>OZ038476.1:52479332-52631832 GCA_964036315.1 Acanthosepion esculentum | reverse complement strand
CTTATATTTCTATTAATTTCTCTGTATAATTCACGAGAACGATTGTCCCTAATTCATATCATTTACAGTTGAATTAATGTCCTCATTTTTATTATAACTTTCACAGCGTTTCCGCTGTTGTGCTTCTGGCCTTCTTCAGGTGACTATTGCTCTGAAGGTTATTCGGGTCAACAGACACTTGAAGATGGGTGAAGGCCACAACGACCGAAACGTTGTGAAAGTATCAACTAAGATTAGTACATTTATCCGACAGTAAATAATGGTAACTCCTCATCCACAAAACTCAGCAACAAGCGTCTGTAACAATAAAGGATCATTGACTTGAAACAACAGAAATGTGGTTCTACAGAAGGATGCTGAGAATACCGTGGACTGAACATATGAGCAACGATGAAGTTTTAGAGAAAATGGAATCAAAAAGGAAACTTATATTTAACATCAGAAAAAAAGACGGTTGAACTTTCTAGGGCGCATATTAAGGAAAGACATGTTGAAAAATTTAATACGCACGGGACAGATTGAAGGTAAAAGAGACAGAGGAAAGCAACCCATAAACATGAGTAAATGGACGGCAGAACAGGGTTTGGGGGAGATAGCAAAATGACAAAATTTATTAAAAGCTACAAAGTACAGGAAATTGTGGAGAGCCACGATCGCCAACTTCCTGAAGGGACACGGCATATAGAAGAAAGACCGAAAGTGAATCAACGAGCATCTAATAAACGAAACTGTCTACTATTAATACAAGTGGTGGCGGAATTTTTCCTTAGTGCGGTGTGGGAGTCGGGCTTAATAAAAGGGGTGTCGGAAAATCACTTAAAAGGTCAAAATGAGCGAGATTAATGAACAGGGTGGTCTTCATAAACTCGGTGGAGTCGGAAATCCCCAACAACAACAAAAACATAGATAAATAAATATCCTCTCTTCTATCAGACATAATATCTATTAGGCCAGTAAGCTTATATGAGTTTGACACAGCTAAGGTCACAGACCGGAGGAAAAAAAATCGAATTCATTACATTGCTAGTAATTGATGGCTATTACTTTCTGGCACATGCCGGGATAGTATAAAAAATACTAAACCTAAGCCTCAGAGGATCTTTGCCCTCGCGGGCCTTCGCCCCAGGGACGGGACTGGGTTTATTGCCCGGCGCCTGAGACGTCTCCAAAAGGTGAAGTGTCAAGGGGGATTGGTTAATTTTTTCCACGGTATTGTTAAACCCACTTTAAAAAATCGATATGTGTCACATTCGGTAACGACGTGGACGCGCGTGCTGAAAAATAAATACTTCAAAGCCTTGTCCTTATGTGCCACGTCCCATCAGAACGTAGGCGATCATGGCTCTCCACAACTTGTCTCCATAGCTCTTAATAAATTTCGTCTTTCTGTTATTTCGCCTAAACGTTGCGTTGTTTTCCTCTGTCTCTTTTGCTTTGAATATGTCCTGTTCGTATCAGATTTTCCAAGTCCTCTTTCCTAATTATGTGCCCTTCCCGGTGTTAAGTCTAAGTTTCGTTTTAGTTTCCATTTTCTCTAAAACTTCGTCGTTGCTCACATGTTCGGTCCATGGCATCCTTCTACAGAACCACAAATCTCTTCTTCATCTTTGAGGTGATTGTCTTGCATCCACTGCCATACAAGAGAACGGATTAACTACTTAACAAAATTTAATCTGGCACAAGGCCAATGCTGAAGAGGCCGCCATTGAGTTTTGAACTCACTACAGTAGCAAATGGAGTGCGAGGTTAGATTAGTAACGATTAAAATAATGAAGTGAAAGTGATTTTCGAAGCGTAGCTTAGATGTGGCACAAGGCCGAAAGCAAAAATAATGGAGTGAATGTAAGTTTTTATTTTTTGGATTAAAAAAAAAAAAAGAAAGGTAAATAACGTGATGGTATTTCGTAACTCCTTCTCTGATTGAGCTGTCATCTCCCATGTTTTCCCAGCCAACACCTCTTTCACCACGCGATCTTTTAGTCTTTTTTTGACTGTCTTTGCTATCTATTGTGTAACAAGTAACTTCGTCTTTTACTCATTTTTTTTTTTTTTGCTTTGTGTCTCGACCACCACCATTTCTGTCACTTAATCACTTCCTTGATATCTTTTATCTTCATCTTTTCTCTGATCCATGTTTGCCTCTAGATATCTTTCACAGTTATCCATTGTATTGCTCTTTCCATTGATCTATATACGTTTCTAAGTTCGTTTTCAAGTGATTCTTTTGCAAATTTTCAAATTTCGCACCCGTTCATCAGACTCGGCCTTATATATTCATGATGTCTGTATTTTTTTAAATTAATTGCTTGAAACGAATATATATATATATATATATATATATATATATATATATATATATATATATATATATATATATATATATATATATATACTGGATCAGGAAGTCACAACAGCAAGAGGGATCATCATTTCAACTTAAGTTGAAATGATGATGAAATCTGTTAAGAGGCTAGAAAAATACCGTACCACAAAACGAACGTCAAAAAGTGCTCGATAGAGATGCCTTGAAAAGGACATACAGAGCAACTAAATATAATAAGGGAGCAAAAACACTTTATCTAACCGCAAATAACTTTGGTTTCGGCCGTGAGGTCTCTTCAGGTGGCGGGCAATAAGTGTTCATAATACCATACTGCAATTATACTATGGCACCGGAAGTAGAGGAGCTGTAGAAATATATATATATATATATCTCAAGTCTAACCACAAAGTTGTTCAAATCGTGTAACGTCAAAATTGTCCAATTGTTAGATTAATATTTGAACCGTTGTATCTTAGAAATGATTAAAGATATCTTAATGGAATTCTGCGAGGTTTTTATAACACTATTAGACTCTATTTTGAACAATAACAATGTATTTAGCTCTAAGTTGAAATGATGATCCCTCCTAGTGTTGTAACCTCCTGATCCAGTTTTACTTTCTACCGTTTCCTCTTTTTATAAAACTTTTTTTTTACTGTTTCCTCTTTTTTAAATTCACCGTTCTCTTGATGGTTCTTGAATGGACTTTAAAGATGAAAGCCAGAGTATGAATGTTGGTATCATTATTGAAAGACTGAATGATCGATCAATTAGGAAAACCTAGTGAAGCTGGCACAAAACGATTTTAACCTGTTCTCTTTCTAGCTGAATAACTCAAAGCGTTTTTCAGTGATTCTTACAATAAATGGTATCAAGATGGGTAAACCTTTTATCTGAAAAGCTGGTAAAAAGAAACTCAATTAGTTTAGTGGCTTTTTTAAATATTAAACATTTTGTGGGATGAACAATTATCGCATGCTGTTAGACGATTTGGACAATTTCGCTGTTACACCTGGTGTATATATGAGAATGATATATAATTTTTTTTTTTTGATATATCAGAACTATTGAATGACAAAATGAAAAAAATTCTATGTAACACGTTTTGTTCTCGACAGGGACTTCATTGAACTAAAGTAATGTTCTTATTGATGGAATTATATAAGCAAAGGAGGTATAGATAAACGTAAACGTCGGCTATAATTATGAACAGAAGAGAAGCGCTGAAGATGTAGGAACGCTAAATTTAATATTTAAGTTTTAAGTACTTTTGATTTTTTTTTTTTTTTTCGTCAGTCGTGTCTAGACGCTAATTATATAAGTCAACACTTAGAGGCGACTTCAATATTCACTTTTATATTTACACACGCTCTATCTCTGATATTGAGCACACCTTAAGAGTATATTTCTTCATGTATGTATGTAAATATATAAATATTGATTTTAACTTATGTTATTACTTATAAATGAACAACCTGACATTTGATGGTTCGTCTTTTTTTCTCCATTTCTCTTACCACCCTATCTAGGCAGTCCGATATATTCTTTTCTGGGTCGACTATCAACACATTGTCGTCTGAGTATCTTATATTGTTAAGATTACGCCCACCGATAATAAATCTTGGTAGGGTCTCCAGTTCTCTTAGGATATCGTCACTGTAGAGCTTGAATACTCTTACAGAAAGAGAAGTTACACGAACCAAAGGTAACTTCTTTTCGTCGGAATATTTTTAGTTATTATTCCCGTTCGCTCATGGAGCTTAAATAAAGTGTATTTAGGCAGCAAGAATTCATCCAAACAAGTTTTGTTACATTCAACCGATAAAGTCTGTTTAATCTTTTATTGGATTTTTCCAATTTTCGTATATGAAGTTTCCGTTATGTTTTCCGAATGATTAATATAGATTTTTTTAGCCATCAAATTAACAGTATTGATGTATTGTTACATGTAAGAAAGAATTCTGCTTTTCAAAATCATTAAAAGTAAAATATATCCAAAGAAAGTTAACATTAATCAGAGATAGAAAGCTGACATTTTAATAATATATATATATATATATTATAAAAGGATCAAACATTAATATTCCATGGTTATAATTTATTACATTGAAATCGTAATCACGATTCAATTCATCAGACCTACAAATTCAAAAAAAAAGGAGAGGGATCATGATTACGATTTCACTGTAATAAATTATAACCATGGAATATTAGTGTTTGAGCCTTTATATTCTTGCTCTGTCCTGGACATTGAGCTCTACCGGGACTCTATCCTCTTGGAAATATATATATATAACCAATGCTGCTCAAATTTTCCCCTGTTGTAGAGTTCACCTGGTTAGGTTAGTAATGTGTGTGTTTGTGTGTATAAACTCAGACTGGTGAACCTATCTTCTTCTATGTGCCGTGTTCCTTCAGTATGTGGGCGATCATGGCTCTTCACAATTTCCTTTGTATTTTTTTAAAAAACTTTTGTCTTTTTGTTATCTCTCCAAATCCCTGCTTTACTATACATTCGCTCAAGCTCTCTAAGTAGGTTACGGGTTGTTTTTCTCTCTTTTACTTTCAATCTGTCCTGTGAGTATCAAATTTTCAAAACCCCTTTTCCTCATTAAATTTCAACTCTATTCCTGACGTTAAATATAAGTGTCCTTTTTGTTTCCATTGTCTATAGAACTTCGTCGTTGCTCACATGTTCGGTCCATGTTATTCTCAGCATCCTTCTGTAGAACCACATGTTTGTTGCTTGAAAAGGGAGATGAAACTTGAGTACAAGTGGTAATATTTTTTATTTTATAATGCTCTGTTATCATTGAGAATTCATTGACTGCTATGTTTGGAAAGGTGGTGTGCTAACTAGCTATTCAGCATAGTAGACACACACACATACATGCGCACACACACACACACACACACACATATATATATAGGGCGCATTTTGTTTAATACGTTTTCTCGAGTGTGTAGGCCGGGATATGAAATATAATACTGTTTAAAATAAATGGTACGTCTACTAAAATACGAATATCTGTTAAAAATAATGTTTAAAAGTAATATATATAATACAAGTAAAAGGTTTGTCACTTAGCTAATTGATGTTACCTTCAGCATTTCGACTCCAGAGTTTCGTAGACGGACACATCCGTCCACACGCCAGTGGGTATCAGCAATTGACTGCTTATACTTCTCGATTTTTCTTTTTCATATGCACTTATCATTGGTGCAAGTTTTTTTTTTCATAGCGTGTGTGCGCGTTCCCGCGCGTGCGCCGGTCTGCGCGGATGTGTGTGCGTGTAAAATGTGATTATTTGTCCTTTTTTTTTTCACATGATAGGTCTCGCATATGCGAGACATATGGCATAGCCACACGTCTCTCCATCTCAATTTAACTTTT
Source organism: Acanthosepion esculentum (assembly GCA_964036315.1). Lineage (NCBI taxonomy): Eukaryota > Metazoa > Mollusca > Cephalopoda > Sepiida > Sepiidae > Acanthosepion > Acanthosepion esculentum. Next base: position 52,626,115 of record OZ038476.1, on the reverse strand, counting down.
GAATAATATAGAACTGTGAAGTCTGCAAAGTTACTCTAAATAAAAACTCTTACAGACTCCATTTGCATTTTCAACTTCTTTTCCTATATATATATATTTTTTAAGCGTATCACCCCAAGCAAGGCTGGAGGCCACTATCACGCAAGGGGTTATAGAAGGGTTGGAGGAAGAGCAGATAGGAGTGGTAAAGGAGAGGATGTGGAGAAAGAGAAAGACAGTGGGTCGATCAAGGCAAGGGGGTTACAGAAGATTTGGAGCGAGAGCAGATAGGAATGAAAGATGAAAGGATGTGGAGAAGGGAAGTGGATAGATCAAGGCAACTGGAGATGTCGATTGACGCTACACTTAAACCGTTGGAGATTGTATTTGTCAGGGAAACAGTAATAGGGAAAGGAGTTCCATAGGCGAGATGTGCGAGACATGAAGCTATTGGAGTAGAAGGAGCGTCTACATCTAATAGTTTCAACGGTGTAGGGGTGGGAACGGGATGCCAGCCTCGTAGGACATTTAAATTCACGAGGCCTAGGGACAAGCGAAAGCAGCTCCTCGGAGCAATTACCGTGAAAGTACTTGTAAAAAAGGCAGAGCGAGGCAACATCGCGTCTGTGAGAGAGCGACTGCAGACGAGATGACAGATCAGGGCCAATCACATTGCATATCCGTCTCTGGATATTATCAAGAACCCTGAGGCAAACAGCAGGGGCCCCAGACCATATATGGCAGCAATACTCCATGCAAGGGCGAATGGTCGATTTATAGACTTGGAGGATCGATTCCGTGGAGAAAAATTTCCTGGCTCGGCACAGGGAACCAACTTTCCTTGCGGTGGATGATGCAACTGACTCGATGTATTTGTTCCATCTCAGATCAGCGGACAGCGTGAGACCGAGCAGCCACAGAGAGGAACTCTCGAGAAGTTGGTCTTCAGACATTCTAATGGGATGCAGGGATGGATCCTTGTGGTGGTTAATAGAGAGCATTTTGTTTTAGAGGCGTTAAAGTTAACCATCCATTTCTCGCCCCAGTTCACAACGGATTGGAGGTCCTTTTCAATTTGAGCTGCCAGGTTAACTTTGTCAGCATCACTAGATTTGTGTTTGAGGCAGGAGTAAATAGTGGTCTCGTCAGCGTAGATGCCGACTTGGGAGTCTATGGCGTCAGGAAGATCGTTTATAAATATGAGGAACAGAGTAGGGCCTAGGATGGAGCCTTGAGGAACACCTGCGTTAGTGGGATAGGAGCTGGAGATGAATCCACTGAGAATGACCTTCAATTCACGGTATGACAGGAATGATTGTATCAGGTCAAACAATCGACCTGTGATACCATAACCCTGGAGCTTGCGAAAAAGGCCGGCATGCCAAACTATCAAATGCTTTGGAGATGTCAAGGGCCACGACACGAGCTTCACCGTTATTATGGATAGCTTGGTAGACAAATTCAGTGATGGCCGTAAGCACATCGGCAGTTGATCGGGCAAAGCGGAAACCATACTGCTTGTCTGAGAGCAGATCATGGGATATCAGATGATTAATCACTTCGGTGTTGATAATGGCCTCGAAGACTTTGCCGAAGAGGGGTAGGAGACTGATAGGACGGTAATTGGAAGGGTCGGAGGGGTCACCAGACTTCTTAAAGACAGGAACAATGGTTGAGGACTTCCAGCAGTCAGGAAAACAGGACTCCTTGAGGCAGCGGTTGTATAATTTAGAGAGGGCAGGCGCCAGTTCAGGTGCGCATTTCTTCAGAACAATGGCTGGTATCCCGTCACCACCAGTAGCCTTGTGGTGATCTAAGTTAGAAATAATGCCCAATACCGACGACGGGGTTATGTGCAATCCGTCCAAGAGGGCCTCAGTTCTGGGAAGGAAATCGGGCAAGGGTGCCCCGGAAGAGTCTATATATGTGGGGGAAACGGTGGGGTAATGGATAGCGGCTCAGATTGAGGAATCGGAGAGCAGAGTTCGATTTCTAGTCGAATCCATTACATTCAGTTACATGCTAATACCCTTGGGTGAATAGCAGAACAGACCAAGTTCTATAGCTTTCTACCGCAGAAAGAAATGGCAACCTACTGCGGGAAAAAAAATCACGCATGACGCATAACTGACTGACTTTCCTATATATATAAGATATATAGTTTAATTATTGCAAAGTAATTCTCACGTAATGCAAAATTAATTCTTTTTTTCTTTTTACTTATTCAGACTTCAACGAGACGTCTGGAGTAATGCCCACTGTTGAATTAACTGATACTTCCTCGGCATCAGACATTTGTCCAGCTCAAGTGTTCTACACAGTGGGATCTTTTATGGGTATTCTCTCATCGATTCTGCTTTTATTGGTTATCATTTACATGCACAAAAAATACAAGTCAGTCTGCCGCATGTCGGTGGCTGTGGCCCCGCTTAGCACTAGCCAAACGGGAGTGACACTGGAGAGTATGGCGCCTACCGGATGAAATATCGAAGAAGCAAGAAGCCGAGAGTACGCGAGAAATGATGCTTTTGATATTTTGTACTCAATACACATGAATAGAGACGCGCGCAGATACTAAAGCGCTTGCGTGCGACGACACAGAACAACGAACATTGAAAAGAAATAAGTAAACGTATATATAATAAAGATGAATTTCAGGCGTACAGAAAACGTGTATATAGAGTTGTTTACTGAAGGTATCAGTCAATTGGAAAATGGACGTAAGCTGTTTTCGAACACACACACACACACGGAGCTTTAAATGTATAATCACGTTTTCCCTTTACTAAATTTCACTTAATATAAGGCTCTAGAGCCACTCAAGGTAGATGATTTCAGTCAAAATGGTAATGTAATGATAAATGAGATGTATGATATGAACGGAAGTGAAGGTGGTACGAAGTGAGAATTTTAAGGATAAGTATAGAATAATAATTGACCCTTGAAGAGGTCAATTTTGAAGTGTTCAGGGATGCCTCCGCGTGCGATTCTGTCCCACAAGATGACTGTTCTTGGAGGAGGGAGCTGCTTGCGCAGAATATTATCCTTATATTCGGAATAGGGGGAAAATAAGGGTTATTTGATATCGTAGAAGTAACGAATTGTATCCGAGCTATAAAGGTCAGAAGCGGTAGAACTATAGAACAGAGAAAGTATAGACTATAAATGCTTTTGAATACACAAATCAACTCCTCTCTCTTTATAAACGGGCAGTCAAACAAGTGGTTAGAACGTTCGCTTTCCGATCATGAGACTCGGAGTCGATCTGTCAGGAAAGTGACTTCTTGATGTTATCGGTCTGGGGGAGGCGATCCTATCGTGCAGCATCTTTAGAAAGTGCATGAAAAACCATACCGCGTGTTGACCCAACCTATGTGAATAAAATTGGGTAGACGAAACTGTTCGCCTACCACAAAATTCACAAGTCATCGTGACCGACGATTTGAGCCTAATGGCGTTGTTCAAGCTTCTGATCATATCAGATTATGCGCTTACTCCCAAAAATTATTACTAAGGTCCGCTCGGCATAGGTGCAGTATAAACCACAGGTGCGCTATGTAGGTATTGAACAAATGTGCCTGATCAAGCGTCTGCAATAGGGATCGGCTAGTAGACAGTAAACGAGTAGCCGTCCGTTATAAACAATTTTACGCATGTTTGTACATCGGCATAAAAGACTATTTACAAATATTTGCACAGAGAAATTGTGCTGTTGAATATTTTGATGGTAAAATAGTGTGGATGCATTTGAGTTTCTTCGAACAGCGGACTAAGATTGAACATGTAGACAATTACGTACAATAAATAACATATTTTATTACCTAAGCAAAACAAATAGAAAAAAGGGATGAATGAAGAGATGCATTATGTATGTAGAGATCTTTTTATATACGTAAGTGTGTGAGGTTTTCCTATGAAAGATTGCAAGACTTATATTCGAGAAGAGTCCTTTATCTGTTAATTTCGTAGAACTATTAGATACTAATTTTAATCCGTGAAAATTTTCATGGTTTTCCTATTTGAAATTTCTGATGAATGTTAATTCTTCAGTTAACAATTGAATAAGCTCAATGCGAGATAAATATTTGAGCTTAACAACTTTTACAAAATATTGCAATAACAATCATAAATATGAATGCTGGTCGTTATTTTAAGAAGTAAGGGGGTACAAATAAAAATATTTGAAATTGACAACTTTTTCCGTTTAACTGAAATAGACGTTAAACACTTCTATCTTCCCTTCTTTCTTTCATTTTCTGGATGAAACCAAGTAGCGTCTTTGATATGTATTTTGTTTTCTCACGCAATCAAAACGGAATAGGCCATTATTTATGAGGCAGGGCGTAACGGTTGTGCGAACTAACCAAGGAAGGGTCAAGCACAGTTATTATATGATATTATGCGTACGTGTAGTTAACTTTAGGACAATGTATGCTGTTTGCTATTCTTATATTGTACTTAATGAGACATGAGGTTCGGTCGGGACCAAACGCCCGTAGCTCCAGAGAAAAACGAGACACGTCTTATATCGAAAAGCATTGCGCGTGCGCGCGCGTGTGTGGATGTGTACGTACGCAGAGAGAGAGAGTGAGTGAGTGAGTGCGACTGTTGCGCCCTTTTCTTATATATTGTTTTGGCAACAAGTGGGATAAACTCACAGTACAAATAAATGCCAAGTATTGGTAAATACATCAACATTTCATAACATGGGTGGCAAATTTATCTTTATTAAGGGAGTTTGGTTAAAAATAATTGGGGACGGTGTTGAATACTGAATTTCACTCTGTTCTTACTCCCAGAGGACTGTTTGATACAACCCAGTTGTCCAATTCTGTGCTAGATCTTGGTCTGGGTGAAGAAAATTCCACATACTTATGTATAAAAGATTTCTCCCAGGAATACAAATAAACAAAAAGGGATGGCCGACGGGCGATGGTAAGAAAATTAGTGAGTCCGATCCTTACCGGTGTCACATAATTGTAACCATGTTCCAGACGAAGGTAAATACCTACAGATAAACAGTACACATACACTTATAAAATCATATACATGCCAATGAGAAAAACAGTATTCAAACATACGTGTATAAAGAATTTCTTTTAGATCATTACGGAGGCACGGTGGAGTAATGAATAGAAGCTCGGATTGATTAATCGGAGAGCCGAGTTCAACATTCCAGTCGAATCCATTACATCCACTTACGTGCTAATACCCCGGGGAAAGGTATGAATACTCATCTCCCCCAGCTATGGGTAAATAGCAGGACAGACCGTGTTATATAGCTTTGGATGGCAATTGGTCTTCCGCAGAAAGAAATGGCAACCTACTGCTGGAAAAAAAAATCTGCCTCGTCAGATGCGTGTATCACGCCTGGCACATAACTGAACCCCCCACCCACTACTTCATAAATGCAAAGAAATTGTATTGCATTAGTTTTAATTGTATTAATTTTTAGAATGTTGTAAATATAAAATTATTCTTGGAAATAAACAATCCAAACAAATAAATAGTGTTTGATATTGTTGTAAATTCTGAAGAAAAAAATATAAATTCACTTTCATCATCTGTTAAAGTTTTATTCCGATTCTAATCATCACTTTTTAAAACAATAAACATTGCCGAAGAGTGAAGGTAGTTAAAATAAAAAGCGGTGTAATGGGGAAAACCGTCCTTTTGACACTTTTTTTGCGGGCACGAAGATCCATGTTTACCAAACTTACATACTGAGAAAGCAAATCGTGTATATATTTTTGACAATTAATATCAAATATGGAATCTGATAACATTTTTGAAATACGTATCGTCGAAATTGTATTAATAGCTTATTTGGAGTTGAATCAAAGATGAAATAAATTAATAAAGCAGCAGACAAATTTACGAAGATTGTTTTTGGTTCGGTCGCGCGTTTCTGTATTTAGGAAAGGCCCAAAGAAGCCTCAAGCCGATGTTACGGAGAGCAGCTTACTAATAATAGTTGCGGTTGAAAACTTTCAAAAATAAATGGAGGATTTATATCTATATATTCATAAACAGAAAAACATAATTCAGAAAAAGTGAGAAAGACATTTATGCAATTTTCTGTAGTGCATGAGAGCGTATATGTGTAAGTGATGCACCACGTAGTTTGTTTAAAATTAAGAAGTCGGTTCGCTATGTGACTAAGTCTCCCAGAGGAGAAAACTAGACGTATTGTCGCTATGCCATCCTGTAGGTCGGAAAGAGAGCGTGTGTGAGTCCGTTCCTTTTATACACCGTATTACCATGCCAAATAATGGGAGATAAAAGTCAACTGGTAGACAAGGCAGAGCAATCCCACTCCGTAAAAAATATTGAACTGTTTGACATGACGATATTTTCTAAGATGAGCTTAGTAAAGCCAAATGATTAGGATGAAGATTGTGTTAAGCCAGTCTTCAAAGTCTGATTGCATGGGAAAATCAGCATCCAAAATCCTGTCCTTTACCTGGGCTCGAATACAGTCTCATTCATATCACTGACGGGAAGTGCATAACTATTTCGGCTACACATTTCTTTAACATGAAAGAAAATTTCAACAAAACAAATAGGGACAAGTGTTAGCAAGTTTGCCCAATAAAGCAATAACCGTGATTTCGTTTATCGCTAAACATTTCAGAGTTTTAGCGACTGAAAAAGGCAGAGAATAACATTTGACAGAGTTGGTGAAATACAGAGAAAGAATTTGAAATTGAACATCATTGAAAGAATTGTCTAATGTTTTACCAGGCGCCAACTTTTACCGTTGCTGATTGGCTTATTTTTTTACCATTCCTTTTTCGTTACCGACTGAATTAATAAACGGGTTTTCCTTATCGCGCGGTGGTTGTATAACATCAACATTCTGATCTCCTTTGATATACTTTTTCCAGTATTGTGTGAGATATAAAGCGTAATTGTTGTAAGTGTTCATGAAGGTATCGGATGCCTTACTCACCTGCTTTGTGTATTCTTTGTAATGATCTCTGTAAAGTTGGTAATACTTGGTCGAAAGATAGCTGGATTCTTTCTTCAGTCTGTCATACACTTCACGGAAGTTCTCTCGAGCCTGTTGGTAGGCCCTGTGAACAATATCTCGTGCAGCGCTGTAAGCACTTCGTGCCTTGATCCAAGCAGCGTTCCATATTTTGGTTATTAGCTTTTTTGAGTGAGCTACGGGGATGTACATCACATTTGATATTCGGTGGACTGCAGTCCAGAGCGACGACAGCTGTCGAAGTGTCTTGTGTAGAACGATTTTAGTTTCCAGATAGGCTTGACGAGCTTTCTCACTGCCAGCCTCGATGACTTTTCTTGCCGACCGAAAGACGGTTACAGCAATGCTCGGTCTGATAATATTTTGAGAATCTTGAACATATTTCCTTTGTGGATAGTATATTCTCTTTTGGACGTGAGTATTGTTTAAGTTTCTGAGGACAATCTGGAGTCTTCCCACAGGGATCTTTATGCTTGAAAATGTATGCGTCGACGTTTGCAGTTTTTGTAATAATGGCGTGTAACGATTTCTAGTGGGTCTTATAGCTCGAGTCGTGCTTGTTCGTTTATCAGAAGTTTTGTATAAAATCATCTTTGACGCTAGCGATCTTGGAAAAAACTTGACTGTCTTGATGTACCGTATGTAAGGATTGTTGGGTTTGTTTTTAAAATATCCACGTCCTTTCCTTTTGGTCTTTATTAAAACTTGAAGGGAATCCGAGTTTAAAGGTGACTTATCAGCGCTAGTACTTCGGTAACGACTGAATTCATTCAAGATCATTTGGAATTCCCCCAGAAAACTCTGGACCTCCTTTTCCACAAAAACGGGACGTGGTGTAACAGGCGTCAGATTTTTTAGCGTTCGGACAGTCCATTTATATGCTTCGTCTCTATTTCTGGTAACAGTAACGTTCACGTCGGCAAGAGGCCGAGAAATTGAATCAAACACTAGCCAACAGATTTCCTTTTTCGCTCCTTCCTTCTCTGGTTTTGAGTCAAGTTTATTTATCCCAAATATTTTTATCAGAACGCAGTCAGTAACGACATTCCTTTTTGGTCTTTTAGTTGTCAGCGCTATGGGATTGTGCACCTCTTCAACCGCGACAAAATCTTCGCCATGTTCGAAAAAAACACGGAAATTCACTAGAGTGCTTTCAGTGACATCTTCGTTGTGCAAAGTGGTGCCAGCAACCTGAATAGAAGGAGGAGCAGACATAGCTACAGAAGTTGATTTTGAAGTCGTAGACGATGTAACTGTTGCGTTTGTTTTGTTTCTTTTTGTTGCTATAGTTGTTGGTTTAAAAGTTAACTCATGATCTGTTTCTTTGTCACGCAGCCCTTCTGTTGCGGCAGTTTTTAGTTCCATTGATGATGACATTAAACTTGCAGTAATTTCTCTTGAACTGAATCTCTTTTTACTATAATCAAATGTAGTCTGTTCTCTTTCGTCAGTTTTTACATAACTGTTATCCAATATAAACGTTGGCATCTTATTATCCTCGGTTGTGAATTGTGTGTAAGAATCAAACTCCATAGATGTCTGATGCTTTACTTCACACAGGGGCCCTGTAAAACTCAAAGGGCAAACACATTCAAAAGAACCCACTGTATTGACACAGGAGCCCCCGTTTCTGCAAAGCTCTTCGTCGATGTCACGGGCTTCTGCGCATTCATCAACGTCATATTCGCAGTTGGTCCCGTTGAAACCAGGGGGACATGCGCAGGTATAATTATCGTCTGAAGCATTTGTATCTAAGGGGGAGCAACTGCCGTTGTTTTTACACGGGGCGGATAAACACGGGTCATGCAGATGACAGTGCTCACCAGTAAAACCAGGAAAACAAGAACAATAGAAGCTGCCAACTGAATTTGTGCAGTTTCCATTTCCGGAACAGGGCCAATGCAGGCACTCATCGATGTCATTCTCACATTTTCTACCCGTCATCCCTTGTGGACAGATGCATGAAAAGTTGTTTTTAAGATTTATACAATTGCCCCCATTCTGACAAGGATTACTTTTGCATTCATCTATGTCCAACTCGCACAGTGTCCCTGAAATTGAAAAAAAAATAATTAAAGTATATCTTTAAACAAATAAACAATCAAAATATTGTACGTCATTTTCTCCCCCAAAAAGTATAATCATATTGAGGCCTGCTTGGGGACTGACATGTCTACGCATTTTCAACCGGCTCTATGGGGCAAAATTTCGAATCCTGATTCTCCAGGAAGCTACACCTTGTTCACTTGAAAGAGTGACAGAACAAATCTCTTATTCCATTGGTTCTGCACCAGATTAAGCTTAAATATTTATATAAAGCAATTTGGTTATGGCACTGATATTTAGAGAACTTAAAACGATTACTTGGTTACTTATTTTAGTGCATCATTTTACTTAAAATTATTACCACACGACTCAAACAATAGCCAGTGCATTATTTAAACATATTAGCCGTAAATAATCAACAGTACCTTTTTATAGCCATCTCTCACTTATATTATTAATGTATTTATATTTACATAAGTAGTCAAGTAATTGTTCTAAGTAAAGCTCTTAATCGAAATAAGTGTTACATAATTTGTTGTGTTTGGTATTTCGTTTAGGAAAAATACTCTTCAAAGGGGGATAACTTATTTTTGCTTACCTTTATAGCCAGACTGACATAAGCATTCGTAGCCATTCAAATGATCAATGCATGTTGCCCAGTTTTTACATGGATTACTCATACATTCGTCGTGGTCTATTTCACAGTACTGACCAAATGATCCTGGATGACATATACAGATGAAATTATCAAAGCTATCCGAATGGCACGTCGCCTGCAAAAAATAAATGAAGCAGCCACATTTATAAATTTTGTTCGAAAAAGTTCCCCAATGTTGTTAACTACATGATGGAACTTATTAGGTGAAACATTGTGCTGAAAGTAACAAAAAAAAAAAAAAAAAAAAAAAAAAAATTCTTCTTGCTATGAACATCTTTAAAAAAAATGGAAAGCGAAAGGACTCAAAGTAGACCAAAGAGAGTTTTGGGTCGAAAAGACATTTCTAAACACTTTCTCTAGCAGGCGATAAATTACAGTGTAACCCGGATATAAGAGAGTTATCGGGACCGCAGAAGAAGTTTCTTATATCCGGGTTTGGTCTATTATATATACATTAACACGGGCTCTAATTTGGGACCAGAGAAAATATCTTATATCCGGGTTACACTGTAATAGTAAATGAAAGGGTCGTAATTACTAAAGATAATCTAACGAATTCAATCTTAGCGCTTTAGCTTACGGCCATAGCACGTTGAAACACAGGTCCCCGTATGATACCGAAGTCAAGCAACGTCGAGCCTAGTCAGTACCTAGATGGGTGACCGCTTGGGAATACCAGGTGTTGTAAGCTTGGATGTGTGGATGGTGTAATATGTAATGGCCAGAAATTGTTAATCGGAGAGCCGAGTTCCAATTCCAGTTTGGTTCGTTAGATTCACTTACGCGCAAATACCCTTGAGAGAGTTATAAATCCACCTTTTATTTCTCTAGCTAGGCGTTATTAACACTTGTATCACGAAACCATTATTATCTCTGCTGTAACCGGGAACTAAGGAAACGGAAGCACCTTTTCAGTCATTGTTCAGATACGGAAGTACTGTGTCGGCCATATTATTAAGTGTGAATAAAAGGTAGGAGTATCACTTGTGTCGGAAGGGAAGTAACCTAGACTAAATTGTGTTATTATTACGGACACCCTTACCAAGTTGTGACAATCCTCCCCCCCCAAATCTTACAATCTAAAAATATTTTGAAGCTTTAAATAAATTGCAAAGGGTGGATGTTGTAAATAACAAATCAACGAATCAGTCTTAGTACTCAAAATATTATAATTTACTATTTTTAAAGATAGTTGTCTTTCTGGTATTAACAGCTTAAGATAGCTTTAATACTCAATTTAATGTTTACTGCAAATAAGCCCACCTATGGGGAAAATAGACTGGTCTCTATAGCTGTGGTTGGCTACCAGTCTGGGAGAAGAACAAATCTGAATTCAAAACCATAACAAATATCCAATGTCCGCGACCATCAGCAGTGAGGATGGAAAGAGGCAAACAAGTAAATAAATACTATTATTTTAAGAACATAAATCTTTAAAAAAATATCAGGGTTACATTTTAACCATATAAATAAAATCGTATTTAACAAAATAACATTATTCTTTATGTAATGTATTAAAGAAAATTCTTTAAATATTTTAATAAATAAAAAGGAAAAACAGTAAAGACCAATGAATTAGTTTCTGTTACCTAAAATTCTGAGGTTCGGTTTTCGGGCAATGAGGCCGGAGCAGCGCACTGGAGATAGCAAGGTTGACAATCACAATTGCATAATAACATTAAATTTACGAAATGGAGCGCTGAAAAGTTCTTGGAGGGACTCTTTTACGAAAACCTGCTCAAATGATGAGACTTTTAATTTGGAAGGGTTCTTGGTTAGGTAGAGAACGTTTCAGCACTCCTTCGCAAACTTTCGTTAATGGAAGATCATACAGAAGCTCCTACGAAAGAAATGTCATAAAACATCCTCAGAATTGGAGCACAATTTACGGAGTGCAGATTATCCAGAATCATTACCATCGGTGATAAAGCTTACTTTTTTTAAAAGTTCATAATTACCGGTTCTTATTAAAAAAAAATCCCCACTGAAATAGGAAAGCGAATACGTTTATGATAGCAATATAGTCGATGTACCAATGAGGAAGTTTCATTAGAACAACCACTATGAAAGCATTTATAGAAAAGGCGCAGGGCAGCTACGTTTTAGCAGCGGGAAAATGAATGAAACCGTGGTGAATTGTCAAGACCGATAACGTTGAAGATATTTTAGATTTTGTCAAGAATTTCTAGATACACAGCAGAAGCACCAGGCCAGATGTGGTAACAATATCCGAAGCACGGACGAATGGCAAACTTATAAAAGGCGCTCTTTCGAATAACGGAGAAAAATAGGGCTGATATATAATTTTCAATGATTTCACAAACCCTTGAAAAATCTTTCTCTTGTTAATCTTTACTGCTTAATTATCACTTTTCATGGCTGGCTAAATAAATAAATACCTACAGTTTTGTACGTGTAAAATCCTGTAAGAACTATAAAGTCTACCACGATTTATTGCTGGCGGATACAATCTTAACAACACAGGGTATGCAGATGACACAGTGTTGATAAAAAAAACACAGAAATGAAAATACAGGAAGTCCTATAGAAGGTAGTGAAAGAAAGCGAGAAGAAAAGACTAAGCATCAATTGCAATAAAACTGAATGCGTGGATGTCAGCAAGAGAAACAGTTTAAGATGCTAACTACAAATTGGAAATGTCAAAATCAACTAAGCACGACTATTTAAAATATCTAGGAAATGTTTTAATAGAGGATGGGAAAATGTAACCCGAAATCCGAAGGCCCATTGGAATAGCGAAAGATGCCTTCCAAAAGCCAAGAATTTCGTTAGAAGCAAAGAAAAGAATGCTGAATTCTTAAGTAATATCGGTCCTCCTATAAGGCAATGACTGCTGAATAATCTCCTCTCAGAGGATAAAAAAAACAAAACAAACTTGAAGGTAACTGAAATGTGAATCTACAGAAGAATGCTGAGATTAACAGACTAAACAGGGAATTTTTAAGCAAAATTAAACAAAAAGGACACTTCTTAGAATCAGAAAGAGAGCCAAATAATTTTAGGGGTACATAATGAGTAAAAAGAGCCTGGAAAATTTGATATATTGAAAATATATTGAAAACAAAAGAGAGAAAACAGCGAATAACCTACCTAACGAGCTTTTGTAAATGGTTGGCAGAAGAAGGATTAGGAGGCTGTTGCGGGATGGTCAAGCAGGTGCTATCAACCCCGCAAACAGAAAAATTTATGTAGGATAATACGATCGAAGCAAGGATAACAAAGGCGAGGGTATTAAAATCTAAGCCAAATTTTATTCAACAATTTGGCAAAGTATGTACAGGTATTGTTTTTGAGTAATCCGATATGAAGTCGGGGAGTGCCAATCGAAAGATCGTCTTGTTTCAGGGCAGCAGACCAGAGGCAGACAAGGCAGTGCTGAGGCAACCTGTCCGTCCTTAGGGTGACGGTCACCAGGGATGCAGCTTGGTAGTAACCAAAAGGACTATCGCATAGGTATGTAGCTAGGCAGTCCCCAGAAGGACTATCGCATAAATATGTAACTTGTTAGCCCTCAGAAGGACTATCGCATAAACATGTGGTCAGATAGTCCTTAAAAGGACTATCGCATAAGAATGTAGCTTGTTAGCACTGAAAAGGGCTATCGCATATGAATGTAGCTGTTAGCCCTGAAAAGGGCTATCGCATATGAATGTAGCTGTTAGCCCTGAAAAGGGCTATCGCATATGAATGTAGCTGTTAGCCCTGAAAAGGGCTATCGCATATGAATGTAGCTGTTAGCCCTGAAAAGGGCTATCGCATAAGAATGTGTGTGGGCTGCTGCTGCTGGGTTCGGCAACCAGGACTGGGAGCGGCTGGCTGATTGCTGCTGCTGCTGGGCTTTGGTCAGGTCAGCTGCTGCTGCTGGGCTCGGCCTGGCTGATTGATCAGCGGAGGGGGGAGCGTGTCGCTCAAAACCCGGAGGCAAGATATTTGGTGGAAAAAAATCGGCACCGCCGGTCAGCATCGTGGCTTTGTTAACAATGTCTTTTAGTTATTCACTAAAAATTACCTTCTACTTTTGAATGTACACATGGGTTTCATTTAGGCCCCATGTGTATATGAATTAGTTTCTGGTCATTATTTTTAGTTGTGGATGTTATGTTTCATTTGTTTTTGTTTTTTTGTGTTTTGATGTCTGAAAACGCTGAGTCACCGGAACTTAATGGCGTTCGTTCCGTTTTCCGTGGTGACGCTTTCAGACGTTTGAGTAGCCGGCAGTAACTTCCGGCCGGGTGCGATAAGGCGTAGCAAAAAGACAAATAGAGGTGACTTATTTACATAGGACGTCACAAAGTCTATAAACAGCTATGGCTATTACCCATGGACGGTACATACTACTTCCCGTGAGTCAGTAACACTATACAACAATGGCGTCGCCGATATCTAAAGAATCGAGCAAACAATTTTCATTGGATAATTATGAGTACGCACAAAGTGTGGCTTAGGATTCTAACAGCTAAAGCTAGAACAAAAAGCTGAAGGATTTGAAATCAGTTGGGGGAGAAAACCACACTGGTGGAACTAAGGAGTGTAGTTCATCTGAACACTCTCCATGGAAATAGCGATAGAGCAGCGAGAGGTTTTGCAACGTCTCGTCTCTGGAAAATAATTCATCGCCTACAAGAACGCAGAGACGCCTTTGAACTATATTGGGACGGTAAAGTGAAGATTGGGCAGCTCCCACCCATATGCGGCAGCAATACTACATTTTTGTTCTGATCTGGCTCTTGTAAAGGATAGCCGAAAGAGTGAGGTACTTGCTGAAACGGAACACAGTACTGAGCATTTTCCCAGCATCTTTGGCGACAGAGCGTATGTACGAATGAAACTAAACCCCAAACCTCAAGTCTAAGTCCCAATAGGCGCTCAAGTCATGGGGCCTCCATGAGGGAACATTTGTTCATCACGTTTGGTGATCGTTCTGGGTCCGATTGGCAATGATGGAATGGTAGGTTGAACATCATTTGTCTGAGCCTCGGGATATCTGTATAATTTAATATTTCCGATGAGGATTGTTAGAAATACTGAAAGTAATATTTAGCCACCCCCCACAAGGGTTACATGTGGCACAAGGCCGGGTTTAATGTGGGTTTTCCAGGCCCATAGGCTTGGCCAAAAATATTCCCTATTGGAAACCGTAAAAACGGATTCAGGGATAATCTACCACCCCGAACGAGACTCTGCCCTTCGGCATAGCCTCGTCCGGGTTCCTCTCTTCCCCCGGGCAGAGAGTTCGACCAAATAACTAGACGCGAATCCATCATTGTATGTACGAACAAGCTACAGAGTAAAAATGCGGTGAATGCAGATAAACGCGAGACGACCGTTGAAAACTGGTGACGACTGATGTGACTGAAAAATTCAGGAAGAATTTCTGCCATGTTTAGTCAATCCCCACGTCGGATATTCTTCTTTGAAAAGTACGATAACTTAACGCTCAAAACCAGTGAATTGTTTAGACGTACGTGAAGGGCAGAACGAAAGGCGAAATTTGTCTGCAAATAACGTTTCAATGACGAATTACAAAATCGAACAGCAATTAATCCATCATAAAATAACCAATCAGAGTTAAGTAATAACGAGAGGGTCGAATAATTATTCAAGGTCATGAATATTCAAGAAATGTATTCAAGGATATTCAAGGTCAATTTTTTCCTGAAAGATAAAACAGTGATAATAAATTTGCGCTTTTTTTTTTTTAAAACTGGTCACCTTGTAATATAAGCTTTTCCTATAGTAATGTAACTTGAAACAAAGTTCATGTGTCTTGAAGGAGTGAAAGAACCAGCGAATAGATATTTGTAGGGTTATGAACTTACATTGTTTAAACAAGGTTGGCTGTCACATGGAGTAATTAGCGTCTCACAGCGTTCTCCAGTGTAGTGCGGCATACATGAACATTTGAAAGAAGCCATTCCATCGAAACAGCGTCCTCCATTTAGGCACGGCAAACTGGCACATTCATTGATTTCACCTTCACAATACTGGCCTGAAAAAAAAATTGATTAAAAAAATGTATCAACATAAAATGTCACGTATCTGAAATCTCGAACATAACCGCTAAATAAGCTCGACCATTTAGAAGGTGCGGCAGAAGTACCTCCCATATACTGGTAAGACATTAATGCAATAGTGTCTTCATCGAGTTAATGTTTTACCATTATGTGGGAGGTATTTCTGCCACCCCACTGTATAAGACAAGCATGCATATCTATCTATCTGACTCGTTCAGATGATACGAAAATAAAGTAAAAAAAAAAAACGAACAAACAATATTTTTGATTGTACATCAAAGTTTAAGTTGAGTGACCCTTTTTTTTTTTAACCATTTCACCGCAAAACAAGGCGATAATGCCACTAAGACGCAAGGGGTTACTGGATGTGAAAAAATGAGAAGACTTTAGGAGAAGGAACTGGAAACCAAGGATAAACGCCTACTCCTGTTCCAAAGACGGGGAACGAGTGTAAACCAGACGATAGGCAAACCTATCTACTCCTATTGAAAAAAAATAGGAAGTAAAATTTCGGAGTGTAGGCAAAGACATTAGAAGCATGGAATGAAATTAAGAGCGTGTGAGAGTCAAGAGCATGGATCTAGGTAGGTCCAGTTAATTATGTAACTGCCGCTACTTAATGAATTTTAACTACCGTATTTGACGGTGTATAAGACGCACCCCAATTTCATCAGGAAAAAAAAAATCAAGAAAAAATTAGTAATTAGTAAAATCATTAGTAAATGGTACAGCCTAGGCTATATTTATGAGGTATTATTTTGGTTAAACAAGCCATGATTACAATTAAACGAAAAATAATAGGGGAAAAACACGAGCCTATAAAAACTTTATTATATCCAAAGGTAAGAAAACAAAATAAGAATCAAGTAATTATTACAATTGAACAAAACAGTACAGATACCATTAAAATTTTATTCATTTTCAAATCCAGTCGTCTTCGTTATCAAAACTCTGATCCTCATTTTCAATATTACTATCATCCTCGTTAAATAATACGTCATCTTCCGTTCCATTGAGAGCATTGCTAATGCCACACTTTTTAAAAAGATTTCACAACTTCTGGTCTAATATTATCCTAAGCTTGCTTCACCCTTTCGCAGACTTGTGCAATGCTGGGCCTTTTTATTCTTCCTGTAAGTGTAAGGTCGTGATCAGGCATTGCCATCCACGTGTTCCATTGCTCCTTCATGTTTAAGTCTAAGCTAATAGGAGTTGCCAGGTAGCTAATTTTGACCGATTATCGCGAATTTTAAAACTACATATGGCATATAAGACGCAGTGGAATTTTAAAAGATATCTTTAGTAAAAAAAAAAAAAATTAAAAAAAAAGAAAAAGTGCGCCTTATATGCCGTCAGATACGGTATATATATTTAGAATTTAATATAGTTTAAGTTGTGTTGTCTCCCAAAAATAAAAAAGCGAGGTAAACTAAACGACCATTCAAGCAATTTATTTTTTAAGCAATACCGGGGAGAGGAAAAAGTTATCCTATTATAACTGTGCTTGTTCCACCATTCATATTTGTTATTGTAACATTTTGTTGTGAAGATCAAATGTTTAACGGGGAATTTCTGTTGTTTTAGATCATTAACTGAGGGATTAAGATTCATCAGAATATTAAAATAGGGAAAACCATGAAATTGTCACGGGTTAAAACTAGTTATACATAAAAACACAATTACGTAATTATATTAAGAAAAGAAAGAAGAGAAGGAAGAAAAGAAAGAAGAGAAGGAAGAAAGAAGTGAAGGAAGAAAAGAAAGAAGAGAAGGAAGAAAGAAGAGAAGGAAGAAAGAAGAGAAGAAAAGGAATAAAATAAGAAAAGGAAGAAAGAAGAGAAGGAAGAAAAGAAAGAAAATAAGAGAAGGAAGAAAGAAGAGAAGAAAAGGAATAAAATAAGAGAAGGAAGAAAGAAGAGAAGAAAAGGAATAAAATAAGAAAAGGAAGAAGAAACAAAGAAAAGGAATAAAATAAGAAAAGGAAGAAGAAACAAAGAAAAGGAAGAAGAAACGAAGAAGAAGAAAAGACGAAAAAAAAGAAGAAAAGAAAAAGAGAAGTAAAAGAAGAAAAGTAAAAGAGAAGAAAAAAAGAAAAAGAAAAGAAAAAGAAAAGAAAAAGAAAAAGAAAAGAAAAAGAAAAGAAAAAGAAAAGAAAAAGAAAAGAAAAGAAAAAGAAAAGAAAAAGAAAAGAAAAAGAAAAGAAAAAGAAAAGAAAAGAAAAAGAAAAGAAAAAGAAAAGAAAAAGAAAAGAAAAGAAAAGAAAAGAAAAAGAAAAGAAAAAGAAAAGAAAAAGAAAAGAAAAAGAAAAGAAAAGAAAAAGAAAAGAAAAAGAAAAGAAAAAGAAAAGAAAAAGAAAAGAAAAGAAAAGAAAAGAAAAAGAAAAGAAAAAGAAAAGAAAAAGAAAAGAAAAAGAAAAGAAAAAGAAAAGAAAAAGAAAAGAAAAAGAAAAGAAAAGAAAAAGAAAAGAAAAAGAAAAGAAAAAGAAAAGAAAAAGAAAAGAAAAAGAAAAGAAAAAGAAAAGAAAAAGAAAAGAAAAAGAAAAGAAAAGAAAAAGAAAAGAAAAAGAAAAGAAAAAGAAAAGAAAAAGAAAAGAAAAAGAAAAGAAAAGAAAAAGAAAAGAAAAAGAAAAGAAAAAGAAAAGAAAAAGAAAAGAGAAGACAAAGAGAAAGAGAAGAGAAAGAGAAGACAAAGAAAAAACAAAGACAAAGAGAAGACAAAGAGAAAACAAAGAGAAGACAAAGAGAAAACAAAGACAAAGAGAAGACAAAGAGAAAACAAAGACAAAGAGAAAACAAAGACAAAGAGAAAACAAAGACAAAGAGAAGACAAAGAGAAAACAAAGACAAAGAGAAGACAAAGAGAAAACAAAGAGAAAACAAAGACAAAGAGAAGACAAAGAGAAAACAAAGACAAAGAGAAGACAAAGAGAAAACAAAGACAAAGAGAAAACAAAGACAAAGAGAAGACAAAGAGAAAACAAAGACAAAGAGAAGACAAAGAGAAAACAAAGACAAAGAGAAGACAAAGAGAAGACAAAGAGAAAACAAAGACAAAGAGAAGACAAAGAGAAAACAAAAAGACAAAGACAAAGAGAAGACAAAGACAAAGACAAAGAGAAGACAAAGAGAAGACAAAGAGAAAGAGAAGACAAAGAGAAAGAAAAGACAAAGAGAAAGAAAAGACAAAGAGAAAGAAAAGACAAAGAGAAAGAAAAGACAAAGAGAAAGAAAAGACAAAGAGAAAGAAAAGACAAAGAGAAAGAAAAGACAAAGAGAAAGAAAAGACAAAGAGAAAGAAAAGACAAAGAGAAAGAAAAGACAAAGAGAAAGAAAAGACAAAGAGAAAGAAAAGACAAAGAGAAAGAAAAGACAAAGAGAAAGAAAAGACAAAGAGAAAGAAAAGACAAAGAGAAAGAAAAGACAAAGAGAAAGAAAAGACAAAGAGAAAGAAAAGACAAAGAGAAAGAAAAGACAAAGAGAAAGAAAAGACAAAGAGAAAGAAAAGACAAAGAGAAAGAAAAGACAAAGAGAAAGAAAAGACAAAGAGAAAGAAAAGACAAAGAGAAAGAAAAGACAAAGAGAAAGAAAAGACAAAGAGAAAGAAAAGACAAAGAGAAAGAAAAGACAAAGAGAAAGAAAAGACAAAGAGAAAGAAAAGACAAAGAGAAAGAAAAGACAAAGAGAAAGAAAAGACAAAGAGAAAGAAAAGACAAAGAGAAAGAAAAGACAAAGAGAAAGAAAAGACAAAGAGAAAGAAAAGACAAAGAGAAAGAAAAGACAAAGAGAAAGAAAAGACAAAGAGAAAGAAAAGACAAAGAGAAAGAAACGACAAAGAGAAAGAAAAGACAAAGAGAAAGAAAAGACAAAGAGAAAGAAAAGACAAAGAGAAGACAGCACCTGGTATTCCCAAGCAGTCATATATCTACTGACCAGGCTTGACGTTGCTTAACCTCTGTGACCGTACGGGAACCGACGTTTCAACGCTATATGGCCGTAATCTGATAAATTTAGTATAGGAGATCAGGAAATTGAACATAGAATAGGCTGCGTTAGGAAAAGAAGAAAAAACCCTAAAAACTCGACTCATTTTCCTAAATAACCTCGTCAGGACTATACTTTCATTTTGAGTGTCATGTATGACGCCAAACTATTTCAGGACTGCCTAACTATCACCCGGATACAATCGATTCTTCAGATCGATGGTTATAGGCAACCTCGAGCGAATGAAGCCTGTAGGTATTAGTGCCGACCGCACTTCTTCGAACCACGTTGACTGGCACTACAGAATTACAAAGTACTGCATCAAATAACAGAAACCATATCACTTGAGGACTTTCAGCAGCAACAACAATGAAAATGGGTAGTACATGTAATTCGAAGAGAAAATAATGGCACAATGAAGATGTTTACGTTTCCCACTACTTCAAAAAAAGTTTAGGAACATAACCTCCATCAATACTGGAAAATAGTTAGTTGACTTAAAAAACCTGTTTTCCTGAAAAAATTTTTTTAAGAAAAACGCTTTATAAATTTCAAACGAAAGCAGCACTGGCTGCTCGGTTAATGAATATTTAATGTTTCCTTATAAGGAGACAGCTAATATTACCGTTATCATTGGCGGAATATGAAGTCGCAATTATTCACGATGACGGATATTTCATTTTGGAGTGAAAGTAGAGCATGTGACTAACGGCGGACGAGCGAACGGACTGAAACAGCGACAAAGAATTAACAAACTGGGAGCAGGGCGTAGTTGGTAAAAATTATATTCAGATAAAGGACCGGTGCAAGTGTGTCGTGCCCCCTCCACGAATCCATGATACAGGGCCCCCCACTCTAGTATATCTCAATTTTCATAAGGTTTGGTTTGGTTTCTTTTACGGCATATCAACATCAATGGGTTATGCCGATAATTTTTTTTCCAGGTAATATTTTGTTTTGTCAAAAATCTATTTCTGGTAATATTTTTTTCCTCAAAAATGCATAGCTGGTAATATTTTTAAAAAAATGTATTGCTGGTAATATTATTTTCCCAAAATATATTGCTGGTAATAGTTTTTTTCCTTCAAAAATGTATTTCTGGTAATAATCTTTTACAAAGTATTTCTGGTATTTAAACCTAATTTTAGACTTTTATAGTATTTTAACCCCAGTCTATTTGTCCATAGCTGGGACTCTAACATGTGCTACCACCCCGGGACAGGGTGAACGTGAGAACACTAGCAATTAAGAGGTGGTTCCACGATCCTCAAAACCTCCTGATGAGAGGCCTTGCTGCTGGACGTAGTTTATCGTCTTACCCAGGACGCGGATGTAGTTTATCGTCATACCCAGGACGGAATTTTCATAAGGTACTATTTATATAAAATACAAATTTTATTGTAACTTACTGTTTATATAAAATACAAATTTTATTGTAACTTACTGTTTATATAAAATACAAATTTTATTGTAACTTACTGTTTATATAAAATACAAATTTTATTGTAACTTACTGTTTATATAAAATACAAATTTTATTGTAACTTACTGTTTATATAAAATACAAATTTTATTGTAACTTACTGTTTATATAAAATACAAATTTTATTGTAACTTACTGTTTATATAAAATACAAATTTTATTGTAACTTACTGTTTATATAAAATACAAATTTTATTGTAACTTACTGTTTATATAAAATACAAATTTTATTGTAACTTACTGTTTATATAAAATACAAATTTTATTGTAACTTACTGTTTATATAAAATACAAATTTTATTGTAACTTACTGTTTATATAAAATACAAATTTTATTGTAACTTACTGTTTATATAAAATACAAATTTTATTGTAACTTACTGTTTATATAAAATACAAATTTTATTGTAACTTACTGTTTATATAAAATACAAATTTTATTGTAACTTACTGTTTATATAAAATACAAATTTTATTGTAACTTACTGTTTATATAAAATACAAATTTTATTGTAACTCACTGTTTATATAAAATACAAATTTTATTGTAACTCACTGTTTATATAAAATACAAATTTTATTGTAACTCACTGTTTATATAAAATACAAATTTTATTGTAACTCACTGTTTATATAAAATACAAATTTTATTGTAACTCACTGTTTATATAAAATACAAATTTTATTGTAACTCACTGTTTATATAAAATACAAATTTTATTGTAACTCACTGTTTATATAAAATACAAATTTTATTGTAACTCACTGTTTATATAAAATACAAATTTTATTGTAACTCACTGTTTATATAAAATACAAATTTTATTGTAACTCACTGTTTATATAAAATACAAATTTTATTGTAACTCACTGTTTATATAAAATACAAATTTTATTGTAACTTACAATATTGTATCATATGCAATATAGGTGAACAATTTATCTAGACAAATTGAAAATAAATACAATGTATCTAAATATAAATTAGATACATGTCATAATAGCTCATTTCATCTTAAATCAGCAATATTTTGTGGCATTTTTAAAAATCAACTTGAGATTTTTTTGTTAAAAGTTGAATAATTTTAACACATTCAACATAAAAATTAGTGAATTTTATATAGTGTATTTTCGAGACTTATCATGAGCAAACGAATTTACGGATTTGGACGACAAAAAACAAACAAACCAAAAAACAAAACAGAATGACGTCAAAATCCGCTAAAATGTTTAATCCTTTAATAGTCAGCTGTGCTTAGTTTAATTTCTAACATATAAAAATGTAGGTAGTACGTGCTGGCCCTGTTCAGATACACTAATCCGTCAATGTTAGTACCAGAAAAGTATGTAGCATGGAGGAATGAAATGGTACATTAGAAAATAGTTACCTTGTTGGAAAGTCAAAAATGGCTTCCGTCGTCATCCTCATGCTAATTGGAAATGCAAGGAATCAACAATGGAGTTAAGAGCCAGAATGCCTAAACCAGGAAGACGATTTAGAGGAAGTCGTTGCAAACGTTTCTGCATTGTTGGCGTATGAAATATTCGAAAATTATGTCAGATCTGAAGATGCACAAATTAACGATTAACTTATTGATTTTAACCACCTTGTGGCCAAATTGAGAAGTACAATATTATTTTATCTGAACCTGTGTTGGCATGTAGAGTAGGGAAAGTCAACTTTGGAACAGTGGAACTGCACTCAATTTGAAAGTTGGGGTTTGACATGATAACGACACGAAATATTTTTTTCCGAATCTTAGCCGTTTTTTGAGGAAACGAGTTTAAAGATTAAGTTTAGGTTCAAAATCTTAGCGCTGGAATTTCATTCCAGTGATCAGTGAAAGCCTTATAGCAGAGCCTTATAAAATTTACAAATTGTATATGAACAAGATGCATAGCACATGATTACTAAATCATTGTGTCATCAAATAAGACATATCATTTACTTCAAAGGGAAATTATACTGAACAATTTAGTTATATTATGATGTAATGTTATACAGGGCAGTTGTGCGATTTTCAATAAACAATGCAAATTTAAAACATTTTGTCTTATAATTTGTGCCCGGCAGTATTATGCTGCTATATACACTTTTATCTATTATTTTTAATTATGATCTAACAAATCTTATTTATTGAGTAACCTTTTTGTAATCTTTTACATTTTTTTCATTTTTTAATTATCGAATACAGTAAAAAAAAATCGCATATTTTATTTGTGGTGATTCATAATTAGAATTCTTATATTTTCCATTCAGATATCAACTTTATTTGGATTTAGTCTTGAAATAGTAAAATTTTGAAGTCAGTTTGTAAGCAAAAATCTGTATTTCTGTACATTTTTCAGGTGATATTTAAAACTAAATGCTCAAATATTGGTAAAAAGCTATGAATCTAATTTTTTGGTATCAGTATTTATCACATCAAACGCCCGCTTTCATACCGAGTGCAATGTTGATTTTCTAAAAAGAATTTAAAAAATCAACCTGCCCTAATATAGAGTGCTAAAAAGCGCCAAAATGAAAGACCGGTAAAAGCGACGGTAACTGAATTGTAGACCATGTCAGTGCGTTCATACAGATTGACAAAGATTCGTGATGTGCCTAAACTGATAACAGATATAACAGCCTATTTACGACAACCTCATTGTCATTTTAGGAGAGTAGACTACTCACATAAACATTAATATATTTTATATCTACTATTGTGGTATACCAGTGACAAGACCAGAGTTAAGATGACTGACGAGAGAAAGGTCGAAAAGAGAGTAGAATTGAAGCCGTTCCTAAGGATCTTAGCACAAAAGTGAAATTAGTTGTTTCTGTTGGAACGATCAGTTATAAATAAGATGAAAAGAATATTCAGAGAGTTGACATGTTTTTTTTTCTTACTCTAAGATGAACATTTCCAGGCGAATATGTCAATCAATAAATATAAAGAAACAATAAGTGACCCTATAGATGTACAAATCCATACGCAATCTATCATCTACACTTTTTTTTTCTTAAGTTTTTCTTTTGTCGATGAACAGGATTAAACACACTGAGGAGTCAGAAGTATCGGAGTCAGTGCAAGAGTCTCGTGACCCCCGCCCCCTCCGAATCTATGATACACCCCATCTCTACTACAGCTCAATTTTTATATTTTCCCAAAATTCCACCATAACTTTGTAAGTGCTATTTTCACTAAGTCGGTAGGTGGAACTTGTGTTGTCAATGTTCTTGTATCTTTTTGAGACAAAGTTCTTTTTATCACTTACTGCTTATTGTCAGATTCGATTTAGATCCCAGAGCAAGGCAGGCGGGGCACAGAAGACTAATGTCGCGTTGAAACCGTTGTTTAAAAAAAAAAAAAAAAAAAGAAAGACCCGGGAATGACGTCATAATTCTTTAAAATTTTTCATCCTTTACTAGTCAGTTCTGCTTAGTTTAATTTGTAACGTAAATAAATGTAGGTAGAAGAAAAGTAAATGTTGATACGATAGCGAGGGTCCCAAATCAATGCCCGAGATACTCAATCAGACTCCCCTGCCCCAGTCGAGGGGTAGTATGCACTTGACAAGTTTGCAGTGCCCGTATTAAATAATTAAGTATTAGGCGCGCGGATCTAATGTGTTGTATATCACGCATGAGTCTGGAAGTATGACATTCTTCACATGAAATAACTAACATGATAATAATTAACATGAAATGAGATTTTTTTTATTTTTTATTTGTAGGGTTGCAAATAAACATGTTTTATTCTTTTACAACTTAATTTGCTCCAGTTTCAGTTATCCGTTTCTTAGAGAACACGTCTCTTAAATATTGTATTATTTCAAACTATTGTTCTCATCTTGGTCGATATAGATGTTATTATTATAGACACAACATTTCGACCAAGTACTCTATGGTCATCATCAGGTGTCCATTGATCAGCTGATATGGGATATATGTTGATTATTGTGTTTTTTTTTTAATAATATCAATTATTGTTCGTTCCTGCTGAATTGGTGCTTCACTATCATATCTAAAGATTAAACTCATGACTACTAGATGACATTAACACATGCATAACCAACTCCTATATCCACTACACCACCGAAGAACATTAGTGGTGTGTTTCTGAAGCCCTTTTATATTCAACGTCAGATGTTTTTTGACATTTGGTTATGATGGCGGTTTCGTACCGCTTTTCCTAACTGAGTATTTCATTTCTAAGATGAATAATTCTCAATATTATTTCGAACTATTGTTCGCATCTTGGTTGATATAATTATTATTATTATTACAAACAACGTTTCGACTAAGTACCCTCTGGTCATCATCAGGTGTCCATTGATCGGCTGATATAGGATATCTGTTGATTATCTCTCAGACTTGGACATTTACTGAATAGTCACATTTTTTTATTTTCTGGAAAGCTCATAAAAAACTATTTTGTTTGTCTTGATATCGCACCCTGTCACTTGTGCGTCAAAAGAAATGAGATAAAGAAAGTAAAAGGACGAACAAGAAGACCAACTAAGTTTCTTTAATAAACAAAATAAATCTTATTTTAATTTAGTGTTTTGGTCAGTGGGCGAGAAGTTACAATTAATTCAAAGTAACTTCAGTCAGGAAGTGCTTGGTTTTTGTGATATCCCGTGAAACAGTTCTGAACCATATTTCTACAATAACTAACTTCGTCCGCCAACTCGTTTAATTTTGGCGCACACCTACTTGAATATTCCAATTTGTCAGGCCATCCGACCACATCAAAGACTTCAAAGAATTCCTTGGTATGAATGACCCAGAACTCGAAGACGTTTAATCAGTAAGAAGAGATTCTCTTAACGCACCTGGACACGAATAATTATCCACGTTAAAGACTAGTCTTATTTCCCATTCTAAATCGGATGTCCCATTGGGTAAATCCTGGCGAGTATTGAAATCACTTTCAATGGCTTATGAGATCAACAGCTTAAATGAGTTCTTTAAGACGCTATTTTACCAAATGGTCATAGCCGCAAATAAAAAAAAAGAAAAAAACTCACCTGTTCTGCCAAGTGGACATAGGCAGGTATAAAAGCCGATACCATCTACGCATATAGCCTCTGATTGGCACTGGTGTTCCTTACAATCGTCTATGTTGATGGTACAGTTTTGACCTGTCCAACCTGAAACAAGATAAGAGTTGAAATGATTTACGATAAAATTCTTTGCATAGATAACGAGCAATCCTAAGGGGATTTGTCAATAGGAGTGCAACAAATTTGGAGCTAATTTCTGAGAGAAACCTATTTCAAATTATTCATAATGTCTGATTGCTTTCATAGCAAATAAGAGGTACAATATTAAATGTTGAATGCGGTTTACTGATGAGTGTCCAATACTTTTGCTGTTAGGTTTTTGTTAAATTTCCCATTAAATGTGTGCATAGACAAATATTCTTTATTTCTGCTTAGATATATAATACACCAAGTATTTACTATGTTCAACTTAACTTTTAGGTTTGTAAGCACGTTAGAAATTAGGCTTTTCTTTATAAAAGAAAAAGAAAAATGTTTTTAAATTTCCGTGTCCAGAATTTTTGCGTGTGGCTGTACATCGTGTCTCACATTAGCAATTTCATAATTTATCGATATATAAAATAAAAAAAATTCTGTGTTCTATCTAATAATGTCAGCTTTTACCTGGGTAGTTTGGATGAAAGCTAGTTCGCTCTGCGCATGCACAAACAAAAGGAAGCCATTTGTATGAAATGTCTTGAATTTCGAATTTTTAATCACAAATTAATAACCCCGTTTGTATATCTGATTTTGACGCATAAAGGGAAATGTTTAACCCTATCCCAAGAAGGTTATTTTGGAGTGTGTGAAAGGCAGGCAATGGAGTTTGCACGCCAAATTTAAATAAAGCTCAAAATAATGGCTTCATTTTTTTTTTTTTTTTTTCAAAACCTTATAGGTTTATTCTTTTACCTTTTATTTTAAATTTTCATTGGACCTGGAACTAGTAACGTCATCAAATGTAAAACTCAATGTAATGCTTGCAAAAAAACATGCTAAATGTACTTTGAAATATTCGTTTATTCAACGCAAATTACGTGTATTGGAAGGCTAAACTAAGACTATATGTAATTTTTTAAAATTACAAAAATCCTCAGGTCAGCAAAAATATGTTGACGTCATCAATTATGAAACGAAAGGTGTATTTGCTAGATTCATCATTACCTTTAGAATAACTACTATTTTGCCTGATAGTCTATTTTAGTCAGATATTTGGAGTTTCAAGTCAATACCACAACCGCGAAGAGCTGTATCGATTGAAAGTTGTGGGCAGGTAAAAAAGCCCCTCTCTTCTGCTTCGTTAAAAAATTATTTTAAAAAAAGCTATAAAAATCCTGGAATTTGCAAAAAAAAAAAAAGGAAAAAAAAAAGATCGGCGTATACCAACGAACAAAGAAGTTTTTAGAAGATCCTAAAGGATCCCGATGCATAATAA
Source organism: Acanthosepion esculentum (assembly GCA_964036315.1). NCBI lineage: Eukaryota > Metazoa > Mollusca > Cephalopoda > Sepiida > Sepiidae > Acanthosepion > Acanthosepion esculentum. The sequence continues at coordinate 52,598,477 of OZ038476.1, read as the reverse complement.
CTGGTTGATGATGCTATTTCGCCGATCTGTGACACGCATCAAGAAATACGCCTGAAAAAAAAAAAATTGGTTTTTGTTAAGCTATGAAATTTTTTTAAGTACTGTGGCACCGAGGGTATACTGAAAAGCACATGATATCGGGTCCTAAATTAAAAGGTAAAACATGCAAAACGGATTCCTAGCTTAAAAACTAGTTTAAAAGAATTTCACAAGGAAAAAAATTAACATGAAGACCAATTTTGAACATTTATTTTACCGACTAATGACGAACCAGATAGATGGAGCAAACGTACGGTTGTTACTGCTGGACCACCCTCACAGGTTGAAACATAAACAATGCAGAGGTCTTGTGATGGGCGTGAACCAGGGATGACTGTTTTTTGCTGGAATGTGGGGGTATAAAACACTCCATTCCAGAAAGCATCCATTTGGAGATTAGGGCAGCATGTTTGAAGACTGTTGAGAGAAGAGCTTCCATCATATATGACCGAAAGCTGTCCCAGTTTACCTACGCATACTGAAAAACCGTTTTATGGAACGGTAAATCGGGGGATGTCATTGGTTTGGCGTCAATCTAGACACTGATTAGGGAATGATCTGATATGACAATGGGGGACAAAACTTTTGCTAAACATCTGTCAGGGTAGGATGTTAGAAAAATATCGAGGTGGTTCGCCTGCTGTCCCGTCCCATTCTGGACTCGGATGGGATCATCAATAATCTGGGTGAGTTCACATGCGATGGAGAAGTCTCTGCAATATTTGCCTTCCTCGTCGGTTTTGTTAGAGTGGATTAACCACTCTTTGTGACGAACATTGAAGTCACCGCATATGTGAAAGTTGGCCGAGGATTCGATGTCAATCCTCTCTGATATTCGATCGTAGATTACCGACCCTTCATCCTGAGGACGATACAGAACAAAGACGAATGTGGTACTATGGATAAATGCCACGCGGGAGAACAGGGTCCTCTTTTATTTGTGTCCAAGCCATAGAGAGAGAGATTGAGAGAGAGAGAGAGATTGAGAGAGAGAGAGAGAGAGATTGAGAGATTGAGAGAAAGAGAGAAAGAGAGAGAAACAGAGATTGATAGAGAGAAAGAGAGAGAAAGAGAGAGAGAGAAAGAGAGAGAGAGAGAGAAAGAGAGAGAGAGAAACAGAGAGAGAGAAAGAGAGAGAGAGAAACAGAGAGAGAGAAAGAGAGAGAGAGAAACAGAGAGAGAGAGAAACAGAGAGAGATTGATAGAGAGAAACAGAGAGAGATTGATAGAGAGAAACAGAGAGAGATTGATAGAGAGAAACAGAGAGAGATTGATAGAGAGAAACAGAGAGAGATTGATAGAGAGAAACAGAGAGAGATTGATAGAGAGAAACAGAGAGAGATTGAGAGAGAGAAACAGAGAGAGATTGATAGAGAGAAACAGAGAGAGATTGATAGAGAGAAACAGAGAGAGATTGATAGAGAGAAACAGAGAGAGATTGATAGAGAAACAGAGAGAGATTGATAGAGAGAAACAGAGAGAGATTGATAGAGAGAAACAGAGAGAGATTGATAGAGAGAAACAGAGAGAGATTGAGAGAAACAGAGAGAGAGAGAGATTGAGAGAAACAGAGAGAGAGAGAGATTGAGAGAAACAGAGAGAGAGAGATTGAGAGAAACAGAGAGAGAGAGAGATTGAGAGAAACAGAGAGAGAGAGATTGAGAGAAACAGAGAGAGAGAGATTGAGAGAAACAGAGAGAGAGAGAGATTGAGAGAAACAGAGAGAGAGAGAGATTGAGAGAAACAGAGAGAGAGAGAGATTGAGAGAAACAGAGAGAGAGAGATTGAGAGATTGAAGGAACACAGAGAGATAATTTCTTTTTAAACCTCCATACTTATTTGCATGTAATAAATCACTCTTATCCGCGGTATCAAAGGATAAAGTAAATAGAAAACAATAAAATGTCGCACTTTATTTCTAAATACAGCCCCGCCTTACTTAACGCGACTTGCATTCTTTACGACCAGCTATAAAATCTCATAAAATAAAAAGTTAAAAATCCAACCAGTCGCTCTCTGATTGTTTTCTCTTCAAAATGAATCAAAATAAATAGGAAAATAATTTGAAAAAAATATTTGTCCTGTATTTACAGTATGCAAACCGAAGTAAAGTACAGAATATAGAGCTGATTTTCGATTTCGTTCATTACATTTACTGTACTGTATGCGCATTACACTACCATATAAACAGGACACTACTGTACTGTACAAACATTTAGAAATAAATTTATATGCATAGCCCCCCCCCTCCCGCCATCAGGAAACCCGCGATAGCTATCGGGACGCCAAGTGGTGTAAAAGGGACCTTCAACCTATCTGAAGCTGGTCGACACAAATCCATTACACACATCCAATGCCTGAAATACAATTTTTCACTTGGTTATGAGCGATCAACTCTTTGGAACGGATGCCGGTCGTTAAGTGAGGAGTGGCCGTATCTTCCCAATTCTCGCTTAATGAAAAGCATAAGGGATCAGGCAGGGACAGAAAGTTTTCTTTCTTTCTTTTAATTTTCAGACTGTTTATAAGTGTAGAGGACCGTGAGGTGAAGATGAAAAGAAAACACATGCGTTTATTTTTCCTGCTAGAACAAGGTCCAGCTACAAGAAAATGGCGGACTTGAATTAAGTCCAACTGAAGATAAAGATGACAAACAAGACATATATCTATTAAACATAACAATTTTACAATGGACAATAACATTTGTGTGTGTGATTGTGTGTGTATAAACATTGGTGTTTGTTCTTTGTGAATATTCGTATTTTGGTGAATGTTCGTACGTACGTGTATGCGTGTATAATGTTCATGGCGTCTTCCCACAAGTGGGAAACGCTATCGCCTAAGAGATCTTACGTTGTAGTCGCTGAAATGAAATGAAAAAGAGGATTTACCTCACCTCCAAGCGAGGAAAAAAGAGACATCGATACAAGAAGTCGCCTAGTATTTATAGTATGTGGAGAGAGACCCCTAGTGACAAATTGGGAATTAAGGAGGAAGTAACTCCGAAAAAGTGATGAAAGTGTCACGCACTCTTACCTTTTAAACATTTCTTTTCGCCTCTTTCTTGGTCGCAAAAGTAATGACCCTCCTCATCATTTCTGGGGATACAGATTATGTCACATTTTGGACCAAAGGAGACCTCATCACAATGAACTCTGATCTCTAATTTTAAACTAAAAGAAGAAATAGAACCATAATATTGAAAAAGAAAAAATATACATTAATTAAGAGTAATTTAGTGACACGACTACTTCCTACATTCCCCTACAACACAAGGTACTCTCATCTTCGTATCCTCGGAAAGATCACTTCTCATCCAGAAGGTAACGATTTCACTCATTTTTACAGAAATTTTCACAATAGAATTAATTGAAGAATACCTAGCTCATTACAGGTCCCCAGACCACCGTGGCACTTCCGATGGATCTTTCAAGAGAACATTTTCTCCGTATTAGAAGAAACAATGTTAATTATTAGCAAGACCTAAGAAATAAAGTTGAGCAATGGTGGTTAACATCTGAAGAAAACTAGTTTAATTTACAAAATAAGTAACAAATTAATGAAACCATCCGAGAAAAATTTAAACAAAATCGACGTGATTTGGCTTCTGAATCCTCGTCGTCTTCTCATGGAGAACAGAATAAATATATTTCACTTGGCAGTTAGCTAACATTTTTTTTTTAATCATTTCATCTCAAATAAAATAACAGAGTCACTAATATGCACGGGGTTAATGAGTGTGAAAGAATACAAGAAAAAAACATTGTTAAGGAGCAGAAATGAACAAAAGATAACAGAACAGAATTTAAGAGGATAGGAGATAATAGTTGGAATTTAAATTTTTGAAGATCAAACTTGACTGGAAAGCAAGAAGCGGGAAGAGAGTCCCACAAACTAGAAGTCCGAGAAAAGAAACTGTTAGCATAGAACTTATGGTTACATCTAGCTATTTCGATTGTAAAATGAGATCTTGCGGTCAATCTAGTAATGCGCTTAAATTCATAAAATCTATGTGTTGTAAATAAGAGATGGACTGTGACACTCCTTTACGACACCATATTCGTTTACGGCCCATTCTCCGGATTACGACAGTCAGCCATATTCGAGAATACCAGGAGCACGTGATGTGAGCCCTGCTTGTATTTTGCCGAATAAGGCTTGGATTAACTTATCTTCCGAGTCTCAGTCTTCATTCTTGACACTGTGTATCATAGCAGAATAAATATCGCCCTTCGCTATGTACAGAAATGTGCCACAAGGTCAAAATAGGGATTGGGGGAAAGGACGGTCTTCTGTCTGAATATTAAACTTAGCTAGCCACAAACACTGACCCAAACATACAAACAATATTCCTACCACCAAAACAACACATTCTTACTTAGCTTTCTTACTACATCCGCCATAATACCTCATTGTCACTATGAAAATACTAACTAGTCCCCATAATGTACAATTCATTGTCTGTGGGGGGGGGGGATAAAAACAACAATTAAAAAAATAAAATAGCCCCAAAGTGAAGAACTCATCCGAGCAATTACTATGAAAGTATTTATAGAAAAGACACAGGGAAGCTACATCACGGCAGGGGAAAAGTCAAGATGCCAAGTCAGGACCAATAACATTGCAGATTCTACTTTGGATTTTATCAAGGATCTCTAAATATATAACAGAAGGATCAGGCCATATGCGGCAGAATATTCTAAGCCTGAACGAATGTTAGACTTTTAAATATGTAAGATTGATTCTGGCGTGAAACATTGTTTACCATGAACCAACCTTCCTAGCAGTCGATTCGATATAATCTTCCCACTTCGTGTCAGTGGAAAACGTTACCCCCGAGAAGACGTAACGAGTTACTCTCCTGGAGTATATCCCCCACATTGATGATGTATCGATCACCTTTTTACAGCTCTCAGCCGAAATCATACAGTTTATCATATACGTAAGTAACTCACTGGGCGGATAGAGGGAAAGGGGGACAAAGGCAAGCAACACGTGACATACTTAAGAAGCTTAAGCAGCTGAATGGCAGAACAGGGTCTGGGAAAAATAACAAAACGTCAAAGCTTATTGAGAGCTGCAAGAGACAGGACGAAATGGAGAGCCATGATCGCCTACTTCCTGAAGGGATTCCGCACATAAAAGAAGAAAGAATTACATAACCTAACGAGTAAAAAAAAAGTATTTATTTTGCACGTCAAACATTTACATTATTTATATTGTTCGGACTGTTGTCCTCATCTTTGTCATATTCACAATATTTCAGCCGTCGTACGCTCTGGCTTTCTTCAGGTGATATACATTGGAATTTCGATACGAACCCTTTATTTCATTCACCGGGTAGATTGTTCTAGTTCCACGTGCCATGCCCTTTCTGGGTATCTCAGTTTCACTTATTTCTCTTTAGTAAGTCAAAAAGAGAAATAAGTGAAACTGAGATACCCAGAAAGGTATTTTGTGTTAAACGAGACTTAGATAAGAAAATATCTGTAATATAATAAAACATTTGTGTAAAATCGACGACAGGACAGGCCTCAAGGACTCCGAGCACTATTCGTTGACTGCACTGTCACTGTCGTATTACGTTTAACCGTGGCAAGCCTCACTATTCACAGGGGACCGACGAGTTATGAATGCTACCACACTAGCCATAATCTGTTTCTGTTCTCGTTATATTGCAACTAGCCACGATGCGATCTGTTCTCTGCTATGTTGCAACTGATGTGTTTACCTGTTGAATTGGATATCCGCCAGGTCCATAGTAAAACTTAGCTGAAAACGAATTTAAATCACAAGTAAATAACAAAAAAGTATTATTGTCAATTGCTACACAATTATGTCTTTTTGTTTGTAGTTTGAGCGAACTAATCTTTACACAAAGCCAGGTCCAGTTGCCCCATTTCACAACTGCCCATCACTCGTTGGGACTTTTTGATGCCTGTATTTGCTAACTTTATTTTCACATCCCAAACGTAAACAATTTATGAATTTTTAAATCCGATATTATTTCTTATTACTGTTTCCTTGATTCCTGTTGAGTGACTTGTGCCGATCTATTACGCACATACATACATACATACAAAAATACAAATCACATACAACGCCAAGCATTCATTGGTTAATTAATCACCACTACGTTATTATAGACAATTTACAAATCGCAGCAATGCGACAATTTTGTAATCGCTCTATTTTTATGTAGTCAGTTTTGTGCACTTTTGGGAGAAACGGATCACAGAAGCTTTCTTAAGTCTTCCCAAAGCTCGCTCGCTCGCTCGCTGGTTGGTCAATGCTAAACAATCAGATCGTCTGCACGTTAAGAATAATTCTTCCCACGCAGCGATCTGGAGCCTATAGTCACTTATTTAAGCAAGAATTTTTCTTAGCTAATTAGTGAGAATTCAGCTGCCAAACGAATCCACGACAGTTGAAACTATGCGCCAACCTTCTCACTCACACACACCACTCACATGCTGAACATCCCTTATATACTCACATAATCTTTTCTTACATAGCAAATCTTTCAAGAACAATTATTACAAGAGAATCTTATGAACATTTTCTCAGTGAACTTTGAAATACTAAAATAACTATTAAAGAGAGACAACACTTGCTTTATTCAACCCTTTCTTACTTAAATGCATGTTTTCTTTCACATCGTTGCTTGATATTGTACATCTTGTTAAATACATATTTTATGTGTAACAATGTCTTTTGCTTATCCTTTTCTACGTCAGCCCTGTTTCCTAATCTAAAGTTAAATGAATGTGGTGAAGTCCGCCACATTTCACTGGTGACCCCGCATTTTCCTTAAGACATTCGATCTCCTAGGCCGGTAGATATTGATTTCACTGTTAAAAAAAAAATAACAGGGATGTCTACTCAAACACGTGTGCCCACGTAGAACAATATTTTTTATTAATAGGCCAATGGTAGAAGAAAGCATGTTAAGTAAATGGCATGAAACGATCATCATGTAATGCACAAATTTATTCAACCAATCAGCGAGTTATTTATATATTCAAGTAAACAATATAATTGACAAATCAGAAAAGCTGTTACTTTTCTGACGTTACCTTCGACTTACCTTGTTGAAGTGCCGGTCAGATTTAAAATCTGGGGTGTAGACTCATTGTACGGATTTAAAACTGGTACGTTATACTGATATTCATAATGGTCCACAAAATCGAATGTGTCCAGACTGTCTTTGTCCAATGCGTTGATTTTGACTTTCATAAAACCCTATGAATGATCGAAAAAGAGAAAAGTTAATGACTGCTATTCTTATACTTTTCTGCGCCATGTTCTTTTAGAATTTAATGCCTTTTGTTGCTCTAAGTAATGATTGTTGCTTTGCTCCCCCTGTTTCCACTTCTGGACCATGTTAGGTTTTCCATTTACTCTGATTTGTTATGTAGGTTAAATGCGTTAAAATAAAATGATAATTTTAGAAAATACATCGTAGAAAAGATCACCAGCCCTAAATAACTATCATTAATTCTATAATTTATAGGGACGACGAGGAGAAAAACCTAATATTCACAGACGCCGTGGATTTTATATTGTCGTCTGCTGCATTTGTAGATGAGAAAAGTAAAATAAACAATATGATTAATTATTATTAAATACTTTATCCCTTGCGTTTCGGTTCAATATATTGATTTTCCATTATAATTTACTTATTTCTTTCTTACTTAATTAATCAAAAATAAAATATAACACACACATGCACAGACACACACATATATAACAATTTTCTAAGCGTAGCTTAAATGTGGCACAAAGCCAAAAGTATGGAACACCCAGTGAGGATCGAACTCGCTACTCAGTTGTAATTGATCCAGCAAGATAAGCTTGATGCCCATTAGAGAGAGAAAGAGAGATATAAAGACATCTCGCGTCTTTCCCCTTTCATCCCGAACCCCTGCGACAAAATATTCTTATTAGTTATGAAAATAATTGCAATAAGACTAATGTTTCATATGTAAGAAGCACAATGCGAAACATCCCCTTATCAGCTGGCAATTATGACTTTAAAACGGAGATTTTAAAAGCGTATAGTAGTGTGTATTAGTACAGTGTAACCCGGATATAAGAGACCCGGATATAAGAGAAACCCGGATATAAGAGAGGTTTTCTCTGGTCCCAAATTAGAGCCATACTTACCTAAACAAAATAGACCAAACCCGGATATAGGAGATGTCTTCTCCGGTCGCGACAACTCTCTTATATCCGGGTTACACTGTACAAATATATTAATGGAAAGTGGTGGAAGGTGGAAGCTTCTTTCAAGAACCGCTACTTTATGAAACAGACTCCCGAGAGAATGCTTTCCTGATCACACCAATGTTAACCTCTTCAATATTTAGGGTTAACCGTTATCTTTCCTAGATATCCTCATACTCAGCGACTCTTACTTTCTCTTACGCTCATACAACCACGTCATTGAGCACCTCGACGTGGTGTAATTGTTAGCAAGCTTGTCTCGCTAGAACAATTACAACTGAGTAATGAGTCCGATCTTCAGGGTGCACCATACTTTCAGCCTTGTGACACATCTAAGCTATGCTTAGTAAATCCCTCATATACCCCCACCCCTCATTCAGTAAGTCCCTACCTTCAGTGGTCCAAGATCCATCCATGGCAAAACATTCAAAAGCAAAGAAGTCTCTTAAACATTTTCGTGGGGAAAAAAGCATCAGTCAGTTACGTGCCATGCGTGATACACGCTTAGGCGATCATGTATCTTTCGATACATGACTGACAAGGCAGATTTTTTCCATGCAGTAGGCTGCCATTTCTTTCTACGGTAGACCAGTTGCCATCCAAGGCTATATAACCCGGTCTATCCTGCTATTTACCCTTAGCTGGTGGGAAGAAGAGGATTTATTCATTTCCCAAGGGTATTAGCACGTAAGTGAATGCAATGGATTTGACTGGAATTCGAACTCGGCTCTCATTCCTCAAACCGAGCCGCTATCCATTACTCCACCGTGCATAAAATCTAATATTTGCCTTGCCATTGGGCTGCAGACGCTGAAAATGAAGGTGATTACAAGTACATTTTTAATAAATAATAGTTAAATAAATTTAACTTTTGTTTTTATAACATTTTTAAAAAAAATGTAATTACTTGCTGAATATCCTAATATATATAATTTGTATATTCTTTTTCGTGCGCAAATAAGAGTGCTCCATTTTAAATATTTTTCAATGCACATCAAAAAATAACATTCTTTATTTGTAGTGAACAGCTCTCATCTCCTCAGTTTAATGAGATGTAAGTTCCACTCGAACAGCAGCTTCTCACGATCCGTTGCTCTGTGGAACCGACTCCAAAGAGGACGGTTCCTTGGTTACTACAATCTTAACCTGTTTAAGTCTGGGGTTAACCGCTATCACCCTCATATATCTCCCATAAACTGGGTCTCTTACACCGTCATCTTTTGTAATTATCTACCTAAAGTGGCTCTTAGGACATGTACATGGTGAACATTATTGTAAAAATGTAGTTACTCATTTACGGCTTGTCTCATGCAAAGCAATTTTCAAAAGGGGCGTTTGTTTCTCCTGGACACATTTTGACGTGTTTTTTTTAAATTTTAATTTAATTTGTTTCTTTGACATTTTTAGTGGAAATGCGTCAGAGTTCAGACAGTTTGAAATAATGTTATTCCTTCTATGAAAACATTGGGTGAAAAATTACTAAGAATAAGCAGAGCAAGGATGAACAAAAAAAAGTAAACACCGTAAAGTGGTGAATCGAAAAAAACAAAACAAAAAAAAAACAGAAACCAAATAAAACTAAACAAGAAAAGCTACTGAAAATTGCATCTTCATTTGCTTACGGTCATATATTTCATTCCACAATGAACTTTGAAATAAGCAATAAAAATGGCGGTTTTATGAACAATACTCCCATTTCATATACATGTAGATAAGCTACTATTTTTTTTTATAGTAGTGCGTACTTCGTGATGGCATTTTTGACGAATTTGCTTTAACCTCACGCGTTGGACGTTCGAATTTAGATAAAGAAAAGTCAAGTGACCAGTCTTATCATACATTATCTCTTCGGTGATGGACGCAACATGATCTTTCAAATCATTATACACTTTTGCTTTATGCTCAGTTTCTGTGTATATATAACTTAGTTGACGAGATTGTGTGAATGGGTGGTAGAAAGAAGGTCAAGGGGAGATGACAAAAGGGTCAAAATTTAAAACAGCAAAAAGCAGAAAATTGTTAAGACACATGATCAGTCATTTCCTGAACTGGTCTGGCACATAAAAAAAAGGTGTTCGGAAAGTTTTTACGTATTTCTTCGTTATGAATTATAAGTCAACCAAACAGGGAAGAACCAATGTTAGAACAGTATCGCTTCCATCCGACAGTTTATTTTATATCCGTCTATAAAGCATTACAGAGTTTAATCCCATGATTTTAACTTTAAAAAGTAACATATTCGATATTGTATACTATATGAATTCCGTAAAGGTATTACCGATACAGAGGCATTTAAAAACGTTTTTTTTTTGCAGTGTATACGGATACGATGAAAGCTCGTATTTATCGGCTGTGGTTTAAATGTTTTCAAAATGGTGGGTTTGACATATAGGACTCACTCTGAATGGTGAAACTTTTGAAAGAGTATTGAATTAGATCCACATCAAAAGACCAAAGATTTTGGCGCAAAAACTTAATGTGCCATGTTAAACTGTCCAAACATTTGCAAAGAGGGAATTTCGGTTCATCACGAGCGTTCATTTGAGAACCGAATGTAACGTTCCATCTGCATCAGTCTTTTAAACAGGAGTTCGAACCTTTTATTCTTTTACATCAAATGATGCAAAATTTACGTGATGAAAAATGGGTTTGCATGTCAACAGAAAACGAAAAAAAGTCATTATCACAAAATGAGAAACCAGCGCCAACACCACAACCAGGACTCTATACACAAAAGCACTTGCGTTGTATCTGGTGGAATATGAAAAGTGTCGTCCATTACGAGCTACTGGAATATGGAAGGATCATCACAGCAGGCGTTTATTACCAGCAACTTGATCGGGTAAACGAAGCTTTACGCCGACTGTGTCCTGCTTCGGTAAACAGAAACGGTTTTATTATCAAGCATGACAATGTAAGGGTACACTGTACAGAACAACGCTTGGGAATACCAGGTACAGTATGCTTGGATGCGCGGTGGTATAATGGATAATGGCTCCGAATTGTTAATCGGAGAGCAGAGTTCCAATTTCAGTTAGGTTCGTTATATTCACTTAGGCGCAAATACACTTATCAAGTAAATGATTCCACTTCCTCTTCCACCTGTTATGGGTTAATTAGTAGGACTTGTATCACTAGGTCATTATTATCTTAAAAAAAAAAAATAAATAAATCTTACAATCTAAAAATATTTTCTGGCTTTAAATAACCTGCAAAGGGTCGATAAGCCGTAGAAAACGAATCAATTAAATCCATTCTATAAAACCGGTGACAAAAATAAGTTTTTCCACATCCTTCATGTTCTCGAGATTTCGTATCTACAGATTTGCATTTGTTTTGATAACTCTATTACATTTCATAAGTTGCAGAACATTCAAAAACAAAGGAGTTGAAATAGACTTTGAAAGAGTTTTCGGGGAAAAAAACAGGTTTCTTTAAACGTAGAATCGAAAAAGTGCCTTACTGTTGGGATGCAGACGCTGTAAATGAAGAACACAATTTTGATAAATATTGTTTAAATAAATTTAACTTACATTTGTTTTCATATCCTTTCTGGTAAAGCGTCATTACTTTCCAAACACCTTAATATCTAAATAAATTTAACTTACATTTGTTTTCGTATCCTTTCTGGTAAAGCTTCATTACTTTTCGAATACCCTATTACTTGTATATTATTTTTCATATTGTAAATAAGAATGTTTCATTTTAAATATTTTAAAATAGCTTTTTAATGCACAGTAAAAATAATCTTTATTTAGTTACTCATTTACAGCCTTTTTATGCATAGCTATTTTCAAAATAGACGTTTGTTTCCATTTAGACGCTCACGGGGTTTATCGTTTTATTATTATTTTTGAATTATTTTCACGTTTTTCAAAGAGAATACGTCAGTATGCCGACAGTTCGAAATAATAATTACTTGTGTTTATTAAGGTATTGAATTATACAGATATAAGACATTTTTTAAAAACTTCCGAACATTTTCATAAAATGTACAAATTAAACAATATTCAATATAGTAACACCATAAATATTAGTTACAATTGCATAGTAACATTGAATAAAATATAGCAAAATACTAAATAGCAATAATGCAAAACATTAACAAAAATATAGGCATAAAACCAAATGTCAATTAAAAGGAAATTGCAGAGAGAAAAACATTATATACAGCGTAAGTAACAACAAAGGAAAACTTCGGGGATAAGAAGATTTATATTGGAAAAACTTTCAAGGAATTTAAAGATACATAAGATTTTCTATCATTCAAATAATAAAGATATTAGAATAGTCATGTTGTAAAAATATATATGTGAACTTAAAATGAAAGAGAAAACATCGTTAGTTAAATGGTATATATTTAAAAAAGATCAAGAGAAACAGGAAGAATTTGCAATCTATGAATGGCTTAATAAACAAAAAGAAAGGAATTTATTTCGAACTATCAGCTCGCTGAAGCATTCCTTTGGAAAATATATATATATATATATATATATATATATATATATATATATATATATATATATCTCATGAGCGTTCAAGAGAAACAAGTGCCCATCTCTTTCTGGTGTGATCAACAGTTTGTCTGTCTCCTTTTTTTTTTTGTTAACAAGGCCCATACGCCTAAGCACTCGGTCAGGATGACTTGTGAATTCGTGCTAGTACAACTACTCACAAGGCCGATAACATCAAGAACTCACCTTACTGATCATGGTGAGTTTCGAACCCGGATTTCATGTTAGGAAAGCGAACACTAATCACGTGCACATTCTATATATATATTATATAGATAGAGAGATAGAGAGAGAGATAGAGAGAGATATAGAGAGAGACAGAGAGAGAGACCACTGTTTTTTTTTTAGATAATTCGATAAGTGCGACTTAGATTCTATATTATTTACGAGTTTTTCATATATTTCATTGCACTCTGAAGGATACGACATCAGTTGTATAATAACTCTTTCAGCATCTACCGCTTTCTCATATACGTGTGTGTGTGTGTGTGTGTGTGCATATATATATATATATATATATATATATATATATATATATATATATATATATATCTCAGAGATGACTCTAAAATGCAACACTAGGCACAGAAATCGATATAGTATATACTCACAGTCCATGAATTGAATCCTACTTTAATTGGGTTTGCAACACCTCCGATATCGTTGGTGAATTCAATTTGATTCGACTTTAACTTTCCAGTTGTTACTTTACCAAATTCGCAAGAATTCATGCTGCTTGACCTAAAATACAGACAATTAAACAAAAAATGAACATGAAGAATGGGAAAAAAATAAAAGGGCTAAATAAATTATATTTACAAAAAATGTTGAGTTCTTCATATGTCTGTGCGTGTGTGTGTGTGTGTGTGTGTACACCTGTACGCATATATTGTTACCTCATAAATCAATATATTTGTATCTGTGTGTACGTATAGACAAGTATCCAGTTGTATAATCCTTTGCTTTTATTTTTCGAATAAATTATTCTTTTTGATCATTTCACCCCCAAGCAAGGCAATAAAGCCACTAAGGCGCAAGGGGTGGGGGTTATTGAATGTTAGAGAATATGAGGAAAAAAACTATTAAAGGCGAGAGAACAATTTTCGTCCCGATACTAAATTTTGAGTTTAAATTATGAACTAAATCTAACAGAATGATTAAATAAGAAACAAGTCAAACGTAAGAAATCTTTACAAACGTGTGACATGTTTTGTAATTTCTTTGGCGTTAACAAAAAGTTTGGGAGTGGAAGGATTCGGAGTTATGTAAAAATAAATTGTGAATTCTGAGTTTTTTGTTGTTGTTGTTTTATTTATTAATTTATGGATTGACTTACTCTGAAATATTTCCAAGACAGATGATAAACTGATGGTCACAAGGCGCGCAATAATCAGACCAGAAATACTTGTAGTCGCAGCAAAATCCTTCATACAACATACCGGTAGGATTGGAAAATTCTACAAACTTAATTTCGACAATTCCTGCAGCTTGGAGGCTGGGATAGAACGAAACAAACTGAAAGTAAATATAACGTTATATAAGTAAATGATGATGTTACCTACATGGTGGCTGAGATGGGTTCATATATTTTCCCAGCGCCCGTATTTAATTATTAGTGACAAGATCAGAATATTGTTTTTTTAACGTCAGCAACCACCCCACAATTCGAAGATTGATATAAAAACTATCCTACTCTATTTGGCCCTAATGTACAGTCCATTCGTTAAAAGGAATCATCATCATGCCCTCGGAGTGAGACCGTTAATTTATATATATATATATATATATATATATATATATATATATATATATATATATATATATATATATATATATATATATATTCAAACAGGTTCGGTTAAATAGTTTAGACATATGTCAATTAGTTTTCGTTGTGATCCTTTCAAGTTCGCGGATTCATTTTTTGGTAGATTTAGAAAATTGAGTAAGAAAAATACCAAAGTTTTCTTTCGAATAGTTTTATTTTCCCCAGTACTTTCAATCTCATCTGAGACCATCTTCAGGCGGTTAAGTTAGATGTGAGTATGTATATGTGTTTCTGTGAATTTAAAAGATTTCAACTCTTCATTTTTTTTTACTGCTTATGCAGCTTTCTAGATTTCAAAGTTCATGTGTTCTTTTAGGTTTTTGTTCAGTGTAAGGAGAGTAACTGTTTTGTTTTTGCTCATACGTATATAATAATTTTTTTTCTTCATAAGCATTTATGGGCTTTGTTGCTGTACTCATAGTTGGCTTTATTTTGAGTTTTAGCTCTTATATAAAGGGCTTCAAGGATTTTTAGTTTTTGCTTGTTACTGTTTTTATGTAATATAGATGTATTTTTAACTAATATCCGTCTAATCTGTGAGTGCGGACATGTGTGTTTCTTTAAGTGCTGATGTATTGAGCTATGTTCAGCCAAATCAAATGTAAGTCTTTTTGTTAGTATCGTCGTAGTAAAGCCAACGTCCATATTGACATTTTTATCAGAGATACAATCTTCTAAAGAATATTTAAATTGATATACAATGTTGGCCTTTTGCAAGATGCTACTTGGCGGAGAAGAGTTGTTATGGACAACCAGGTTGGTTGTATTAAATTTAGTATAGTATGCGATTAATTTTGTTTTTTTACTTGGATCAGTGGGGGATATATTAGTGTTTATGAGTTTTTTTTTACAATTTTTTTCCTCTTGTTTATAGTTGGAGTGCATTTGATTACGATATAGTAATTTGATATGTTTAGGGTTATTTGAGGATGTATTGTATTCATTTTAATTTATGTTAACATTTCAAATAGCTTGTCTATTTTGTTCATCAACAGTGTAATTAGGAAATTCATTATTAATGAGGATTTGTTTAATATGTCACGCAAACATCATATATATACATACATACATACATATGTATATATGATGGGCACAGGATCAAGTGGAAATTATTATGTTGCACTAATCAGTGAAGTATGGAGGGCCTGACTGACGACTTTGAAAAATCAACAATCGAAATCTGGGCTCTTACCTAGATTTCAACATACACTCACCAAAGACAAGCGTATAACTATCTCAGCCACTAGGCAACGCCAATCCCACCGATAGGTTGATATTAACAGACCGATATATATATATATATATATATATATATATATATATATATATATATATATATCTGGATATTATTTATAGTTTGCAACATTTGGAAAAGAAAATCATATTCATGAAGAACTGGATGTAGAATAAACGCAATGGTGGCCATTCACGTGACTAGATGCAGTCGAAATGGTTATTCGCTGAAGTGCAGTTACTGGTACACGGATTGACCTTTATTTAGTTTCCACATCAATTAATAGCCATCTGCTATTTATATATATATATATATATATATATATATATATATATATATATATATATATATTTTAAATGATGTTCAATCTGTATAAAGCCCGGGAGCCACTCGATGTAGAGTGTTAGAGTGTTAGAGATAGTTTATGCTGATATTTGGAGAAGATAATCTGTTCAAGCCAAGGGTTAACCGTTAAGATTGTAATGATCGGCAATGCATCGTCTTGGGTGCCGGCTCCACAAAGCAGCGGTTCGTAGGAAGTCTGTGCTCGATTGGAAACTACATCTCACAAGAAGAATACGAGGTTGGTTCACTGCAATATGCGCAGCATGGCAAGTCTTAGCCATGAAGGTAAGAACTGGTGGAGCTAAGAAATGTAGCTCGTCTGGACACTCTCCATAGAAATATCAATACAGCAGTGAGAGGCTTGCGACCTTTCATCTGTGAGAAAGGAGTTGTAGGGTGGAGAGTAATTTTTACGCGGAGACGCTTTTGGACTCTATTGAGACTGGAAAGTGAAGACTGGACAACTCCTGCCCATATATAGCAGTAGTGCTCCATTCTTGGTCTGATCTGACACTTGTAAGGCAGAGGATAGCACGCGGTGTCAGGTACTAACTGAAGCGGTACCGCCTCTTTAGCAATGGGTCGTATTTATGAGTTCCTCTTGAGGCCTACGTTGAGTTTAAGTCACAAGGTATGGGGCCTCCCAGAGAGAACATCCGTTCATCGTCATTCTGGGTAAAAAAAGTGAAGAGTTTTCGGTCTGACGCACTTCCCAAAATCAAACAAAATTCATTTTATTTTCGAATCCCTTCTTGGTTTCAGCACCACTTTGTAGATTCAGATTTCTTACAATTGTGCCCCCCCTTATCTTTGTGGTCGCCTGTCGTAGAACGATGACATGTAGGTTAGTTTCGGAGGCGATAACTAGATTTCGATCCTATCTGGAGCCCTCATTTTGTATTTCTGTGAACGATTGAAGTGAGTCATTAGATTAGCATCGTATGTCTCCTTTTGACAGGAGAATTCAAGCAAAAACCAGAAATTTGAATGCTGTTTTGTAAATTTCTCTACACTTAAAATAACATTTCTACCCGCCTAAAATTCAGTCCATTTGTGTTCTTGTAAAATATACGATACTTACAGGGTATAAATATCTATCATTAAAGCAACGCTGGAAAATTTGATCGATATTTGATCTACGTGTGTGTGTGTGTGTGTGTGTGTGTGTGTGTGTGTGTGTGTTTTGGTGATAATGTAACAAATATTATGTCAAAATATGGTGTTTATGTGGTGTCTGCTCGAAATGTGAAAGATGCCCCCTTAGTGTCTTAATTTTGTGCATTTTTGATATTACTGATACCTTTCTTGTCGCAAGAAAGAGAGAGAGAGATAGATAGAGAGAATGAAAGAAGAGGAGATAGATGGGGAGGGAGAGGTAGATAAGGGGTGGGGTTAGGAGAAAGAAAGAGGCAGGAAGATAGCGAAGGAATTAAAGAGAAAGAACAGATAGAGAGCGATGGGAAGAAAGAAAAAGAAATGGGGAGCGGGAGGAGGAGGTAGAGAGAGGAAAGGAAAGAGGAGGTAGAAGGAAGGAAAAGAGAGAAGGAAGGAAAAGAGAGAAGGAAGGAAAAGAGAGAAGGAAGGAAAAGAGAGAAGGAAGGAAAAGAGAGAAGGAAGGAAAAGAGAGAAGGAAGGAAAAGAGAGAAGGAAGGAAAAGAGAGAAGGAAGGAAAAGAGAGAAGGAAGGAAAAAGAGTGGGAGGCAGAGAGAGAAGGAAGGAAAGAAGAAAAGAGATATAATGGAAGAGATAGCAAGAAACTAAAATCGGGAGACAGAAAAGAAATACTTTAAACGTCAATGGGACTTAAATTCCAGATTCCTCCCCCATTTCGTCAACAAGGAATAATTTATTTACCGTTCTCAGCCATCATTAAACAGTTACAGCAAGTTCATATTTATTAAGCACAATCCTAGAGATGATGTCATCCAAAATTGGTGCATAAATATTAATTATTATTGACCGAATATCGTACAGTAAAAATTTCAGTTCAAAATTCATCCACATATAAACATGACAGACAAGATGTTGGCAATACCCTAGCATTTTTTAAAGCTCCAATTTAAATATACGCGCACAGTATAAGTGAAGTCATGCGTAAGATGATTTCACAGTAGGCTACTGCACTGAAAAATATTGTGTCAAATATTTTATGCATATTATAATTTTAGAAACATAATAAATATGTTATACACATTTTAAAATATCGCCTCCTACGCTGAAATATATTTTATTTAATGCGGGTTGTTTCATTTGCTTCGACTATTTTGAGTCTTTTCTTGCAGTGAGTGCTGTGTAATACAGTGGAACCTCAGTTCCTGGACGTCTTACGTGTCGAACAAATCGATTTTCGAACAGAAAATTAGGGATGAAAATGCCTCAGTTATCGAACAAAATTTCGGTTCTCGAATAACATAGCCGAACCGAGTTAACCCGAACGGAATAATTTCTGAGTCAACCGATGTGTTGCATACATTTGTGTGTTGTGCCGTGCTTTTCTTTTCCAATTTTATTGTACTGCGACTTTTTTTCTCTACATGGATTCCTATTGGAAAAAATAGTTTCGGTTTCGAACGTTTTGTGTTACGAACGGCCTTCAGAAGCTAATTAAATTCGTGAACCGAGGTTTCACTGTATTTTAGTATTATCTGTTAATATTTGTCTTACGTTAATAAATTGTATTTTAGATGCATACGGGGTGATGATCGATGTGCACAAATAGTACAAAATTTCAATAAGTGACAAGTTAACATACGAGAGAGTGTAGTGCATGTGTGACCAATGTAAGAATTTAATCTTCTTTTATTATTCATATTGGATATGCAGTCAAAGGAGACGAGAATTCATAAACAAGATTCTTTTTAATTAGGGGATTTTTGAGTTCCCAAGTTATTAGTAATAATTAAGGTAGGTATTTTAAACTTTTATAATAAATGATAATTCTAAGGAATCATTATGAGATATGTAACGGTGAATGAACCAATGGATAGCGGCTCGGATTGAGGAATCAGAGAACCGAGTTCGAAATCCAGTCAAATCCATTGCATTCACTTACGTGCTAATACCCTTGGGAAAAGAATGAATCCTCTTCGCCTCCCCCAGTTAAGAGTAAATAGCAGGACAGACCGGGTTCTATAACCTTGGATGGCAACTGGTCTACCTACTGCGGGAAAAAATCTGCCTCGTCAGTCATGTATCGAAAGATACATGATCGCCTAAGCGTGTATCACGCATAGCACATAACTGATGAACGACGAATTACATTTTTAATGGCCTTTTTATATTCTATTTAGTTAGGATGGATCTAGTTACGGTAGAATAATGAATGATTTTATTTTTACATTTAACCGTCTTAAATATTACGTCCATGAGATGATACGCGTATATTTGTAACATTAACAGGATGTAGCCTACAAAATCTTGTCTACCATACTGACAACACTCAGTTTTCGACCATGACAGACAATTGAAAGTACACGAACAAAACAACAAAAACATTAACTTTGGTCAGGTTATCCACAATTTTGATTTTAGTGTACAACTTGTTTGAAAATAAGAAAAAAGCAATGACTTGTCGATTGGTTTAAAATGAAACTGTTTAAAAATATATACACGTACATTTAAATACACACATATGTACACACATATATACATATTTCTGTAATATGGGTTTTTCTATTAATCCGACATACTTTTATCACTTTAAACGTAATTCTTAGTGGATACACATATTTGAGTAGAGGTTCCGTTTATTTTTAAAACAGTATTTTATTTTCGTCAACCGGACTGAATATTCGAGTTCAGATTTCTCGAAAATTCAGGCCGGTAGATGAAAATAAAATACAGTTTGAAAAATAAACGGAGCTTCTACTCAAATATGTGTATCCACTAAGAATAACGTTTAAAGTGATAAAGATACAGACATATATATATATATATATATATATATATATTAGAAGAAAGAGTCCACGTGTGCTTCCTAAGTTTATAAAATTAAATTGATAGGTTGGCTAATCAAAGGCAAACGAAAGGATACCGATGTGATCAGTACGAAAAACATTTATTAATATTAACCACATGACAGAAATGAAGTAAGGAAATTAAGGTTCCAAGTTCGGAATTTTCGGGCACGACTGTGTCCATCATCTTATTAGCCAACCTATCTATTCAATTATATATATATATATATATATATATATATATGTGTGTGTGTGTGTGTGTGTGTGCACTTGCAATTATTCGTGCTTACAGCCATATCACATTGAAACACAGGTTTCTCATACGATCACCGAAGTTAAACAACGTCGAGCCTGGTCAGTACCTGGATGGGTGAGCGTTTGAGAATCCCAGGTGCTGTAAGCTTGGATGTGCGGATGGTGTTATGGATAACGATTTGGAATTGGATATCGGAGAGCCGAGTTCCAATTCCAGTCGAGTTAATTGTATTCATTTACGTGAAAATACGCTTGGGAAAAAAAGGTATGAATCCACCTCTTCACCTCCCCAACCGGGTATGGGTTAATTAGCAGAACTTGTATCAATAAATCATTAACTAAAAAAAAAAAAAAAAAAATCTTAAATAACATGCAAAAATGTTGACAAGCCGTAAAAAACGAATCAATCAATCAAAAAGAAAAAAAAAAGAAAAAATTGTATTCATACGAGTTTGCACATGAAAATATATGCAAATTAAATATTGGAGTTTTACATATAGGTATTTCTAATAGCAGATTATTGAGAATACGCAATTTCATTAGAGTAACTCCGAAAATATACGTTTCAAAATAATCCATTTTGATCGGTGAAGTCATGTAAAAATAAATACCAAGTGAAAATTGAAACAAATGAAATGATTTTTCCTGACCTGAAGAATGAAAACAGTGACAAATATCCAAAGAGTAGCCATCACTGAGTCTTTTGATGTCTTTTAGTCTGTGGGCCTCGATCGTGGAACCGCTCCCATTCACGCCCACATGGAGGTTAAAAGTAACTTTTACTCACAAAATCCACTAATTTTTAGTTAAGATGCATTTTACTTTTTGAACGATCATTCACACGTGATTGTCAGGATTTAGGAATGCAGACTGAAATTTGTGATATTCTGACGCGAAATTCAGTGAGACATTTTTAACAAGAAAAACTAGTCTTTATATAGCTGTTCAACTTAGCACGATTAATATTTGAGATAATCACCGTTTACATCTACATCGGCAAATACCGAACAATATGGGTGAAAAATGATCATGAGATTTTGTTTTGTTTTGTTTTGTGTCATTTTTTTAAGTCCCACTTTAACCATCTCAACTGGCTCGACGTCCAATTTGGACTTCCCAACATTAACAAGTGGATATGGCGGATGTCGACAGTTTATCTTAATGTGGATCGGTTGACTTTTCTACTTAATTATCCACTTCAAGATACTGACCCTTCCTCCTTCAAACTCCTGCAAGTCTATATTTGCTTCCCTTAACAAACTGCCGACCCAAAATGAGAGAAACTGATAAAAATATAAAAATGTTTCCAAACGGTTATATTTCTATTGCTGCTTCTTTTTTGTTTATGTTCGTGTCCCCTCAGGCTATCATGGCTCTCCACAACTTCCTGTCTCTCGTAGCTCTTAATAAATTTTGCCTGTTATTTCTAAGCCTTAGGGGCACAAATTGAATGGTCGCTCGACTTTTATTTGGGATAACCTTGTTTACATTTCACTTTTTTTTTCATCAATATTGTGCTTTAATGTTTCTTAAAAGTTTATTTTAACTCTTCTTTGCAAGTAATTCTTCTTCTTCCATCTCGTCTTTTTCTTTGTTCTTCGTCTTCTTTTTCTCGATTCTTTCTTTTTATTCTTTCTCTCTGTGTTCTTCTTTTACCCTATTTCTTTTCTCTTGGTCTTTTTTCTTTTTAGTTGTTTTTCCTTTTCTTCGCAATCATTTCTCTTCCTTCATCCACTTCACTTCCCAAATTCCTTAGTTTTCCCCACCCAAAGCCACTGTATTTTTCTTTCTATCAGTCCCTAATTGATCTGCCTCAAAGCCCAGCTGAGCCAGGGGGTTCAAAAAGAATATTAATCATGAGTTTCAGAGAGGGCGTCTCCCAGGCACTACCTCTTATTTGTGATTACTCAACGCTCGAAACGTCCCTAAAAGAGAAAGTGCCGTAGGGGCATGAGAAATTTTTTATACAGCTACCAAAACCCACTTTAAAATTGACCTTGTGTCACACTGTTCGAGTAGGTGCATGGATAAATTCCCATGTTCTTACTCTCATTTTCCTCTTCAATCTCTTCTCATCCACAGTTATTTTTTTTTTACTCCATCATACTTTTTTCTTTCCTCTTCACGATCTATTTCCTTCCTTTTATATTTTAGACCTTTTTTTAAATATTTTAACTTATTTTATTTCTTTCTTGTTTGCAGCATAGTTGGTTGGTTGGTTGGCTGATTGATTGATTGATTTTGTTTAGCGGCATATCAACATCTCTATGGGTTATCTAATGCCGAAATCTAAATATTTTATAAATAATTTTATACTTTCAGGTTAACAGATATATAGCTTATAAATCATAAAATGTATTGCTGGTAATTTTACTATGAAAATGTATTTTTGGTCATTTTGCTATAAAAATGTATGTTGATTTTTGTTTTGGGTTCACTATTTGTCCATAACTGGTACTCTAACAGGTGCTACAATCCGGATCATGGTGGGCCTGGGAACAGCAGCAATTAAGAGGTGGTTCCACGCTCCTAAAAGCCTCCAATTTCATGAGGCCTTGCTGCAGAATGCAGTTTATCATCATACCCAGAACGTTGCGGAATAGACGGAACGAATGAAGTGTACAAAAAAGTGAAAACAACAAAAACATTTCTTCGCTACACAAGAAATAGTTCAACGTCTTCGTCTTGATTAACTATATTTGAGAAAATTTTCAATGTTTATTGCGCAAGTAATCTTCACTGAGAGGGTTCAAACAAGACAATGCGGATAAAATTCACAACATCAAAGAATCCCTTTTGGTGCAATCACAATCGACATTTTACCAGTTCTAAAGCTGATTACGATTTAACTCTCGTTGCATGAAGACCTGCATTAGAAGAACTTAAAGATGGTCCTATTCTTTATTAAAATTCTTGTTCAAGTAAACCTTTATAACACAAGACATCTATCTATATTTTCATACCTAAGTATCTACTTACCTTCTTACGTAAGGTGTGCGTCATGTTAAAAGAAATTTGAAAAGCTTCACTCTTCAGAAGATCCAAGGGGGAAAGAATGATAAAATCCAAAAAAGAAAGTTTCCTTGTCTTTGTGGCTTTCATTACGATTCCTGCTCCACTCCCTTTCACCCGCTTTTTACTTTTTTCTTCAGGATTTTTACTTAGCCTCTACCTTTTCATCTTTAGACTTTATTTATCTTGCTTTTCTGCTTCACTTGTGTGAAAAAAAGAAAAGAAAAAGAAAAAAAAAAGAAAAAAGGTAAGCAGTTGATGGGCCTCTCATCATCTATATATATATATAAAATCGGTGTCACTCCACACAAGGCAATAAAGCCAGTAGTACATGAGAGGTTACAAGGTGTGCAAAAATTAGGAAAAGAAACATTAATAATGAGCGGAAAGAGAAAAACGTAACCAGGAGGACAGTAGTTAGCGATTGATTTTTTAGATTAAAATTGGCTGGAAAGCATGGAGCCGGAAGGGAGTTCCACAAGCGAGAAAAGAAACTGTTAGCACAGAACTTAGGCCTACATCTAGCCAGCTCAACTGTAAATTGACGAGATCTTGACGCCAGTCTAGTACTGGGCTTAGATTAAAAAATCTAGGTACCATAGGGAAGAGTTCATCCGAATAATTACCGTGAAAGTATTTATAGAAAAGGCACAGAGGCAACCTTACGGCGGTGGGAAAGTGACTGAAATGAATATATACACACACACATTATATATATATATATATATATATATATATATATAGATAGATAGATAGATAGATAGATAGATAGATAGATAGATAGATAGATAGATAGATAGATAGATAGATAGATAGATAGATAGATAGATAGATAGATAGATAGATAGATAGATAGATAGTTAGTTTTAAGTTATGCTATATTTATGGGTTAAAGTGCTCAATATCAGAGATAGAACGTATGTAAATATAAACGTGGACACTGAGGTCAAAACTCAACGGCAACAGTCTGTTCCATGCTTAAACGCAATCTTCAAGCCAAATCTTCATGCGTTTATCCGATTATATTGCAGATTCTTCTTTGGATATTGTTAAAAATCTCAAGACACATAGCAGAAGCACCAGACCAGATATTGCAACAATATTCAATACAATGGCGAATGGTAGTCTTATAAAATTGAAAAAAATTGTATATCTCCTTACAGTTGAAGATTAAACTTGAGGTAACAGGAATGTGGTTCTACAGCAGGATTCTGATAATACCATGGGTAAGCAATGAGAAAGTTTTAGGCAAAATGTAAACAAAAAGGACACTTAGAATCAGAAAGAAACAAATGAAATTTTTAGAGCACATAATGAGAAAAGAGGGTTTGGAGAATTTGACACTCGCAAGACATATTGAAGGCAAGAAGGATAGAGGAAAGCAACGTATAGCCTCCCCAAAGAGCTTGGATGAGAGAACAGAACTTTGTGGAGAGCCATGACCGCCCACGTCTTGAAGGGACGCGGCACAAAGAAACATTTCTTTCATCCCTTCCTTCCGAATGACCATTCTAGTTTTTATTCTGGCTTCAAACGTTTGTCTTCCATTGATCACCAGTTTCAGTATTTAACACCAACTCTCATCAAATTTCCTTTCCTTCTCCCCAGTCTTTTTCTTCAACTTAAGCGTTATTTCATAACCGCATTCTCACATTTCCTGGGTTCCCATATTTAATAGACTTAAATCATAAGAGAATGAAAGAATAAAGGCATTTACTTGTTTAGTTCACTTGTAACAATTCTCACGAACGGAGGCAACACAGTAGATTCTTAAATACAGGATGTAAGCAAAGAGGAAAACGGAACACACGCCTCTACATATAGAAGAACATTGTAAAGACAAAAAAAAAAAAGCAAAACAAAAACAATAAACCCGAGCAAAATGGTAATCAAGCAGCGCCTTTTTATCTGTTGACGATCACGACTCTCCACTATCTCCTATCCCATGTAACCCTAAGTAACTGTCTCTTCCTGATTCTGAATGTTTTTGTTTCCATTTTCCTTAAAACTTTCTCGTCCATGGAATTCTCAGCATCATTCTGTAGAACCAAATTTCTGTTGCTTCCGATTTTATCTCTTCATCGTTGAAGAGAGAGTCCAGTATTCAATGCCATACAAGAGGATTGGCATCACATAGACGTATGAGAAATATCAGCCTCTACAGACATGTCAATACGCAGGGCGCAATTTTCTCTTTTAGTCCTTGTTTTTTTTATGTTACTAATCGTTTCTTTTTCTCTTATTTCGTTTCATCAGCTCCTCTCCGACACCTATTCACCAAAGCTCTTCCTCCTCCAGTCATATGGTTTCCTAATTGCGTTATTCTATCAAATTTGAGACAACTCCCCACCAAAATAAAAAAAACAACCAAACAAAAAAAAATACCATTTACTTCTTTCATAAGATAATATTTGATGTGTTCATTACAAAAGGAACTATATTTAACAGACATTCATTCAGAGCAACTGCTTGTAAACTACAAACATCATATCACATTATATCCTGAATAATGGTCAATATCATACTTCAAATAGTCCTGGGTATGACGATAAACTACATCCGGCAGTAAGGCCTCTGATCGAGAGATTGGAGCTTTTGAGGACCGTGGAACCACCTTTTAATTGCTATTGTTCCCATGTCCACATTAACAGGTGCTACCATCCCGGGTCAGAGTCGCAACTATGGGCAAATAAAACACCAAGCAAAAACAAAACAATATGAAAGTATAAGAATACATTTTCATATATATATAAAAAAATACATATTTATGCTAAAATTGCCAACAATTCCCATTTATAATAAAATTACTAACAATACCTATTTATAGTATATATTTAGTTGAAACCATAAAATGGTGTTCAAAATATTTAGATTAAGGCATTAAATAACCCATATAGATGTTGATATGCCGCTAAAAATAAACCAACCAAACAACCAACAAGAACACTTTCATGACATTAATCAATATCCTAGAATTTCTTAAAGAAATCCAACTGTATTCCAAATTATAACTTCAACAAAACTACAAAATAAAACACACATATCACTGCCTCTAGTAATTATGCCCGCACAAAAGCTGAGTATCATCTACCATGTATTGAATTGTAAAAGAAGAATATCATATGTTTATTACTTCAAAGCTCCCAAGAAAATTAAATTTCAGCATTAAATGACCCATAAAGAGTTTATATGCCGTTAAACAAATCAAATCTGGTTCAAATAAGTAAAACGTCGATATTAAATATTTCGCACATCAAAGCTTCTAGCGCTGACTTACGAATCCAGTTACCTTATCTTTAAGTCAATAGTAGTATGTTTCTCACCGTAGGTCATACCAAAATAGACTTTGCACTTAGTGTCCTTCAGAGAAGACAGGTGCAGTGTTGGTCAGACAGACGGACACCTGACCGCCGAGTGGAAACACTTGATCAGCACAGATGCACCTGAAATGCACACATGGGAAATTTGGAAAAATTTCATTTGTAAATTACAAAAAACTGGAATCATTTTCTCCAAAATGGAGTATATTTTCGTGATCTACTAAAAAAAAAAAAAAATACCCCCATAAATTGTATTCTTGTTTCTGTAGCAGAATCATTGTTGGACTATGTAATTAGAACCCTGGAAACTGTCCAAGACAGAGCGAGAGGGCACTGAATGGAGGTTCGTGAAAGGATCCAAACCAAGCAAGACAGTCCTGGGATGGGCGGAATATTCGACCCCAAACGACAACCCGATTCGGGAGCATACAAATGTACTGAAAAAAATATTGTTGCAATTATATTATGATAAAAATGTTTGAGATTTGAAGAAACTTGCTCATAAGCAATCGTAAGAGGTAAGCATAAAAGATCTGGCACAAAAATACAAATATATGAAATAGTAATAATGATGATGAGAAAAAATTAGTTATAATAATTAATATTAATCAAATTTAGTTGTAGGTTTCGAGTTGTTTGATGTTTTTTCCGAACCCCAAACTATAGCCAAATGATGCTAATAATAGTAACATCATTAAAATGAGATTTAACTCTGAAGAATAACGAATAAAAAAGATCATGTGATTACTGGGACTTTCCACAAAACCGACTTTAATCTAATGTGTTTTGTGTTTATTATCGTCTGTTCTTTTGCGATTCATTTTCTGTTGATATTCATACGACACGAGTAGAATCCACTATATTTATCAACTGTTATATATTTCGTAGCTGCTGACGGGTTTTCTAAACACCATTAGTCTTCGTGACCAACAAATCGTGAGTGCTTAATTAACCCGAAGCAAAGGGTTTCTTTCCGGCAGAACATCCGTCATCCGAATCCACCCTTCTCCCGCTCTATCGTTGTAATTTTACAGTTGTTATTCCATTGTTTTTATTGTTTTTCTAAATCATTTTCTTTCTTTCTTTTTTTATACTTTCTCCGGTCTCGTTTTTCTATTGTTTTTATTCTTTCTTCTGAAAGAAAAATTGTCGCCATAACTACTTTCTTTTCCACTTATTTTGTTACCGAATTTTCATTCATTTTATCATTTTCCTAAATCATTCCTTCTTTCTTTCTTTCTTTTTTACCATTTCATCTTTCAGTGACACTAACACCATTTCCTGTTCTCTCAGCTATCCACGCCTTAACCGACACCCCACGCTCCATATCGGGGAGTTACCGGTATTACCCTCAGACCACTGTCAGTAACCGGACTTGCAGAAGGGGGCAGATCTCAGTTAAAAATCGTGTCAAGGATCCATTGACACTTTTCATTGACACTTATGCAAGATGATCGCCCAGTTTGATACAATTTTACATAGATAGCTAAATAGATATATAGATAGCTTATGAGCGTCATTAGCTGTTTCTTCCATTCAGAGAATAATGTGCCAAAGAAAGATTCACGTATCCCGGAGTTAATGTAACGCATGATTATGAAAAAAAAAACAGAGTGTCCCCATGGTTGACTCACGTTTGGACTGTTTCCAAATTAACGTAGACAAGCTTGGAACACAAAAACGTGGCGGAAGACAAACTTGGGATATTTGATGGGCTCTTTTAGATGCGTTAAAAACGATGACCAGCTCACATCTTAATCTGGTAATTTCTATCATATTTTTCACGGTAAGAATATACTTTTATAATTTTAATTTATTTTTGATAATAGAAGGTTTATAGTTTTACCAAACTTCGAAGGTAATTATAGATTTAAAAAGTAAGATTCATTTGTGTGTATACTTTATACTGGATTTCTGCAAATTTATGTGAGAAGTTGGATATTTTATTAAATTACGTCCACTGTGTTTTGCAATAACCTGGAATTTCTTTCTCGTTCCATTTGTTTCTCTCCTACTTGAATCTTAGAATTATAATTTCATCTTAATGATTAGATAAATGCATTGAAGGTTAATAACATAAAAACACCCAAAAGAGATTTATTTTTCATCATTTAGATAATGCTAATTATGCAGATAATGAAAGTGAAACTGATCGCTTTGTTAAGTGCCTATTTTGGAAATACAATATAAAAGACAAGACAAAAAAACAAAGAAAATGAAATAAATAACTCAGGAGTTTAAACCAGAGTCGAGAGTTTAAAGACACAAGACGTTTTTTTTTGGTTCTAAGAACATAAATCTTACAGACAATATTTACTAGTATTCATTACTGCAATGCTCTTACAATTATTACTTAAAAGTGGACGTCTACTGTAGAGCGATAGTCAGCAAGCTTGTCTGTCAGATCATTGTAGTGATTTTGACAGTCAAGTACTTCAGTATCGTGACACTGTGCCAGACTTGGTTAAGCTTTGTGTCTTATACACATAACTGACTGACCATGTAGTATAGGGGCTATTCATTTTATATGTAGGGCCTAATGCATTATAGGAGCTATTTATTTTATAAATATTATATATAAATTTCATTATGGAATAATGTTATTTTAAGTGTTTATATGTATGTAAGCATATACCTGTAGCAAATGGGCGATTTATTTTATACGCCCTCATATAGTGTATGAGTCAGTCATATGCTTTGTAGTAACCCTAGTTTTATTCTTCAACATCTTTTTTAAAAATTGAATATACTGTTGAAAAAAAATCAGGTTTTCGGTGGAAACTTTTGCATGCACTTAATCATTTGTGGACAATTTCGAATGAATAGAATTCATTTTTCCTGCAGTAAAATATATTTTAGAATCGTCATAGTTACAATAATTTAGAACAGCATATACACAAGTGCTTATGTATCAGTCAGGGATCACTCCCTTCTGCGAGAAATACCGTAGCATCATATAAATTGTCGCATGTTACTCGGAGAGAAGATGGGCGGCACCAAGTAATCCAATCACCCGCAAGAAACACCATTAAGGACCCAGTATTTGTACAACAACGATCTAAGCGATCATGGAATAATTTGATTTTAAGTGTTCATATATATATATATATATATATATATATATATATATATATATATATATATATATATGTATGTGTGTGTGTGTGTGTGTGTGTGTGTGTGTGTAAGCATATACCTGAGGGTACTGGAGGGCGCGTTAAATTTCTGATTATATTCATATGGCTATATCACGGTGAAACTACCGGTTTCCGTATGATCACCGAAGTTAAGCAACTTCGAGTACCTATATGGGTGACCGCTTGGGAATACTAGATGCTGTAAGGTTGAATGTGCGGGAGGTGTAATGGATAATGAAGGCCGGAGAGCAAAACGTCCGAAACGTTGTGGTAACAACAACAAAGATGAGGACAGTAGTTCGCATGTAAATAGTGTTAATAAAGAAAAGAGAGCTGGACAATTTCCGCGCAGATGAAGAGGCGACTTGAGGCTACATACATGAGATTATACAGAAGGATGCTGAGAATAACAGACGGGACATCTGAGCAACGAGGAAATTGAGGAAAACGGGAAGAAAATGAATCAGCATTAAAAAAAAAAAAAGAAAAAGAAAAGCCAGTTGAAATTTTGGAGGCATATAATGAGGAGAGGGCTTGGAGAATTTGAAACTCACAGGATATATGACAAGCAAGAGGGAAACAGCGAGTAGTCTACCTTGTGCACAACAGAGACTTGGAGAGATCGTAAGGGGGTAAATATTGCTTAGAGCTATAAAGGATTGAAAGTTGTGGAGAGCCATAATCGACCGTGTCCTGAAGAAGTAACTGCATACGCAAACCGTTAGGCTTTTTCACCATGGTGTTCTTCTATGTAGCCTTTCAAGATATAGGCGATCTTGGCTCTCCACAACTTCCTGTACTTTGCAGGCCTTAGTAATTTTTTTTATCTTTTTGCCATATTTCTTAAACCCAACCAGTTACATAAACTTGTTAGAGAGGCTATACGCTGCTTTCTTGTCATTCTCATAAAATGTCTTCTGTACAAAACCATGTCCATGTCATTTAGTCTACAATTCATTCACTTTTTTATATTATTATTATTATTATCATCATCATCATGACGGCGACGACGAAGTCAATAGAAATTCCCTTTTGGGGGCATACTGTCAATAAGACTCATCACAACCCAAAAACGTTTCGGAGGATCCTCGCAGAATAAATGATGACAGTTTTCTGGCGGTCTACAAACTTGGTCTCGGTTCCATTTTGTCTCAGCCCTATTTCAATTTTCTAGGTGGTGTTCCAAGCGCACCCCTTTCCCCAAGAATTACTTCAACAATCATGTGTCTTAGTTTTTCAACTCCCAAGCAAGATCCTGGTATTTTTCAGTATTTTCAGTTCACTCTTGTATCGTATTCTTTCTTCTTTCTTTCTTTTTTATGCACCATGTCCTTTCAGGGCGTAGGCGATCATGGCTCTCCACCTCCCTCTATTCCTTGCAGTTCTCAACAAGTTCCTTCTCTCTGCTTCCCCCCACAACCCAGACCACGTTCTGTCATCCACCTACTCAAGCCCGTCATGTATGTCACGCGCTGTTTTCCCTTGTCTCTCTCTGTTTCCCTCTATTCGACCCGTGAGTATCAGATTCTCCAGCCCCCCCCCCCATTATATGTCCCAGAAACTTCAGCTGCCTCTTCCTGATATTAAATGTAAGCCTCCTTCTTGTTTGCAACCTCTCTAAGACCTCATCGTTGCTCACACGCTCGGTCCATGATATCCTTAGCATCCTTCTGCAGAACCACATCTCTGTCGCCTCGAATGGAACAACAAAACCAATAATTTGAAACTTGCTACTCTTCATATCGGTAAGAATTTGGTCGGATCTTCATGCTACAATGAGATTTGTCTGAACAGAGAAATTCTATAGCATCTTGTGACTCATTTTCCCCACTGCCTCTGGCTGATATTCCTACCAATTCTCTTTCGCATTAAAGCAGCAGCAACAATAATAATAATATAAAAAAAGAACACTTATACTTCTTGCTGCAGACTGCGCATCAATATAAAATTATTCTCATGTTAATTTCATGGACCTACTCTTCCATGCTGGCTAAAAGCATGTTAGAATAGGGCGTTTGAAAATTTTCCTTCAGTAGGTTGCCATTTTTTCTTCGATAGACTAGTTGCCAACCAAGTCTATAGAACCCAGCATATCCTGCTATTCAACCCATAACCGGAGGGAGAAGAGATGGGTTCATACCTTTCCCAAAGGTATTTCCGCGTAAGTCAATGTAACGAACTCGACTGGAATTCGAACTCGGATCCTCGATTTCTCATTCCGAACCAATATTCATTATAACGCACATCCAAATAATATTTTATTTATTTTTCCAGTTGCTATATCGTCTAAGTCTGTTTGGAATATCACAATTATTATTTATTGTTTAATTGATTGATTTTCAGTTGCCATATTGTGTCAGTCCGTCCGGAATACTGGAGGTTCGATTGCTCCATTTCAGCAACCCTGAGGGCAAAAATGCAAAGGGAGAATGTTGCGATGACACTGGATTCTTTTTCACTTGGTGCGAACCATGTGACCACAAATTTGTTATCTGCGTTGATGACATTGTCGAGTAAGTAGTTACCTATGCTTTTTTTTCACGGCAACTGATCACAAATTACCTGTTTGGCATGTAAAATATGCAGATTTAAAAAAAAAAAAAATTATTTTACTTTTTCATGTATGTTAATTATGTATTAGGTTGGTGCAAAAACAATGTCGTTTTCTCACATGAAGTTGAACGTCAAAAAAACGACATTATTTTTGCACCAACCTAATAAAAAAAATAGCTTAATTTAGATATATTTAATGAAAACATTTATGAAAAGAAAGGATAAATCAAGTCATCAGTGGGAAAATTTGTCTTGAAATTATACAAAATCAAAGAAAAAATAATACTATGAATAATACGAACACGACTACTACTACTACAAATACTAATACATATAGTAACAGCAACAATAGTAGCAGCTCTGGGTACTTACCATGCAATGTGATAAGGTAATTGAAGCAAGAGTGCAAAATTATTACTAGTGACTTATTACGACTTAATATATTTAGATTGTAGCATTTTGGAGAGATAATGATTTACTGATACATGACCTACTAATTCCAACAGGAATTCGAACTCGACTCTACAATTTCCAATTCCCAGATGTTATCCACCTATACATCCAAGCTTACAGCATCTGGTATTCCCAAACGGTCACCCATCTATTTTTTTTTTATTTTTATTGATTGATTGATTCGTTTTCTATGGCTTATCAAGACTTTGCGGGTTATTTAATGCCCGAAAATATTTTTAAAATTTCTCCTTTTCTTGGAGTTGATAATGATTTAGTGATACAAGTTTTACTTATTAAACCATACATGGGTGCAGCAGAAGAGATGGATCCATACCTTCCCCAGAGGTATTTACGCGTAAGTATTTCAAAACCTGGGCCAAGTATTGAGAGACAGGAGGATTTCTTTGTTAACGAAGAATAAGAATACTGAGCTGTTACGTGACATCCGTCCTCCTTTACGGCAGCGAATGTTGGACGATTTCCTCAACGATGAAGACACTCAACATCGTGGAGCGAGTGTGAGAGGATGCGTACAAGAGGAGGCTTATACTTAACATCAGGCAGACGCAGCTGAAGCTCCTGCGACACATAATGAGGAAGGAGGGCCTGGAGAATCTGATACTCACGGGTCGAACAGAGGGAAAGAGAGATAAGGGAAAACAACGCATGACATACCTATGCCTTAAGCAAGTGGATGACAGAACGTGGTCTGGAGGAGGTGGCAGAGGGAAATAATTTGTTGAGAGCTGCAAGGGATAGAGGGAGGTGGAGAGACATGATCGCCTACGCCCTGAAAGGACACGGCACATAGAAAGAATATAACGAACTCAATGGAAATTGAAACAATTCCATTGTCTATCACACCACCCGTACATCCAACCTTACAGTACCTGATATTCCCAAACACTCACCCATCTAAGTACTGACCAGGCATGTCGTTATTAAACTTCGGTGATAGTAAAAGAGAATCGATTTCAACGCGATGTGGGCATAAGCCAGTCCAGGAGGATGAAGAATAGTGTTAGTAATCGACATAGTGATAACGAGAGGTAAGGGCAGTTAAAAAAGAAAAGAGAAATGGTAACAGGACTTGAAAAATGAGAGAGCACGCTTGTAGGGGTAAAATAATGTGGAATTATTGGGGTTGTTGTGGAGGTCTTTAGAATTGTGAGGGACAAAATCAAAACATGGCTGTGTAAAAGTGGAAACACAGCATTAAATTGAGATACTTTAGAAAACAGCACTAACTTCTGTCGAAGTCGTGTGGTTAAAAATAACAATAATTCTTTATGACACACTCTTGATTTTAAATTTTCGGCGTAAGATCTACTTGAGTAAAAGATCGTTTTCTCTCTCTCACACACACATTATATATATATATATATATATAGATAATACACATACAAGTGTAAATATGTCATAAAAATTGCATACAACAGACTGTCATTTGGACAAGTTTTATTCTACTTATTTTCAATTGGATCCATTCATATTCACAGAGAAGCTTTTTGCTGCCATTGTTAAAGGAAAAGAGAAATTTAAATATTGTAGCATTCATCATTTTCAAAGACAAAGTTGCTGAAAAATAAAGTTCAAAATTATTTACAAGTAAAAAAACGCTGAGGTGATGCGCTGTACAATTTAGCTTGGTGTAAAACGTAGGGAAGGTAACTTGGTTATGGTGTTCAGATTTTTTTTGTAAATATTTTACTTGAAATAAAACATGATGATGACATTGTGCTAACGTCGAAAGTACTGGGATTAAATGAATATGTATCAACATGGTAATTTTTTCTCTTCTTTAATAATGACAATAAAAAGCTTTTCCATAAATACGAAAAGATCAAATGGAAATTAAGTACACAAAAGTTGTGTAAATTATTCAATGAAACATTACTGATAGTCTCTCTCAATATATATATATATATATATATATATATATATATATATATATATATATATATTAGGTCATCCCATAAATTCTGTCCGAATTTTAACCTTTTGTTAAAATGAACGAAATTTAAAGAGTATTTTATAATGTCTAATGGAGCTGAACATTACTTTCATGTTTAGATGCATTTAAACTGATCAAATTTTATTTCAGAGAATAATAAAATAAAATTTTGTTTTATTAAAACCCTGCTAACATGGAAGTACCCAAGAATCATTTGAGGCACATAATGCTTTAAGAGTTTCAAGAAAGGAAACTCAGCAGCCGAAGCGACTAGATACATTTACTCAGCTTATGGAGACGAATGTGTGAATGAAAGAACTTGCAGAAGATGGTTTGCAAGAAAACCCTGCTTTATCAGTTGAGGAATTGGCTGTGGTTCTCAGTTAAAACCATACAACTGTTCATTGCCATCTTCAACAAGTTGGTAAAATTCCTAAACTTGGAAAATTGGTGCCTCAGGAATTGTCTGAAAACAACCTCAAATATCGAGTTGACATCTGCTCTTCTCTCCATTCTCGCCAACTTATTTCACCTTTTTTGGATCGACTGGATCTTTTATCGAAATGTTAAGCGTCGTAGACAGTGGCTTGGTAAAAGGGAAGGACCCCAGCCACAGCCGAGAAGGGAACTTCATGGGCAAAAGGTTCTTCTTTCAATCTGGTGCGATTGCCAAGGAATAATCCACTTTGAATTCTTACTACCTAATGCAACAATTAATGTTCAAATATACTGTCAGCAATTAGAGCGTTTGAACCAAGCTTTGAGGAAAAAAAGACCTGCTCTAGTGAATCGAAAACGGGTGATGTTTCATCAGGACAATGCGCGACCACACACAGCAAGAATCACGTCACAAAAGATCGAAGAACTTGGTTGGGAGAAAATTCCTCATCCACTTTTTCTCCCGACCTTGCTCCTTCAGACTACCATTTGTTTCGTAGCTTACAGAATCATTTGGAAGAAACAGTTTTTTGTAACGCAGGAACAGGTTAAAACTGACATTTTTGAGTTCTTCGAATCAAAGCCAAAAGAATTTTACAGTAATGGAATTAGTAAGCTTGTTAATAGATGGAAGGAAGTCATAGATAATCAAGGAAAATATATTGTTGATTGAATCTGTAATTAAATGTCACATTTGGTCACTTGTTTTCTTTATTCAAAATTCGGACAGAACTTATGAGATGACCTTATATAGATAGATAGATAGATA
Organism: Acanthosepion esculentum; assembly: GCA_964036315.1. NCBI lineage: Eukaryota > Metazoa > Mollusca > Cephalopoda > Sepiida > Sepiidae > Acanthosepion > Acanthosepion esculentum. Next base: position 52,562,444 of record OZ038476.1, on the reverse strand, counting down.
GATAGATAGATAGATAGATAGATAGATAGATAGATAGATAGATAGATAGATAGATAGATAGATAGATAGAGAAAAAAGAGTCATATTTAAAAATAAAGTTTGGGTAATTTTAACCATAGAAAGAACTTATGGCATCTTGCGTATGCTGTTTGAAATTCACCGAACCTTTTTGGAAACGCATCATATCTATAAATACCAACAAATATCTGTATGACAGAAAAATGCTCCGATACCACAGTGTATGTGGCTCACGTGGCTTCTGATTTTAATTGATTAGTAGTGTTAATACATACGTGCTTTTTTTTCAATGTATTAAGATGGACTACAATATATATCCAATTTAGTACCATAGCTTTGCTTGTCAGTCGACTGTACTTAACCAGTTGGGACTATCTAATGGCTGACGATCAGTGCTTCTTTGTTCACGAGCAGAAATAATACAGGTGAATCATGACCAGTTGCCGAGTGTTGTTTTTATTTTTGAGAAAAACTATTGGTGACCATCCGAGAGGACTGGGTTACCTGACCTGAGGGTATTTCTGACTGGACCCCACCTGAAGTTTCTCTGCTGTCGGGATGAGTGCTTGATATCCTCTTATTAGACTGGGTGTCATGATGGGCATATTGGGCTTCAAATATTTCTATCATAGCGTCACTCGGTGCTGATCTCACACTCAACAGAAATAGCAATAATTCAGACTCCTTCATGAACTGAAGTACTGAGAAATTCAGATGCTACAAGGAAATTGATGATCATTCACAAAGCATTGTAGACTAAGGTGATGTTATTAGATTGAAATGGTGGTGTAAAATGGAAAAGAAGAAGACGTGTCATTGTCAACCTTGGTGCTAACAGATGTGGGAAATAGCCAAAGGGGGAGAAATAAAGGACTTATTATAGCAACTAGAAGCTGCCGCAAAATTGACAACATAACAAAATATAGAACTCCCCACCCCTAAAGAATAAACCAAATAAATGGGAAGGAAAACAGTGGTGCAGACATTTAAAGAGACAAATAGAATTTCAGGTGAGATGACATTAACAAAGTTACGTAGAGAAAATTCAAAGACAAACAGGATCGCTATGAATAGAAACACTGAACAATTCTATAAGAACCAACTATTGGAATGGCTGGTGGTAAAATTCCAATATAGCATTATTTTGCGCATGATAGGAAACAAAGGAGGACATTTGAGAGAAGCACTTATATATATATATATATATATATATATATATATATATATATATATATATATATATATATATTACAAAATTTGCATGCGGCAATAGTTTAGATAGATAGATAGATAGATATTTGGATTTTAAGGCTTATCAACCTTTTACAAGTTTTTTATAGCCTGAAAATATTTTTAGATTGTAAGATTTTTGGGAGATAATAGTTTAGTGATACAAGTTTGACTGAGGAGAGGTGGATTCATGCCTTTCCCAATGGTATTCGCTCGTAAGTGAATATAACAAATCCAACGGGAATTTGAATTCGGCTCTCCGATTAACAATTCCGAGCAATTATCCATTACACCGCCTGCTATTCCCAAGTTGTCACCCATCTAGGTACTGACCAGACTCGAATTTGCTAAACTTCGGTGACCGTACAGGAACCGGTGATTCAACATGTGGTCGTAAGCAATAAATGGTTCAGATACTGAAATAGATATACATTAACAGATATGAAAATGACAAATGAATTATGTTTTCACTTGATCCTCTGACGAGGGCGTCATTGTGCCCATGATTTAGCACCGGCCATAAAAGTTGAGAAAAAAATTAAAGGCTGGAGAAGATATAGAGCCGCCATGGGGAAAGCCAACTCAGAAAGGAAACTACGGACCTCCTGGACAGGGTGATAGAAAAAAGCGCGGGAGAAAAAAAGAACTAACCATCAACTGTAAGAAGACACCAAATATGGTCTTCAACAAGAGAAAAAGCCAAAAGGATGAGTTAGGAATTGGAGACAGAAGCATAAAGCAGGTGTAGAAGTTGAAATATCTTGGGAAGCGTTTTAACAGAGAGTGGAAAATGTGACACTGAGATCCGAACACGGATTGGACTAGCGAAAAGAAGCGTTCCAAAAATTTCGTTAGAAACAAAGAAAAAGAGTGTTAGATTGCTGTGTGATATCTCTGCTCTTATATGACAGTGAATGTTAGACAATCTCGCCACGAATGAGTAAAAAACTGGAGGCAGCAGAGATGGGTTTCTACAGAATGATAATAAAACTTCCATGGACGGAACGAGTAAGAAACGAGGAAGTCTGAAAGGAAATGGCAACAGAAAGAACACTCTTACTCAGAATCGGAAAGAGGCAACTGAAATTCCTTGGACGCATAAAGAGGATGGATGACTTGGAAAACTTAATCCTCTCGGGGTATACTGAGAACAAGAATGATAGGGTAAGACAGTGACCTACTTGCCTGACAAACTTCTCTGAATGGATGGTGAAACGAGATGGGGTGAGCCTTAGCAAAGAGAGAAAAACTTATTTCGTACACATTGACATGCGCACAAGTTAGTCAAGAAGATCGAGAAAGAGGGGAGGAAGAGAGAGCGAGAAAAAGGGAAGGAAGAGAGCGGGAGAAGAGCGAGGAAGAGAGAGAGAGGGAGAGGAAGAGAGAGATAGGAAGAGAGAGAGAGGAAGAGAAAACTTTCTGTAATTTTGACAAGGTTTATTGTTCTGACTAGGAAACTTATTCTCTTTTTTACTGCCTGAAGAAGTTGCATTGCTCGAAAGGTTATAACAACAAAAGGGAAGAAAAAGGGAAGGAAGAGAGCGAGAGGAAGACAGAGAGAGAGAGGAAGACAGAGAGAGAGAGAGAGCGAGAGGAAGACAGAGAGAGAGAGAGAGCGAGAGGAAGACAGAGAGAGAGCGAGAGGAAGACAGAGAGAGAGAGAGAGCGAGAGGAAGACAGAGAGAGAGAGAGAGCGAGAGGAAGACAGAGAGAGAGAGAGAGCGAGAGGAAGACAGAGAGAGAGAGAGAGCGAGAGGAAGACAGAGAGAGAGAGAGCGAGAGGAAGAGAAAACTTTCTGTAATTTTGACAAGGTTTATTGTGTTCTGACTAGGAAACTTATTCTCTTTTTTACTGCCTGAAGAAGTTGCATTGCTCGAAACGTTATAACAAAACCGATAAAAAAACGACTTCAATCGTTTGCATAATTATAACGGAAAAATCCGAAGTGGAAGAAAAATAAACAAAAAAACAACAAATTATGAAACCTAATTTTTACACTACTATAAATGTTCCTGGGATGAAATTAATAGGCTTTTTACTTTCTACATATGAATACTCAGATATAAAACTCGCTAACACCTCCAGCCAATGAGCCTTATAGATTCGTTCTCTTGAGTCGTGTTTGCGCACGTCTTAGAATATTTCATATGTATGTCAATGAAACAAAACGATAACTGGTGGCTTCGAAACTGTCAGAGTTTGGTGTGGGTGAATTGAGAGTATGGCTTAACTACTACCTCCCCATAACACGGCTTTCCTAGAAACCAAAACACAAAAAAAATCATGTACTACTTGAAAATATTTTAATTAGCTTCAAAATATGCCATTTTCAAGTGGCATTTCTCTTCCTTTCCTATTCTCTTTCGCTCTCTTCAACTATGTTTTTCGTTTGCTTCAAGTGCCAAAAGACTCTTCATGCAGATGTGATTAAAAGGATATAAACATTTAAAGCAAGCTTAATAAAGTATTTTCTACTCCGCATGCGCACTTCAGTTTTACCTATATCTTTTTAAAAATAAGAAATTGCTTGCAAATATTTGAACTATTATTGTATACTGACTTTTTTTTTAATATACCTGTAGTTATCTCCCTCGAAAAATAGGAGTAATTCAGGTGAATGCAAATGCTAACCTCATTATTAATTTGCAAACTGATTTGGAATTTTCTTTATTGTTCAAAGTTATATCATTGTATAATAATTATAACACTTTTACGCTAACAAAATATTTCGCCACAATGAAACACTTTTGCTGTGTTAAAGAAACAAACATACAGAAATCAGATCATTATGTGAATATTTTTTAATACATAATAAAAGTATCATTATTTCACAGGTTTCATTATTTGGTAAAATAATTACTAATTTTTAAATTTTTTTCAAATGTTGGTATGATTTTATTTTTGACATTTTGTAGCAAACACAAAATCAGATCATTATTACAGGGGTAAGCTCGAATGTTGTTATTAATTTGGAAATTAAGGTGGAAACTGACCCACCCACCCCATGTCCGAGCATTTTAATTTTTAACAGTATTGCGTTAACATTAACAACAATCTCATTAATGTGATGTCCTTTTTTTATGATAACACACTTACAAAATCGAATCCTTATAATATAGGCATCATTACAACTACTATTTCTGGGACTAATATGTGACTAATTGCTTCGTGTAATTGCACAATTTGCAATATATAAACAAATTACGAATAATAGTAATAACATTTGTACCTCACAAGTGTTGGTTGAGTCGTGTTTTGAAAATTTGCGTAGTTTTTAAAAATTTGTGCAGCTTTTTTTTTACTTTGGTTTTGTTTACGCTAAATTAAATTTATTTCGTATTCATACTTATTTTTTTTCACATGATGTAGAAGAGTTTAAATATTTCAAATTCGTCATTAAGTAAAGGCAAATATACGAGAGGGCGCTAAAAAGTTCTCGTCCCGACCAAGAAAGGATAAAAAACAACTGATGTTTGGCTATTTAATTAGATTTTGCGAAGTGTGACCGAGAACGTTTCAACACAGCGTCGTGTGTGTGTGTGTGTGTGTGTATAGTGGACTCTCTCGTTGTATTCGACATATGAGGGTCAAGCAGCTCAGTTCCTAAGAACAGACAGCCCATATGATTTGATTATAGCGGTGAAGGCTTTGTGCAGAAACAACCACACTTTTTGAAGGGCTTGCACCAGGTCTCAGTATTACGACCCTCCGCAGGTTTTGAATTCAGAGATCATTCTCCTAGACCAGTTGCCATCCAAGGCTATATATATATATATATATATATATATATAATGGCCGGTACAAGGGCGTCGTGTCCCCCCGAACCTATGATACGGGGTTTCCCACTCTACTACACCCTAATTTTCATAAGGTAGTATTCATATAAAATACAAATAACCTAATTATGCACAATAATGGATCATGTGCAATATCGGTGAACAATTCAACTAGAAAAATTGAAAATAAATGCAATGTATACAAATTAGAGACATGTCATAAAAGATCATTCTATCTTGAAATAAATCAACAGTATTTTGCGGAAATTAACATCAACCTGAGATTTTTCTTGTAAAAAAGTTGAATTTTATTGCACTTAAGATAAGAAATAGTGAATTTTATATCGTGTTTTCGAGACTTAGCACGAGCAAAACGAATTCACGGATTTGGACGGAAAAAGACGCGTAGAAGAACGTCAAAATTCGCGTAATTTTTCCATCCTTAAATAGTCTGTTGTGCTTAGTTGAATTTGTAACGCATATAAATGTATGTAGAAAGAAACAAATGTTAAGATAGCGAGAGTCAGAAAGCACAGCCCAGGGACCCCAATCATAAAATAAGAAGTTTTTACCGGAATTCGAACTTGAATTCCGTTTGTCTATTACACAATGCCTATTTATTTTTTTTTTTATAGATCAAGCAGTTTTAGATCTTGTGGAATCGGTCGGCTTGAAAGCGGAAGAATCAAATCCAATGTGATAACTTTCAATGATTCACTGGGCGACGGCGTGAAAAATCCATTGCATTTTAAATTCAAGACTTGGCCAGTAAGTTGTCGATATGTTTTATTCTTGCTCATTATGTGCACATTTCCACCTAAAATAATATTAGGTTTATATATATATATAACATGAAAAGAAATTAATAGCATCTGAAAACAACACCTCTTGAAAATGGCTAAAGACATGGCCGAAAGCGGTTGAAAGAATGAACAATTTTTACCCTCCCTTACTCACATCAAACGGAAAAGTGTAAGAATGTTGGAAAACCTAAGTAAAAAAAAAAAATTAAACAAATTTTTCTTGTCTGTCATAGTCAACGAAGCATGTTTAAAAGAAAGGTTCCTATATAAATATTACACGCACACACACAGAGGGTGCGATGGATAAATTGTCGCCATTTTATATTTTTAAAATTTCGCGCATGCGCATTGTTTGTGTTTGATTTTGTCGACTACACAGTATAGCTGAGTACCGTCTGTGAGAAAAAGAGCACCATGATGCAACTCACTCCGCCAGAAATTTGGAAACGGCATGCTGTACTACTTGGCATTCGCGCCGGAAGCTACAATAGGTGTAGAGGATTCGGAAGGAGTTGGAGGATATATTCAGTCAACATCATGGTATTTGGAGTGATCACTAGTGTTGGTGACGTTATCACCCCATTCATCTCCTCACAGGGATTAACACAGTGGCCTACATCTAGTGCCCTGAGGAGATAGTGCTGATAGGGCCCCTGCTATAGGCATATCGTGAAACCCGAAAGAAAAATTAAAAAAACAAAACAAAAAAACACTATGAAAGTATAAAAATACATTTTCAAAAAATAAATACCAGCAATACATTTTTATATTTAAAAAAATTACCAACAATATCTGTTTATAGTAAAGTTACCAGCAATATATTTTATCTGCAGTTGATGGCATATAATTGCGTTCAAAATATTTAGATTTCGGCATTAAATAGCCATTAGAGGTTTATATGCCGCTAAACAAAATCAGCCAACCTATAACCCTCTTCCTACCACGTTTTTCTTCAAGTTCCTTCAGTCCACCGTGGTTACCATCTAGCTGACACCTCGCTCGTTAACGCGTTGCTGGTTTGTCGCTAGTATCGTGATGATGAGTATAGTTCCACTCGATCAACCTGGCGTTTGTATTCTTCACGCCTCTGCCACGTTGTGTTTTGATCTCAGAGTGTGAGAAGATCGCTGATGAAGTAAATTGAAATGAAAAGGTCGACGGCAAGGAATTACATAAAAAAGAATTCTTTGAAATAAAGAATTAACTCTGGTTAAAAATATAACAACATTTTTGGTTTACATATGATTTGTTGTATACAGCAGTTTTAACCCTTCCCCCTACTGTTATAATCAAATGACACTGGGATCCCCTTTTGGAGTTTACAACCTGTGTTAATAGTAATTTAAATTTTTAAGCTCTGGTCTTCAGGACTGGCATATTGTCTTGTCAGGAGTTCTCTGCAAACGATGTGGATTCCAATAGCATTATTATTATTTTTTACAGCTAGGTTCACCCTTTGCAATGTCCTGGGAGTACACGACGTAGACGATTACGTTTGAAGGCCATTTGTGTGTAGAGGAGTGGAAGATAACGGTTAACCAGACATTGAACATGTTAAGATTGTAGTAATCGGGGAGACATACTTGGTTCCACAGCGGACCCAATCCAGATGGCCCCTGCCAGTCAATCTCAAGAACTGTTTTGTTCATCTATGGGCGGGTAAAAAAAATAAAAATATTCACAATATCTTTAGTAATAATAAAAAAAAGGATAACTCTCTGTTTATCCATTTTTCAGACAGCAAGAGCACGCAGCTTTTGCCTACGCTCACATTTGTTAACCGGAGAAAATCTAGATGATTTCCCACCCCGCCAACCAGTTTTCAAAATAAAAATTGTTTCTCCAACAATTTCACTTTTAATTTAATTATTTACTTTTTTAGTACACTGACCCCCCCTAAAAAGAATGCAACTTAATCCTTTCATAATTTCTGAAAACTTTTTCTTTCCTTTTTTTTTTTTTTTTTTTTTTTTTACTTTTCTTCCTCTTCCTTTTTTTTTTTTTTACTTTTCTTCCTCTTCCTTTTTTTTTTTTTTACTTTTCTTCCTCTTCCTTTTTTTTTTTTTTACTTTTCTTCCTCTTCCTTTTTTCCGATTAACTCCCTGAAGCCATTGTGCCAAAAACCAAGCAAATTAAAGAGGTCGTCGAAAACATTTTCACGTGAAAAACTGCGCCATTTTACTCAAAAGGTATCGAAAAGCTGCCTGATAAGTGGCAAGAAGGCGGCACATAACGATGAATATATAATTGGATAAAATGTAATTTTAGTTTAATTTTTAAAAGAAAAAGGAAGTGCTTAGGACTCGACCCCAAAATGTTTTTAGCAGTGAAAATTAAATGATAAAACACGGAGGTTAATATGGATTTTGTCTGCCGGTTTTCACAGAAAATCTTTTAGCAGATTTGGCATTCAATCTTCAAGTTGTTCGTTGGAAATCAGGAAAACGTTTGCGGTATCAGAAGTCAGCGTTCCTGAGAGAACAGTGTTATACATATATTATTGGCTTGATTTTGTCAATTCGTAGATATCTCAATGTATACAGGTTTTAATTATTACAAGGGTTTTAATTTTTTTTATATGCTCAGTTTAACATTTCAATCACTAAACAGTTATGCCTAGAGTTGATACGATTGCTTGAAAATTACTTGTGATTATTTATAAATGTTTGCTCAACGCTGTCTTTCTCTCTGTTCCTGAGGGCATCGTCAAACTGAAGGTGGTTGCGCTGGATTATGACGACATCAACGTGCAAGAAAGGGTCGATCATTTTGAGTACTTGTTTCGATCCAGCAGTGGAAGAAAGAAAAAATATTCACTCGCCCGAAAGCTCAATCTGACAGGGTCAATCAGCAGGTAGGCACCAAACACAAACCTTTATTTCAAGGGCAATCTACTTCACAAAATGACGAGTGCTAGCAATATGTAGCCATTAATTGCGATTTTTACTGATTACGAAGTCAACATATTTTAAGGCACATAATTAACCGTTCTTTAATGATTAACTAAATTTTGTTGAATTATTTTGGATATACATTTTTAATTAGGTATTTATCTTAAGAAAACATAAGTAATGTATCGTAAAATTTTATATTTAAATTTTGTGTCGCTAAAGGAAAAAAAATCGATAAGCTTTGCATTAATTCATAAATCTCCTTCTTTCGAATTTATTTTGCGAAGTGCTCCAAATGTCTGTGATATAGCAGCAATAACTGCAAATATTAGTAAAAATGCCATGACACTTCCATTCAAGTGCAATAGAGGGCTAAAATTCGGGGATGTAGACAATCAGTGTCAAGGTATGATCCTATGGGATAACTCCATCTTCTCTGCCAATGGACTTCGTTTAGGACCATAAAAATGAAGTGACAAACTTCCCTCGTTCTTCGCTCAAAGAATGCGACAACAGATGGAATTCTGAGAAGACTTAGCATTATTTGATATCCTGTAGGAATTATCAACTGAATAAGAATGATCATATGAAATGTAGCAGTCCCAAAGGACAAGATAATGAAGCTGAAAGTTAAACTGTATAAATATCAAGACCTTGCTCAAGTGTAAAGAAAATCGTGGGATAGGAAAGTGATCGTCGTGTCTACAATCAATGGAGTACTGTAATTACCGAACCTAAAGCGCTTTGCAAAAAATGTTGACCGATTTTGAAATCCAGAGACGGCGATATAGAAGAAAACACTGAAGAGAATGTTAGAGATTTGAGAAGGTTTTCTGAAAGCTGATTTATACCAGTGATCAATGAAAAGACGTATGAAAGAGATAATAATCTGAAATGTAAATACAAAACTATAACAGATGAGAAGACTTATCTCTTATCATTGCAACTCAGAATAAATGCCTCTGTGCTGATTATTACAAAGCAAACATATGCAAAACATAGAAAATTCGCAAATTCTGTCTTTGTCGGGATAGAAACGAGAGTATAAAACATTATTAGTGAATGTGGAAAAATTGAAGAGAATCTGATGAACAAGTACTATAATATTGGGACAGACTGAATACAGTCGGTTAGGGTTAAACTAAGTAAATACCAAGTATTAGCAAAAAGCAGAAGGTACCCTAAGGAAAAAAAAAGTGAAATACTCTGGAATTTCAAGATTCAGATAGAACACGTCATTCAGGTCTTTTGAACAGGAGTAGAGGTTTATCCCTCGTTTCCGGTTTCTTCTATTTCAACTCTATACTCCTAACATATCCGCCTGAACTAGGAAATTTTTTTTCACTAATTTTCTTTTCTTTCTCTTTTCCCAGGAAGAATAGATAGTTTCGCCTATTGTCTAGTTCACACTAGTATTTTGAACAGGAGCAGAGGATTATCCCTTGATTTTTGTTTAGGATTGGGTTTCCGGTTCCTTCCAAAGTCTACTTTCACACTATACTTCTAACATCTTTGACTGAACTCAGAAATGTTATTCTCTAATTAAATCTTGACCTCTTCAAGTCAAGGGCAAGCCGTTATCTTTCCTGCATAGCTCCCAAGAACTTCACCTTTCTTGTCCTTAATACAACGCCACACAGTAACCCTCTATCTTGAGTGGCTTCTGAGCCTTGTATTGGGTAAAAATTGTAAAAAGTAAATAAATAAACAAGATGAACGGATCTAGTTGAGGTGAACAAATGAAAGTTTAAGAGATTGGAAATATTTTGCGAAACAACAATGTGAAGACTACAGAAAAGAAGAAAATCCCAAGACCTTATAGTAAGTTATAGAATATGAAGATCAAGGTTATATCTATGATAATTGGTGCGCTGGGAATCATTCAAACACTTTAGAAGCTAGATTCGAAGAAGGATTGAAACTGACAACACCATGGCATTGCTGTAGTCAACAAGAGAAAAATGCTGGTGATCTGTAAAGACTTTCTATCACTTGTTCTCCAGCGACACAATCAATGGAAACAGGACGATGTGTAAACACGAAATAATATCATATGAATCAATGTACAGCTAAATGTGTTACTGCAATAACGACCGGAAGAGAGGAAGCAACTAAGCAGCAACAATATTAAGCTTTAATATTTCAATATATAGAAATATATATGAAATATTACGATATGCGAACTACAAATTGAAAAGAATCTTAAATGTCTGGAAAGTGTTTTGACAGAGGATGGAAAATGTGACACCGAAATCAGAACGCGCACCGGAATAGCAAAAATGTCTTCCAAAAGCTAAGCAAGTTACTAAGAAACGGGAAAATTTCGTTAGAAACAAAGAAAAGAATGCCGAATATGTAATATCAATCCTACTATATAGTAATCGATGCGGGACAGTCTCCTCACAGATGAAAAGACTTGAAGCCGTAAAAAAAGGAGTGCTGAACTGCTATGTAATATCTATCCTCCTTTCTGGTAGTGAATGCTAGAGAATTTCCTCTCTGATGAAGAGAAGACTGAAGGCAATAGATATGTGGTTCTACAGAAGGATGCTGAGAATACCATGGACGGAGCGCGTAAGCAACAAAAAATTATTTAAGAAAATTAAAGTTAAAAGCAAATTCATACTCGGAATTATAAAGAGACATCTAAAATTTCTTTAACTCTTTCACAAGAGGGAGGCAGGCTTGGAGAATTTGATACTCGCAGGATATATCGAAGGCAAAGGGAGAAGAGAAGGCAGCGAGCCACCTACCTGATGGACGTGTGGTTGTGGGACGGATGGCAAAGGTATAAACGTTGCTACGAGCTATAAGAGAAGGGAGGTTGTGGAGAGTTATAATCGCCCACATTCATAAGGGAAACGTCACACAGAAGAAGAATTACTGTTGTATAATATTACGATATTTAATGTCTATCTCGACATCGCACTGATAGAAATTAACATTTGTATAAAAAATTATACTGAATCTATTGATAGGTCTGCTGTTAGGAAAGTTGGTTTAAAGTGTCGTGCGAAACATTTTTTTCTCGCCCGAATCTATCCTAAATATTTATAAGTCTACCATTCGTCTTTGCTTTGAATATTGTTGTTACATATGGTCTGGTGCTCCTGCTATATATTTAGAGATTCTTGATAAAATCCCAAAAAGAATTTGCAATATTATTGGTCATGACAGGCTATCTCGATTTCAGTCACTTTCCCACTGCTGTAATGTAGCTTCCCTGTGCCTTTTCTATAAATACCTTCATCGTAATTTTTCTGATGAACTTTCCTTTCAATATACGCTACGAATTGCGTTTCTAGATCGAATGTGTTAGCAAGCGGATGGTGAGGGCGAATTCTGGAAGAAAGACGCCCGTAAGAACTTTTATATCCCTGAGAAGTGTACACTCGTGGGAGAAGGTCCCTCACCCTGATTACCCCGAGATGAGTGCGCCGAACGGGAATGTCGGATTGTTCTCAACCACCTCTTACGGGCGAGAGATGGCCTAGTCGGCGTTGTCACGTAAGGCATTATATCACGTGTTAAAGGTCCGTTCAAGATCGTCTGATAGACGAACTCGGTCTTACGAAGCAGGAGGCTCGCGCCATATAGCTTTGGGCACCAGGGTTGAAATGCCTCACTAACAATGCGGCATCACTCACCTGACTGGTGCTGCGAAAGGCCCTCTGGCTCGGTAAACAACTTTGGTCAGTGGGCTTGGAAAAATCTCCAGACTGTGTTCGCTTCGGCGGAGAACCTTATTTCACTGCAGGGTCGTAGTCCCGTTGTGCAAGTTTACTGAAGACATCATGGTTTGCGTGATGCGAAGAAAGTTCTTTGCCCTCGAGGCCAGTTGTTTGTAGGAATGTGGTACCGTCGTTGACTAAGGCTGAGCACTATATGTTCTTTTGCTTGCTAGGCGTTATGAGAGTCGTGGTACGAACGACGCGACAGAAGGAATTTTATGGGAACAAGAAGTTTACCTCTAACTGATTTTTTACTTTAAGAATCAGCTTAGAGTCAAGATTAGGACGGGAAGGCGACGGCCGCCTCCATCAGAATTTGGCAAAAGGTATATGAATTTTGAGCGTCTGGGTCTAGTAAAAGGAGCTAACGGAGTGGCATTTTGATGCTGGTTAGGCATAAGGATATTGGGAACTGTGTTGAACATTGGTAACCCCGCTCAAAATAGGTTTGTTTTAACCTTAGTTTCTTCCAACAAGTTAACTTAGTTCGTCGATGTATGCTAATTGGCCTCTTTTATTTCTGTCCCCACTTTCTTTAGTTTAATTCCCCTTCTCTCCCTGAGGGATGTCAGTTCTCTGGTGGATGCCGGGCGCTTTTCGTTTTTCGAGTGTGTATTTCGCAATTATTTTTGTGTCTGGTTGAGTGTGTACTTGAGTGAGCGTTTGGTAGAATGATTGTTATTAATTACCTAGTCCCGCATTAATTTCGTCCAGTTAACTGATTTTTCTACCACAGTTAAGGAGTGTGGTTTTTATTACTAATACTATTTTGTTTAGTTTCTTGTACATAAATTGTATCCATTGTAAATATTCATTGGGGTTTCATTTTTAAATGTTATTTTTATTCCCAACCCTCGCAGGCAACTTGTACATATGAGAACGAGTTAGGACTACATACAGATTTTACGATATTATGGTGGCGGTAGTAAGAATGGCAAGTAAGAATGTGTTGTTTTGGTGTAAGGAATATTGTGGTATGTTTGAGTCAGTAATTGTGGCTAGCGAAGTTTAAGATAAGACAGAGTGAAGATTAGCATTCCCCATATCCCCCCTTTTGGCCTTGTGCCAATCATTTTTGTATTACTCAAATATTACTTTCCTCTATGGTACCTAGACTTTATGAATTTAAGCGCAGTACTAGACTGTCGGCAAGATTTCATCTTTTTTCGGTTTGAAATGGCTAGAGGTCAACCATAAGTTTTATGCTAACAGTTTCTTTTCTCGCCTGTGGAACTTTCTTCTTTCTTTCAAGTTTGATCTTCAAAAATTTAAATGCAATGTGAATCGTTATCTTTTGTCTTTGCCCCTGTTTTGTTTTTCTCACTCTTTACAAATGTTTTTTTCTTTTTCTCATATTCTTTCGCACTCAGTAACCCCTTGCATCTTAATGGCTTCATTGTTTTGCTGAGATTGAAATGATAATACAAATAAGGAATTTAATATTTCCAACTTTCTCAGTCAATAATGACATTTGAAATTTTGTCAATTTTTGTTAAAACTTTCTATTTATCATTATTTCTTTTTATATTTTAGCATCAGTTTACAGTTGAACATCTACTGTGATTCCCATTATTACGGGCATGACTGTAATACCTTCTGCATTGAAACCAATTCACAAAAAGGTCACTACACCTGTGAAAAGAAGACAGGACGTAAAATCTGCAATTTTGGTATGTCATTAAAGAGATGGACTTTGTTCTTTTATGCGTCAGATATCTTTAGAACATAAGCGATTATGGCTCTCTCTGATTTCCTCTATTCTGTTGCGTCAAGTAATTTTTCATCATCCCTCTTCGTCTTTAATTTTCTATCCCTTCACACAAACTCGTTATGTAGGTTCTGCTTATCCCTGCTTCTCTTGCCTTCAGTATGTCTTGTGAGTGTTTGATTCTACAAGCCACCTTTCCTCATTAGGAGTTAACGAAAATTCAATTGTTTCGGATTGTAAGTATCAGTTTCCTTGTAGTTCTTACTTTCCTTAAGACTTCCTAGACTTCACGTATTCTGTACATAATTTTATCGATAAATGCTGAGAAAACTAATTTTTTTTTTTGCTTCAAGCATTTTCACCTGTGAGGAGATTGTTCGACATTCACTGCCATATGGGTGGATTAGATATTGCATATCAATTTATCATGCACATTAACAGTTGATTTCCACAGTCCTTCAAAGTAGTACCCGTGGGTAAGCATACATGAATCTAACAAAAAAATATCGGCAACAGTCTTTACTACATTTGTTTCTCGTGTGTTCAAGTTCTTTGGATAAAACATTGGGACACACACATAAGTAACATCCAGTTAAGTGCTATCATCGTTAGGTAAGTCACAATCACCAACTCAAAGAGACGTCGTTTTCAGTCTTAATACCGGTACGACTTAGATATACATATTTTCATACCTCAAACTTACACCCGGTCTCAAGTGGAACTCTTATATACGATCCGTTGCTAAAGATGCATGTAAAAATGATCGGCTCCCTGTACCGCTCCAGTAAGTACCTGACTCCTCATGCTATCCTCTCTCTTTATAAGAGGCAGATCAGACCGAGAATGGAGTACTGTTGCCATATTTGGGCGGGAGCTTTCAGGTCCTCACTTTACAGTCTTGGTTGCGTCCAACCTCACTCACAGGCGGGGTGTAGTGACTCTCACTGCTCTATTGCTACTTCCATGGAAATGGAACTACATTCCTTGGTTCCGCTAGGTCTAATCTTAACGGCTAGGACACGCCATGCCACTTACATAGAGCAAACCACCGACACCCCCTCCGTATTCCATCGGCGAGAAGTAAGTTCCACTCAAACAGCTTCTTCCCGTAAACCTTGTCCTGTGGAACAGATTTCCAGGAGAATGTTCCCCGATCACTACAACCTCAAGCTATTCGAGTCTTGAGTTAACCGTTATGCTCCCATCCTATCCATATAAATTGCCTCTTAAAGTAACCCTATATCTCGAGTGGCCCTCGAACCTTGTACTGGGTGAACATTACTGCAAAAAAAAAAAAATAAAAATAAAAATAACGTTTCTGTTTGCAACAAAAACTTATGGTGAAGTTCGAAACCTGTGGTAAAATAAGGCTTTTACATATAAAAAAAAATGCACAAACACGCTTGCTGTCATAGTTGACGGTGATATCAACTAGTAAGTATATACAAATGTTTTATTTCTTGCCGGCATGCGCCATTATGCGCGTGTGCACTTCGACGTGGTGTAATGGTTAGCAAGCTCGTTTTGCTAGATCAGTTACGACCGAATAGCGAGTTCGATCCTCGCTGGGTGTTCCATAATTTCGGCCATGTGCCACAGCTAAACTACATTTACTAAATATCTATTCCATTGTGTGAGTTGTCGCTTAGTTGTGTAAATTTTGGTTAATTTTGTTTAGCGGCATATCATCCTCTATAGGTGATTTAATGCCGAAATCTAAATATTTTGTACGTAATTTTATGCTTTCAACTGCAAATATTTTCTACATTATTTTATACTTTCAGGGTAAATGTGTGTAGTTTAGATATATAGTTTGTAGATGATAAAATGTATTTGGCAATTATTTTCAAAGGTATTGCTGGTAATTTCACTACAAAATACATTGATATTTTTTTATAAATATGTATTGATGATAATTTTACTATAAATGTATTTTTATATTTTTTCAGTGTTGTATTTATTGTCATTTTGTTGGTCATTTTATTATAAAAAAAATGTACAGTTGATTTTTGTGAGTTCACTATTTGCCCATAGCTGGGACCCTAACAGGTGTCACCATCCCGGGCCAGGATGAACCTGGGAACAACAGCAGTTAAGAGATGCTTCCACGCTCCCCAAAACCTCCAATCTCTCCATCAGAGGCTTTGCTGCCGGGTGTAGTTTATCGTCATACACAGGACGAAGTTCTGTAAATCGACTTATTATTCGCTGGGTCTCTTACGTGCTTACATTCAAAAGAGAAGGAACATCCAAACTCTTCGAGTCGAGCGATGTTGTTGAGACAATAAGGCTATCGGGTAGAAGTTTGGGTCTTTTGAACTAACGTTCCTCTCGTGAGGATAATTTACTCTTATTTATCACCATCTCGAATGTACGGGTGGTGTAACAGATATCAGCGAGGAAAGTGGAATCGGCGAGCCGAGTTCGAATTCCTGTCTGGTCTGCGAAAGGCATGAATCTTTTTTCCCTCCACATCACCAGATACGAATTAAATCGCGAGGTAGATTGGGTTATCTAGCCTTGAATGGCAAATAGTCAAAGAGAGAGAAACACAGAATTCCAAACTGCAGAGAAGACAACCACTCCACTATCTTTCCTAGAAATGTATGGCAATTCACAGTTAATAATGAAAGACTTTTTGAGGAATCATCATCACCCACGCCCCGAGAGGACATGTCATTTTCAAAAGAATCGTTATCTCTCTCTGTTCGAGAGCATATTGTTAAAGGGATCATTAAAGATCCATTGTGTCTATCCTTTCTTATTTACATTCGGACTAATATCATCTTTGTTGCTATTATCAAAACATTTCAGCCGTTGTGCCCTGCAGCCTTCTTCAGCTCTTTGTCGATCCGGGTATCTATAAGGGAATTTCGTACCGACCCCTTTACAAGAATAGATTGTTCTCGTTCTGTCGTCAATGTCAAAGGATATCTAGTTTTGTTACTGTTCAATTATTGTCCGCCCGGTCTTCACGAAATTTAAGCCTGTACTACCCGGCCCAAGGACTGAACTTACAATTACTATATCACCAAATCAACACTTTAATTCACTATGCTATACTAGTTATGATAGTAGCAACAAAGATGAGGATATTACTCTTCACACTAGAAATTCAAACAAAAATTATCGAACCTTTTTTTGTCTTTATCATAACGATTTGGTCGCTGTATCTTCGGCCTTCCTCGATGACTTATGAAAACCGGAAGATACAGCAACCGAAATAATTTAAAGGCAACAAAGATAAAGAAACTGGCACGAAATAATAACCACAACATCTCATAAATTGGCAAAGATATAATAAAACTAGTAGCATCCTCGAAAATTTCATGTTTTTCCTATTTTAATTTTCTGATGTAACATAATTAATAAATTGAGAGTTCTGCGACTATAAGATACCAGTGGACCCCCATTACATCGTTAAATATTTCAGCTTAACAACGATAACAAAATATTGCAATAATAGGTATGAATGTAGGATTGTGGCGGACTTATCATATTAATTTAACTTAGATTAGGAAACCAAACTGACGTGAAGAAAAAGAGGATAAGCCAAAGACATCATTACACATAAAATTTGTATTTAACAAGATGTACAAACAAGGATGTGAAAGAAAGGCATGCATTGAGTAAAACAAGAGTTGTCTCTCTTTAACTATTAATTGTGTTCCAAAGTTCACTGAAAGAAAGAATGTTGTGATAGTTTCTGGTAAATGTTTTCAACAGTTTTGCTGTGTAAGGAAAAAGATTATGTGAGAGTAGAGCATATTCAGTGAGTGGTGGTGTGAACGAGAAGATTGGCGCATGGTTTCAACTGTCGTGGATTCGTTTGGCAGCCGAAATCTCACTATTTAAGAATATTTCTTGCTTTTATAGGTGATCATCGGCTCCAAAGCGCTGCGCAGGAAGAACCATTCTTCACGTGCAGACAATCTGATTGGTTGGTATTGACCAATCAGCGAGCGAGCTTTGGGGAGACTCACGAAAGCTTCTGGGATCCGATTCTCCCAAAAGTGCACGAAATCGACTACATGAAAATATAGCGATTATAAAATTGTCGCATAGCTGCGATTTATAAATTGTCCATTACACAGTAGTGTTGATTTATTATCCAATGAATGCTTGTTGTTGTATAATTTGAATTTGTGTAAGTATGTATGTACGTGTGTGATGATGATTATTACAGGATATTATTTGAAATAAAAAGGTACAATTTTAAAAAAATAATAAAATTGACAATTTTTTTCCATTTCACTGAGGCAGATGCGAAACACGCGAGAACTTTACCTCCTCTTTCTTTCTTTACAGCGTCTTTGATGCGTCTTTCCGCGCGATCAAAACGATATAGTCGCTTATTTATGAAATACTGACAGTGCGTAACGTATCTGCTAGTTAAATAATATTGAACGACGAGATAAGCAGAATTATCCGATTCTCTTAAGCTTTCCACATCAATATTTCTCTTAATGACAACTTTCTTGTACATATTCCAGGCTGGGTGGGGAAGGACTGTTTGCAGAATCAAGACGATTGTTTGTATAATCGTTGCCATGAAGACGCGACGTGCATTGATGAAGTAGCGTTTTATAAATGCCAGTGTCCACCAGGAAGAACGGGTAAGACTGAAATTATTAATTATTATTTATATTATTGTTGTTATTGTCATCATATTGTTATTGAATTAACCCTAATTATTATTATTATCTTTATTGAGTCAACATTAAAATAATTTCCATTATAATGAGTACGATATTGGATGATCTTTACGATCATAGATCGCGAGCAGTTTCAAATGAAAGCTAGTTAAAGGAACAGAATATTCCTAATAAAATAGGATCGTCTTATCCACAAGGCGGAAGAAGGAAGAAACAGAAGTCAAGCAAAAAACAAAAAAAAAAAACAAAAAACAAAAAAAAAACAAAAAAAAAAACAAAAACAAACAAACAAAAAACAAAACAAAAAAAAACAAAACAAAAAAAAACAAAACAAAAAAAAACAAAACAAAAAAAAACAAAACAAAAAAAAAAAAAACAAAAAAAAAAAAAACAAAAAAAAAACAAAACAAAAAAAAAACAAAACAAAAAAAAAACAAAACAAAAAAAAAACAAAACAAAAAAAAACAAAACAAAAAACAAAACAAAAAACAAAACAAAAAACAAAACAAAAAACAAAACAAAAAACAAAACAAAAAACAAAACAAAAAACAAAACAAAAAACAAAACAAAAAACAAAACAAAAAACAAAACAAAAAACAAAACAAAAAACAAAACAAAAAACAAAACAAAAAACAAAACAAAAAACAAAACAAAAAACAAAACAAAAAACAAAACAAAAAACAAAACAAAAAACAAAACAAAAACAAAAAAAACAAAACAAAACAAAAACAAAAAACAAAACAAACAAAGTAACGTTCGGGTACAAATATACGAAACCAATATATACCATAACACCCAGTCTGATAAAGGTATATCAGGTACATGCTTCACAGCCAAATGTGCGCGATGTGTTTAGAAGTTTTGATAAAAGCAGCGCATAACTCTACGGGTGGGACAGGTTAAGAAACAGAGTAATCCAGTCGATTGATGCGGTCTCTAATTGAGAGTGTTCCCAATTATCAAGATGTGACTCCCAAGTCGCCTTGGCTGCCTCAGCCTTCAAACTTAATAAAAAGTAACCCTCTCGACACTGCGATGATCCCCGCACACCTGTTCATGGACAGAGTCACCCAGTGCATCAGGCCCTAGCGGACACGCAAAATTGATTAACATCAGGGAACTGACAAGCAATTCCAGGATACTAAACGGGATATTTACTGCCACCAATTTTAATTTACCAAGAAAATAAATGTACAAGAAAACGCCCCCCACCCCAATCAATTAAAAATTGAAGCTATGAGAGCTATGCCTAGTGTAACATCAGGGTATATTAATAATTGTATCAGTAGTAATAGTATGAGAAGTTTATCTCCACCTTCAATTTAAAAAAATTAGATAAAAATGAACTTAAGTAATTCTGAATTATTGTTACATTTAAAGAAGAAATTGTAAATATGTCAACTCTAACGCGAAACAAAATGAAAAAAAAACCCCAAAAAACTCCCCTACTTATTAACGAGACATTTCGTTGTCACAGTAACTTGCTTATTGGCGTCATTTAATGAAACTATATCTCAAGATTTATTGCGTTAACATACAGCAATTCTGGCTATGGTGATTTTCTAAGCTTAGATGCGACACAAAGCCGAAAGTATGGGGCACCCAGTGAGGATCGCACTCACTATTCAGTCGTAATTGGTTTAGCGAGACAAGCTTGCTAACCATTGCACCACGTCGGAGTGCCATTTTTACTAGGCATAGCTTAGTTGCGCCTCAAGGCCAAGAGAATGGGGCAACCAGTGAGGATCGAACTCACTACTCAGTCATAATCAAATTAGCGGGAGAAGCTCGTTAAACATTATACAACGTCGAAATGCCCAAAGCAACAAGATATCACATTACTAAGAAAGAGCGATCAAGCTGCGTGACCAATAAATATATAATGAGGCGTTGTTTTATATTACAAAAGAAATTTGGTTTATTTTCTATAAATGATTGTTATTAGAATTTGTTTGAATCGCCTACACATTTCTTCTACCTCTTTGTATCTCTGCTCGTTATGCTTTTCCAGGATCAAAAGGAAAATAAAGAGAGAGAGAGGGGAAAAAGAGAGAGAGGGGGGGGGAGAGAGAGAGAAACTACCAAATTTTTGCTGCTGAAATCTAATACTGCACTTTTTGGATGATATTTTTCTGTTGATATTTGCAGGTATTCTATGCGACCTGGAAATAAACGAATGTGTCAGCAATCCTTGTTTACATGGTGGAACGTGTCAAGATCGACTGAATTCCTTTCAATGCATCTGCCCTAGCGGCTACACAGGAAGGAGTTGCGAAACCCGTTTGTTGCCGTGCGAGTCCAACCCTTGTCTTAATGGGGTAGAAATTAAGAAAAATCTTTTCTTTCTATTCTAAGTGTTAAAAAACAAACCCATGAAATTTCTTCAGACAGACTTTTAAAAAAAATCGACTGTATTCCGAAGCTTCAGTTCCGAATCATTGTCAGCCTATTTAAAAAATAACAATATATCATCCGTGTCCCATAATTGTTACATTATATTTAAGCTGAAATAGTTATATTTTAAATAAAAAAACAATATAAACTCAAAGAAAATAGTTTACGAATTCAGTGTTTGGAGCTATTAATTTTGAGAAACAATTTAATTTTAATTTATATTTACACTTTTGCGCTTTCAATTCTTTTTAAGCAGCAGTTATGGTGTTGTGCATCGATTTTAAGAACGTTATAGCAAATATGGTAACACTTCGAGTACCATTTGCCATTTCGGTTTTTGCCTTTTTTTTTTTTTTTTTTAAATGTTCCTTGTCCTTTCAGTGAGTAGGCGATCATGGCCCTCCCACATCTTCCTGTCTCTTGTAGATCTTAAGTTTTGTCTTTGTTATCCCTCCCATTTCCTGTTCTACCATCCATTTACTCAAGATCAAGTATGTTACGCGCTGCTTTCCACAGTCTCTCGATCTGTCCTAAGAGGATCAGATTTTCCAAGCCCTCCTTCCTCATTACCTGCCCCATAAATTTCAACTGCCTCTTCCTGATGTTAAGTATAAGTTTCATTTGTTTCCATTTTCTCCAAAACTTCGTTGTTGCTCACATGTTCGGTACACGTTATCCTCAGCGTCTTTATGTAGAGCCACATTTCTGTTGCTTCAAGCCTGTTCTTCGTGTTTGAGATTGTCCAGCATTCGCTGCCACACAGGACAGATATCGCGTAACAGTTCAATACTGTTTTCTTTGTTTCTAACGACATTTTCCCCGTCTCTTATTACTCTGCTTAGCTTTTGGAATGCACCTTTGCCCATCCCAATAAGTCTTCGGATGTCAGTGTCGCACTTTCCCCTCCTATGTTAGAACACTTCCCAGATATTTAAATTTTTGTACTTGTTCGATTTTAGTATCACCGATTTTTGCCTTACTTTCCCTTAAATTTCCATAGTCAATATTATTTGCTTACACAGTTTTGATAAATTCGGTTTTTGCTTGCCTTTGAACAATTCGCTTCCAAACGTTATTTTACACAAATACTAGAGTCAGGTTTAAAAATAAAGTTATCGCTAGGACATAAGCATAATTTTTAGTAAGTACTACAAAAAAAATATGCAAATATAACAATTATGGGATAAACTAAAATAATTTAATAGGTAATTTTTATGGCAGTTATCCTAAAGTTTAAAGGCATTTACAATTTTCTCCAGATCCATTTTCTTTATTACCTGAATTGCCATGCTTTCTTGGGAAAGATAGTGGAGTGGCTTCCTGTTTCCTTCTCCACGGCTTGAAATTTAGAGTTGTCTTTCTCCTAGATAAGGTGAAAGAGGAAAGTGAGTCATGCCTTTTTCATGGGTACTAATGCGGAAGCGACTGCAACATACTAAACCATGATTCGAACCCGGGTGCCGCCGATAACGGTAAGGCATCTCAGTAGTATTAATGAGGGTTAGTCATTTTAAAGCCACCAATAATACCTACTTAAGTATCTTGTAGTAGAATACTCAATAGTCAATAAATAATCCAGAATATCTGGTGAAATATTTAAACCATAAACATCTCAGATGTCATCGCTCATTTACTGATAAATTTGTTTTTGTCAGATTTGCGACGCATAGCCTACAAATGAAACTATTTCAAACAAATTGGAGGTAAAAAAAAATATTGTAACGGTTGAGGTTTAATCAGTTTTTCAGAAATATTTTAGTTTGTTCCGTTTGTGTTGGTAGACATCAAGCAAGTTTTTTGCTTTTTCCATCACATATTCCTGTTTCTTAGTTTTGTCATCCCAACCAACTGTTTATTAAAAAGAACGGAATGAAGAGGTCATTGTCTTTTTGAATTGTAAATGACACTACGAAATTCTGAATTTACATGGTAGTCACTTAGAGACGAGCAAAGAACATGGATCGGAAATTTCATATCTCCAGTTATTTCTGGATGTTTACTTTAAACTCATAAAAGGAAATACTGAAACAGACGAACCTTTGAGCTTGCAATGAAGCTTTATTCAATGCAATTTGATAACTGCTCATACGTGAGCTTCGACTATTATTTTTTTTTTAGTAGAGTAGTTTGAGGAGATACAACCTTCACCCCCTGCTGCAAAACGAACTTTTATGGGGAATTGAAGTGGGCCCCATATAAGATTCCCACGTGGTGGATGCAAACGTTGTAATAAATAAAGAATTGAACGCGACTGACCTCTGATTTATACAAGTTGTATTAAACAATATCGCAAATAAGTCCTTGCAAACTTAATGGTGTCTGCGACCAAACTTATCTGCTGAAGAAGAGTCGATGTTTTCGCCATCTACGGACTCTGTGGTGATAACCGTGTAGAGCTGGCTGGTTCTGCAAATGGTCATTTCGTAGGTCTTACCAAGAGTGAGTGTTCTTCAAAAAGAGGTAGAAAAGCGCGCCAATCAGCAACTGTAAGCTGATTGGCTAACCTTAAACTGCCAAGGGTAGACGATCATATCTCTTATTTCTCATACTTTTTAACAAATATCTTTTCTATTTACATGTAGAAAACGCCTAATTTTATAACTCTTAACTTTTAAGTTAAGCGTAATCAATATAATCCAACTTAATTTTTACTGAAAACTCATAAATTGCAAATGGTGACTTTTTTTTTTGATAATTGTTACAAAACGAACATTTTATACTAAAAAGGAATTAAATACTGTTTAAAATTTTGAGTAAAGCTTTATCCATGTCGGAAATGTTTTTTTTTGTAGAGGAGGGGGAAGTCCTGGAAATTTATATTTTATTTACAGGTAAAAGACATCTGAACTCGGGCTTTTAAAAATAATCTATTTGGTTTATAAGCAAGTATTACGGTTAATTATATTAATATATTGACGTTTATTTCAATGTTCATTAACATCCACCTCGGAATATAATGAGTAGAAGTCATTGCAGAGCGTGTTTGAAGTAATACATATGGAAGATACATATGAAGATACATATGCTATATTTGTGAGATGATCAATATAAGGATCAAAGCGCTAATAAATACAAACAGTGAGGATATATGTATCAAAAATTAATGGTGACAGTCTGTTACATCCGTAAACGTAATCGTTATGCTTCATGGGATGACGATTGAAGCGTGAAACAGACGCCATTTAGTGTTAATACCTATGTCCACATTACATATGTATGTCTGCAGGCCTATATATATATAAGAAAGTAATGGGTTTATTTTTAATACTACATTTTTATTACGTAAACACACACACACACACACACACACACACACATATATATATATATATATATATATATATATATATATTACTTTATACTGCAGATATTTTTTTCTGGAAAGACGCCATATTTTATATTTTAAATTTAATAAAATAAAATAAATTCGAATTCATTTCAAATATGAAGTATTCACTATTATAATGTTTGAAATTATATATATATATATATATATATATATATATATAGAGTGTAACCCGGATATAAGAGAAACCCGGATATAAGAGAGATTGTCTCTGGTCCCAAATTAGAGCCTGTGTTAATAAAACAAAATAGACCAAACCTCTTTTCCGGTCCCGACAACTCTCTTATATCCGGGTTACACTGTATATATGTATATATATATATATATATATATATATATGCACTACAATTTAAAAGTTTGAGGCCACCACTGGTAATTTTTTTAAAATTAGCCCCTAAATTAGTTTTGTACTTTAAATAAGGGAAAATTATTATACATAGCTAAAAAATGTGAGACATGATGTTTTATTGCAAAAAAAAAAAATCATTTTATAATTAAATTTTGATCTCGTCAAAATATCCTCCTTTAGCCTTGATTACTGCAGCATAAATTTTTCGCATTCGTTGCAAAAGTTTCTCATAGTATAAGTTTTATAAATGATTTAATTCTTTTTTCAATGACTAAAAGGTCTTTTTCATTTTTTTTTTCACTCATCAAGTTCATTTCATGCTAATTCTGGGGGTGGCTTCAGACTTTTGAACTATCGTCTATATCTGTACATGTACACGCATATATGAAGTATATGGTATACAAATCTATATATCAGACTCATAGTAAGCGAATGACAAAATGAAAAAATAACATTTAATAACGAGTTTTGGTCCGAGAAGAAAAATTTTCAGATCAATAATGGTTTTATAGCGGAGGCCAGTCTTATATATAGCGTGGGGATATGTGTGTGTGTGCGTATTTGGGAGTGGGAGAAATATAACAAGCATAGGTTACAGTTTAGATTTAAAACTTAAAGATACAAAAATGCTCAATGCCATATAAAACTCTATAAGACCATTATAAAACCCTTCCCGGAACGAAACGTGCCACTAAGAAGGAATGCAAATACAACAAGAATAATTGTATTGACTTAACTTTTATTTGCATTTTTCCAGGCCACCTGCTTTGTTACTTTAACGTCGTTCTTTTGCCGGTGCACGGAGTTTTTCGAAGGTAAAAAATGCGAAGTACAAAAAGGCCATCAAAATGTCTGCGACAGAAACCCATGTCAAAACGGGAAATGCCTTCCCGAAAAGACTCCGGCATCATACACCTGTTACTGTTTTCCGGGATACACAGGTAGGTATACGCGTTCTTTCAAAAACTGGTCTCATAATGTCTATTTTGAATTTCTTTCAGTCTCATTATTTATTCCATGAGTTTAGCTCAACACGTCCCAAGAAAAAATTAAGAGGGTTAGGGTTAGGAAGAGGAAGATTGTACTACGCCATTCTTTTAAGTAGGGTGAGTGAACCTTCTGAGATAATAAGCATTAGAAATTTTTTTTATTTTTCCATTTTTTAATAACCTGGAATTGAAAACAGACTTCTTGTACCGAGAGGAAATGCAGAGAAACAGAATCTACGAAGCAGGCCAGTATTTCAACGTAATGTGCTGTGTGTGTGTGTGTGTGTGTGAGTGAGAGAGAGATAGTTTGTGAATGTGCGCGTGTTAAAGTAATTGCTCCTTTTTTCTCTTCTTCAAAGGATGGTTTAAAGCCTTGGATGTCAATGATTGTTGATAGTCAATACTGTAATAGCACTCAAATGATTTTCAGGAGCTAATATCTACAATTATTCACCTGCTCTATTTAAACTGGTGACAGTGTGCACTTGCTTATGGCAAAGCTTGTTCAAGAGATAAATCACTGTAAAAGCAATGTTAGCACCAAAAGGTCCAGAAAGTAAGATAGCACGAATCGAATGCCGTACGAACTTTTGTTTCTACCTTTTTGTGTGCCAGACAGCTGGCAGAGAACTAAAGGAGACGGTAAAAACTAGTTTTTTTTATGGTCAGATTCTTAGTTTATATACGAGGAGGCACTATTTAAAACTAACGGAAATTTTCAACAGCACAAATTGAAATGTAATACGGACTTTTGCGACTGTGCTTTTTGAGCTACAGTGTAACCCGGATATAAGAGACCCTGATATAAGAGAAACCCGGGTATAAGAGAGATTTTTTTACCTGGTCCCAAATTAGAGCCATACTTACCTAAACAAAATAGACCAAACCCGGATATAAGAGAAATCCTGATATAAGAGACTTCTTCTCCGGTCCCGACAACTCTCTTATATCCGGGTTACACTGTATATGCAAGTTGAGAGGCCGCGTTCTTGGATTCTCGAGTAAGTAATTTTTTTCATGGTTAATTTCCGTGAACTTTTGGGTAGTATTTCGTATGTGAGCTATGGGTATATATTTAATGGGAAAACAATATATAAGTTTTTCTATATAAGAACAATTTTAGGAAAATCTATGACAAAGTGGAACATATTTTTTGTGTGTGAGGCGTTTAGGACTTCATGGGACTAAAGTGATTTTTACGTTGATGTGATTACACATGCGAATGAAGGAGAGGAGACAGTGAAACTTAAATTTAAATCGTTTTTTTTTATATGACTTTGGGTATATAGTCTAGCCGATTACATTTAGTTTCTTTTTGTTTATGTTTTCCTTACTTTTATTATTAAATATCCCACATTGTTATAATAGAAGATCTGCAAAGAAAGGTGACATGTTGTAAGAGCCTGAACGCAAATTTACTGTGGATGATCTATTAAAACACTTTCTATACATTTTCGTCTTATATATTATATTTCATCTAATTTTATATTTATATATGTATATATATATATATATTTTGGTCCAGGAAAACATTGTGAAACTGAAATTGACGAATGCTCAAGCAATCCATGTCAACATGGAGCCACATGCCAAGATGGTATGCATGCCTTCCACTGCATCTGTAATCCAGCGTACACAGGGGCGTTATGTGAAAGAAAATTTTATTCCTGTGAAAGCAACCCGTGCCAGAATGGGGTAAAATGCGCCTTCTTGTTTGACTATTTTTTGTATGTATTCTGATTATTATGTAAACATTTCGCCGGCGTTAATAATCTTGCGAAATTTATTGAAATCATCTTTCAAAATTCCAGATTTATTAAGAAAATAACAAAAAGATTTTAGTCCTGGTATCTATTCATATCTCAACATTATACCCGGCTATTTAAAAAAGATACCTGGACTCCGTGAACTTGACTACATTTGCCGATTTATAGAGCGGAAGTGCGAAGACGATGGATCTCCAGTTTTTAATGAATTACATTATAACTATTATTTACATCAATAGGACGAAATTGCGTTTGTGTCTGTGTGTGCATGTTTAGCCTTTCGATCACGCAATAAATGCTAATTAATTTCAAATCATTTTTATGCTTACAATCAACTTACGTTCGTCTTGGTTTCAGATTAAAAAACTATTTTCATGTTTGCATTTTGAAAGCTGAAAGTAAAAAGTCAGACTGGTGACCTAGTTAAAAAATTTTTTTCGTCACGTATTTTTAAAAGTGATCTTTATTATTACTTTTGTGATGTCAACGAATACTCGTTGTCACTTTCGTAATGCTCGTTGTAGTAGAGACTTTGTAATCGCCGATACAACTATATTACGACGTTGGACAATACTAGTATCAGACGCCTTCGAATTCTCGCACTAATAGTACTTGCCGATAATACTCGTTCGAATAGCAATCCGTATAGTGATCCGAAAAGAGAAATAGTATAGTGAATAGAGTAGAGAATAGCGGTCCGTATAGTAATAGAGGATAGACTAGAAATAGTGATCCGAATAGTAATAGAGGATAGACTAGAAATGCAATCAATTAGACACACGCTACCTCCCACGTATGCGTTTCCTCTATGGTCACGTGGTCTACTTAATTCAATAATGGGATCGCTTGTGTTTGCTCACTGGCGATCTATGTTCAAACTTAAGTGTCGGTAGCGACATTTTATTCCTATATAACACAGACGAATCAGAAATGGAATTTCCTGAATGAGCTGACGATACCTATGCTTCAGAACTTTATTCACATTGCGCCAAAACCTCTGTCACAGAATGATTTTAATGCTCTTGTAAGATATTTAGAGCAGAGTGAGCTGCTAGTTTCGAGGCTAAAAGAAGAATTTAGTAACATAAGATGTTCGAATTACAAAGTTTTGCACTCGCGCAGACACTATACAAGAAATAATTTCTTTTGACAACAATTTATGTTACCCTAATGGTATATCTGGACCTTTTGAAGTACTAAATACACAGTATGAGCCTATTCTGTTGAAGCTTTTCATTAACGCCTCTTTTTATAGCACCAAAGTCGTGTTCTGAATATTGGAAATATACTGTCATCGATTCCTTTAGTTCATTCTGTTGTATGGAGTTAGTAATCAGTGTTGCTACCTTTGGCTTGAATAATTGCCTCAATTTGAGTGGCCTTGAATGGGACAAGTTTCAGATTTTCGCATTAGGAATCTTTTACCATTCTTCTTGGCAGTAATCACAAAGCTCTTGGAGATTGTGTGATTTTCACTGGAGCATTTGTTTCTTCAATTCCAACCACAATGGTTCGATTATATTGAGATCAGAACATTGTGTTGAGTTTTCCAAAAGTTGAACATCATCCAGAATAAACCTTTTCATTGCACGTGATATGTGGTAAGGAACACCGTGGTGCTGTTTTAAAATTTCAGTTTACAAAATTTCAGATTCAAAATTTCTCCATCTTCGTCGTCTGGTAGAAGATTAGATCGTAGTAAACTAATATTGTTACAGAATTTCATTTGTCACTGTGCGGCACCTACATAATAACAATAATAATTTGAAGAGGTTGTGTTTTACAACATCTTACTCAGTCTTGACTTCGGTTCATTCAATGCAAGCCACGCTTCCTGTCCTCACCGAAATGTTTTCCTAACATAATAATGTGTAGCGGGCCGTTTGTATGCGTTGTGGGACAAACACGTTCATCTCCTGAAATAGGGCCCACTACAAACATGGCGGACTCTCCCAGAATATAAGCCCACCAACAGAAATGTAAAAGGAAAAATATGAGGAAAACAACAAAGACCGGTATATATATATATATATATATATATATATATATATATATATATATGTGTGTGTGTGTGTGTGTGTGTGTGTGTGTGTGTGTGTGTGTGTACAAACAGATATATGTGTATTGACATATAAGGGTTACTATTGACAAAGACGATAATTAGTGTGTATGAATGAACGTAGAAAGTATGTGGTCAGTGTGTAAGTGAATGTGAATGTTCGTACGCACGTGAGTGTGAAATGGTCATGCGCGTATTCCGAAGGAAACGCATAGCGCCTCACCCCCTCCCCGCCACAAAGAGGAAAACGCAAATCTTCACGAGAGATTTACATCGTGTCGCATCAGCTGAAAAGTGAGAAGAGAACGAGGCAAGGTATCGCTGAGTTTATATAGTATATGGAGAGCGTCCCCAAGTAGCAGTTTAAAAAATTAGGGAATTAAGGAGGAGGTAACTCCGACAAACGCAAGCCGAGGTTCCGGTATGGATGTTTTTGAATTAGGAATAAATCCATTGCCATCGTCACCTGTTCTTAACTAAATAAAGCTGAAAGAAAAAGAATTAATCTATAACTTTGCAATCTTTATTTAATTTTCGATTCACCATGTTACAAGCTTAATTTGCATGCATTTTCGTCCATTTTATCTAATCATGTGATCTTCAATCATGATACCGTCTTAGCTATAGATATCTATAAATTTGAAATATACTCGTTGGTCAGTAAAATCATATTACATTACTCATAGTAATCTTTCTTTTTTACATATTTTCAAGATAATTTTTTCACTGAGACTACAAGGACAACATTGCGAACTGACTTAATACAAGTTACGAAAAAACTTTCAAGCATGCTTGCATTTGGCTATTGCTAATAATTTAATCATTGTTGCAGGGACACTGCATAGATGGTATTGCATATTTCATCTGCCGGTGCCAGGAACATTTCTACGGAGAACGGTGCGAATTTGATAGACGGCTTGCTGATCCATGTCTAAGTTCACCTTGTCAAAATGGGGGTCATTGCAAACGAACAGAAAACGGAAGTGGTTTCTTATGTATCTGTAATACGCAAAATACTGGTATTGTATTTTCTTTTTAATTTTTCTGTTATTAATGCACCAGTTGTATCAATGTCTTTTACTGTTATTATTATTATTATTATTATTATTACTTTTACATGTTCACACCAGGTGTTTAGTAGTCATCGATGAGGAATGAATAATAGTAAGTCTATTAAAATATCTTACTCGGTATCTAATCCTGTGGTGTATACAGACATTGTGTACCTACTAACTTCACCGTGCCGTTAACTGCGTCTCACTCCGGCCATGATAACTGTCTTAATGGAATTACATCGTCTGATAGATATCCTTTTGCAATTGTGAAGCGGTCCGGTCGCGTTCCTTCAGTCGAATTGGTCAGTAAGGCTCACATATTTTGAATTCGATCCGTTCGTTTCATTCCTCCTGTTAAATCTCTCTTTGGAATCAAGGGTTAAAGAAACGGTCTGAAAGGAAGAGAATAAATATATTATCTATTGCGACCTGAGTTGTACAAAAATGATTTGCTTTTTCTTCACGCTGGTCTATTTTGTCTAGGCGGCGACGAGAAAAGGAGACGAAGGTGGCAAAAGCTGGCTGAATTTTCTTTATGCCTCGACACTCGATACGGAATTGAAACGTCAGAAGAGCTCCCTCGGCACGAGGCTAACAACTGTAGGAAACTCCAAAACAAAATTCATTATATTAGATTTTCAGACAAAGATATAACTTTCTTGAATCCTTCCGGTTATATTTTTACTTAAGGAATTTCCTCATTAGGTAAGATCATTCGGCTAATCTGAATCAATTCCAGTCTGATTTACGATCGTCGATCTGATCCCCTTATTTACACAAGGCTCATGCAATCTCTCTTATTACCAAATATGTTCACTTTTACTGTCCTTAAAAATGGCCTCATTCGGCTGATCGACCACTTCCATATTTGGAAATAAATTTATGGCGTGTTTATTCATAAAGCCGCAGCATAGCTTCCCTGTGTCTTTTCTATAAAATTTTGACTGTCTCTTAATTGTCCTTTTTGCTCCCATTTTCAATAAAACTCGATGCTCACATGTTCCGTTCAAAATATTCTCAGCAGCCTTCTGTAGAACCATATCTTTGTTTTCTCAAGTATCCTCTTCATCTTTTAGGGAATTGTCCGGCATTCATTGTCATATAGAAGGATTGATATCACATAGCAATTCAGTACTCAAGGTTCTTCACTGGATAGTTTTATTTCTACTTCAGATTTTGACAAATAATTATGCAAGATTCTTCGAAACTGTTCCATTTTTCTTCTTCAGTTCTATGGCAACGTCAATATATTTTCCCAGCAATGCTTTTAATTTCATTCTACGATCTGCTGACACCCACAACTAGACAAATCCCGATGGCTAGATCCGGTTTCCTGGTTTAGATCCTGCTAATTTTCAAGTCGAGCTATCTCCCTTGCAAATTCTGTAATATATCGATTTAAGTGTCAGCGTGAATCTTGCTACATAAGTAGGACCATTCAACTCTCAGAGGAGAAAATTATCCAACATGAAACAGCGTGTATTAGAAATAGTCAACTTGAGAATTTGCATTACCGTTCCTTTACATCCAGGTCTTCATTTTTAGAGCATCTTATCAAAAACTGGGAATGTGCCTCGTCCTTCCGTGAGGGTAAGTTCTCAGTTTTCAGGGAATCACTTTCCAAATATCACAAAACAGTCCTCGAGAAAATTTATATAAAATCAAGACAGCCATTCTTATGCAAACAAAAGGATTGGTTGCTAGGACATTGTCTATAGATATACCTGTGTTCATATATTATTGATACGTGCATACTTTCTTTCCCATGTTTCTCTTTTTTAGTTGGTGTGCACAATAATTTTATCGGTCGAGTTCTGACTGGTGAGGTGCGATAACTGATTAAATTATTCTATCGTATTTTCTTTTTTTTCTTTTCGTATTTCCAACTATTATAGATGAAGTTTCCAATTTGTCCCTTTTAATTATGTCTGTTCTTATTGCCTCAATTAAATTCTGTACCTCTAATAAAATTATTAAATATATTTATAGTGTTTTTCATATTTTCTCTTTTCACATTATTTTTTTAAAAAATATTATCTCTCTATTCATTTACAGAGTTTCTCTTTTATTGACGATTTTCATGTTATCTCTCTTTATATTGACTTTCATAAGGTACCGATATTCAGAGAACTTAAAATGATTACGTGGTTAATTATTTTAGTGCATCATTTTACTACGTGACGCAAACAATAGTAAATTATTTAAACAAATTAGCCGTAAATAATCAACAGTGCTTGTTTATAGCCATCTGTTGGGTATGTTATTGTTAAGATTGTATTTACATAAGTAGCAAAGTAATCGTTCTAAATAACGTGCTTAATCGAAATAAATGTGTAATTTGTTGCGTTTGGTAATTTCGTTTATGAAAATACTATTCAAAGGGAGATAACTGATTTTTGCTTACCTGTAAACAGACAGGATGACAATCATTCGTAGCCATTCAAATGATTAATGCATGCTGCCCTGCTGTTACATGTGTAGTGACTGCTCCGACACACAACGCCCACAAAATACTTAATAATTATTGGCTAGAAAATAAGTACTATTTACTACAGGACAATTTATCCATCGCAGTAGCCACACCAAATTTTCTGCCATTGACTTTGCCAAACTTGGTTCAGTAAAAAAATCAGTGATTGGTTGATTTTTGACCAATCGTATAATTTAAACATTCCTTTCGATATTTTTCCCGCTCCTCTCTGGAGCCTATTCAAAAAGTATAAATACCACGAAAATAAAATAATAGAACAGTAGTAGAACAAATAAATCAACAGAGCTCAACTACGTACGTGTACCTACATTCTTCTACTATCTACTCACACACACAGACACAAAACTACAATTGCACTACGCTGTGAACTGTCTGTCCAAAAGCCAAGTAACAAACTCAAAATTCTATTATCCTTTTGTACAAGCTTTTTCATACTTGAACTCAGTTATCATTTATCACTGAACTCTGAACATTCAAACAAGAAAGTTCTTTAATACATATTTTCAATCTTGCATCAGTACAAGAGAGACTACTTCCTTTTTCTTAATTTTATTTCATCAAGCACGATTGTTGTACTCGTCTATTTTCAATACATTTTATTGTTGATTACAACATAATCTCTCGTTATTTCTTCCTTGTGTCTTTTGCAAATTTAAATGTGATGTGATGTGCTAACCAAAAACGCAACCTTCACCAAAGCCTTCTTAACAATTCTCAACCAAATCTAATTAGCACGCCAGACATGGATTATTCACACGTTGCTTTTTTTCAATTTTCTCCCTTTACAACTGATTTTCATGTTTTCTCTCTTAGTATTAATATTCATAATGTCTTTATATCGATTTTCATATTATTACCCTTGATAAAACAATATCATGACAATCTTGCATGATCGATTTTCATATTATCACCCTAGATACAAAAATATCATGACAATCTTGCATGGAAGATGTTCATATAATCTCTCTGGCTAAAACAAATTATCATGACAGTCTTGCATGAAAACAATTATCTAATATTTTAATATCTAAAGAAAGTTCATTTCCTTTCTTCTTTTTCATTTATTCATTTTTTTTTCTTTTTTGTCTAATTTTTAAAAAGGTTCCAGGTGCGAGAATATTTTGTCTACGGAAATTAAATATCAACATTTACACACAACAAAAGAATTCGAAGATGCAACTGTATTTTATAACCCTTCAAGAACAGGTTCTTCAATTCCGAGTGGCAATTTTCCGCAAGTTTCTGAGAGTATAACCTTGCTTGAAAATGACCTGGACCTGCTAATATCTGACGATACTTCTTTCGAGGAGACATTCACCCGCCAAATGACAGCATTCAAGTCAAGTGACCACTTAACTGATGATGGAGAATCATTCACACGCAGTATATACGTGAATATATCTGAAGTTGAGCCTTCGTTAGAAACTACAGTGAAAGATAGCGAAACTTCGAGTATTACCAACAGGACGTGGCACACTGTCACTGACTCAGGGTTACGTTCCAGTAATTGGTCAGACTCCACAACAACTTCACATTTAATCTTGAACTTCAGCGAAACTATGAAGGCAAAAGTTTCACTCCCCAACCAAGAAATGTTATTTCCAATTAGCCAACCTGATACAACAATTGCTGAGGATATTACACAAGATAGCAAGCTCACAGATAAATCACCAGAAATGAATGAAGCGCTCTTTTCAACAAGTCAGCCTGTGCAGTTTTCTAATGATATATCTCTTGTAGAAGATATCAGAGATCTTACACAGGATAGTACTGTGACAAATGAATCTACATCTTCACCAGAAATGGAAAAAGCGCTCTTTTCAACACGTCAAACTGTAGTTCCATCTCTTGATATACTATCAGTAGACGATATCACCGATGTTACACAGGATAGTCACCTCACAAATGAATTTACATTTTCTTTAGAAACGAAAGAAGCGCTATTTTCAACTAGCCAATCTATGCTGCCATCTAGTGATATATCCTTAGTAGAGGATATCACAGATGCTATACAGGCCATTACACTCACAAATAATTCTACATTTCTACCAGAAACGAAAGAAGCGCTATTTTCAACAAGCCAACAGGTGCTGCCATCTAATGATATATCCTTAGCAGAGGATATCACCGATGTCACAAAAGATAGCACACTCACAAATGATTCTTTATTTTTACCAGTAACGAAAGAAGCGCTATTTTCAACAAGCCAACCTATTCAGCCATCTAGTAACATATCCTTAGTAGAAGATATCACAGATATCACTCAGGATAGTATCTTCACAAATGAATCGACACCTTCACCAGAAACGAAAGAAGCGCTATTTTCAACAAGCCAACCGGTGCCGCCATCTAGTGATATAGCCTTAGCAGAGTATATCACAGATATTACACAGAATAGTATCTTCACAAATGAATCTACATCTTCACCAGAAACGAAAGAAGCGCTCTTTTCGACAAGCCCGTCAGTATTATTATCTAGTGATACGCCCTTCGTCGAAGATATTACAGATGGAACACCGTCTACCACCCTAACAAATGAATTTTTATCTTCACTAGAAAAGAAAGAAGCGCTCTTCTCAACAAGCCAGGTATTCCCACTATATAGTGATACAACCCTCGTAGGGGATAGCACCCTAAAAAATGATCTTACATCTTCGCCAGAAACAAAAGAAGCGCTATTTTTAACAAGCCAACCCGTGTTGCTAACTAGTGATATATCTCTCGCAGAGGATGTCTCAGATATGCCATTGGACAAGACCCTGATAGATGAATCAATATATTCGCGAGAAACGAAAGAAGCGCTCTTTTCAACAAGCAAACCTCTGCTACCATTTAATGATATATCTCTCATGGAGGATACTACAAATATGACATTGAATAGAACGCTCACATATGAAACTACATCTTCACCAGAAACGAAAGAAGCGCTCTTTTCAACAAACCAGAATGTGCTGTTATCTAGTGATATATCTTCCGTAGACGATGTCACAAATGTGGTACAGGAGAGCACCTTCACAAATGTATCGACGTCTTCACTAGAAACGAAAGAAGCGCTATTTTCAACAAGCCAACATATGCTGCTCTCTAGTGATATATCCCTCGTAGAGGATGTCTTAAATGCGACATTGGATAGCACCCTCACAAATAAATCTACATTTTCACCAGAAACAAAAGAAGCGCTCTTTTTAACAAGTCAACCCGTGTTGTTATCTAGTGATATATCTCTCGTAGAGCATGTCACAGATATGACATTGGATAGAACGGTTATAAATGAATCGATATCTACGCTAGAAACGAAAGAAGCGCTCTTTTCAACAAGCCAACCTCTGCTGCCATTTAATGATATATCTCTCATGGAGGATACCACAAATATGATATTGGGTAGAACACTCACATATGAATCTACATCTTCACCAGAAACAAAAGAAGCGCTCTTTTCAACAAGCCAGAATATGTTGTTATCTAGTAATATATCTCCCGTAGACGATGTCACAAATGTCGTACAGGAAAGTACCCTCACAAATTCATCGACATCTTCATTAGAAACGAAAGAAGCGCTCTTTTCAACAAGCCAACCTCTGCTGCCATTTAATGATATATCTCTCATGGAGGATACCACAAATATGATATTGGGTAGAACACTCACATATGAATCTACATCTTCACCAGAAACAAAAGAAGCGCTCTTTTCAACAAGCCAGAATATGTTGTTATCTAGTAATATATCTCCCGTAGACGATGTCACAAATGTCGTACAGGAAAGCACCCTCACAAATTCATCGACATCTTCATTAGAAACGAAAGAAGCGCTCTTTTCAACAAGCCAACCTCTGCTGCCATTTAATGATATATCTCTTATAGAGGATACCACAAATATGACATTGGGTAGAACACTCACATATGAATCTACATCTTCACCAGAAACAAAAGAAGCGCTCTTTTCAACAAGCCAGAATATGTTGTTATCTAGTAATATATCTCCCGTAGACGATGTCACAAATGTCGTACAGGAAAGCACCCTCACAAATTCATCGACATCTTCATTAGAAACGAAAGAAGCGCTCTTTTCAACAAGCCAACCTCTGCTGCCATTTAATGATATATCTCTCATGGAGGATACCACAAATATGATATTGGGTAGAACACTCACATATGAATCTACATCTTCACCAGAAACAAAAGAAGCGCTCTTTTCAACAAGCCAGAATATGTTGTTATCTAGTAATATATCTCCCGTAGACGATGTCACAAATGTCGTACAGGAAAGCACCCTCACAAATTCATCGACATCTTCATTAGAAACGAAAGAAGCGCTCTTTTCAACAAGCCAACCTCTGCTGCCATTTAATGATATATCTCTTATAGAGGATACCACAAATATGACATTGGGTAGAACACTCACATATGAATCTACATCTTCACCAGAAACAAAAGAAGCGCTCTTTTCAACAAGCCAGAATATGTTGTTATCTAATAATATATCTCCCGTAGACGATGTCACAAATGTCGTACAGGAAAGCACCCTCACAAATTCATCGACATCTTCACTAGAAACGAAAGAAGCGCTATTTTCAACAAGCCAATATATGCTGCCTTCTCGTGATACATCCCTCGTAGAGGATGTCTTAAATGCGACACTGGATAGCACCGTCACAAATGAATCTACATTTTCACCAGAGACAAAAGAAGTGCTCTTTTCAACGAGCCAGCCTATATTGCTGACTCGTGATACACCCCACGTAGAGGATTCTGCAGAAATAACCTCAGATAGCTTCCTCGTAAATGAATCCACTATTTTGCCAGCAATGAAAGAGGAAATCTTGTCTAACGATTCGCGTCTGCTGACATTCGATGATCAACATTTATCGCAAATTAGTGCTTCTACAACGGCACCTACGATATCCCTGCCTACTGAATTTGCAGGAGAATTGGATAAGGATTTTACGAAGAGAATGGAGGCCTTGGTTTCGGGACAGTCACCACAGACAAAAGCGACAATGAACGAAACATATTCGGATGTTTCCGTTATTAAGCCTAATGTTTCTCTTACCACAGATGTTTTCTATTCTGGTGAAAGCGTAACATTTTCGATATCGTCTTCACATAGGGATAGTGTACTGTCATTGGCAGAGAATATAAGCACATTAAAACCATTGGCGACAGGCAGGGTGGAGTATAATAGGCAAACAACGGAACTAAATGATAATGTAACAACTTACTATACAGCAAAAAGCAAAGGTTTCACAAAAGTACCAGTATCCGGAACGGGCATTAACATGACGTCATCGAGTTCACCCAAGGTCAGTCAGAGTGCTTTCACGAGTGCAACGCATATAGACAAAATAGACTTTGACTTAACTCGTGCGACACAAAGCAGTACGAGATTCACGAATAAAATCTCAAGTGACGATCAGAGAGACAAACACCAAAGAACAACATTACCGTTGATCATAACATCCCCCCAAATCCCAGCACAGCAAATACCAACAAAGAGAACATCAGTCCTGACCACATTAAAGACCAGAAAAATACGAACAACGACGACGTCAACTCTTAGAACAACCACCATACGTTCAAGTAACCCAGAAATATGCATTTTAGTCCGAATAAGACCCACTTACAAAATACCCAAGCAAGTTAACTTGGCGGACACACTGGAAACACAAGGGAACAGTACTCTCAGAGAAGAGTTCAGTAACCCAAACACAACCAAGAAAATATGCTGGTCTTTAAAACGTGAAACGGATTTCGTCTTTCCTGGCGTTGAAGCAGTGAAACCCGTTGCCCTGAATCTGCAGACATCCATCAAGTGGGTGAGCCAAGTCCTCTCGTCAATGGTACCAGTTGATAGTTACGTACTTCTAGTAAAAGACGCCGTCATCAACTGGGTTCGAGAAACGTTAACAGTCTTTTTGAGTCACCAGCGCACCAAAGTCCCAAAACACTTATCTGTGTTCAATTCCACATGCGTCGTTATTGTGATCAAACCGAAACGAATCGGTGGTACAGCCGCACGATTTTCCCCCGAAGATAAGAATCAAGAAATGTTGAAGATGGTCGTCTGTCGGTCATCAAAAACCCCGACAACCCCTGCACCACGCCACAGTTTAATATTAAGGATTAAAGTTCAAAACGAGACCCACATCGAGAAGAAGACCATATACCCAGGCACACCAACTGTGGTTGTTAGAGTAATAACAACGGCACAAAAAGCTATCGAATACGGCAAAACAGTAGCCACAAAAGTATACAGAAAAACTAAAATCCTTTTGCACAAGACGCTCAGGCGGTTGTCAGGCGTTTGGAAGAACGTACGGAAAATTTCGGAAAAGCTGGCCGAACCGGCGGCCACCAGTCGGACGGTGATACGTAGAGTGTGGAATGATGCGTGGACGAATGCGCAGAAAGCGTATGAGCGGACACAGCAGCTGGTCAGGCGGGCCTACCAGAAGGCGCACGAAACTTTCTCCCGTTATATCAACAACATCAAAGCGAAAGGAAGGGATGTCTACAGGCGCACTTACGAGACGTACCTCAATTATTATAATGAATATTCAAAGAGAGTGCGTGAGACGGCGCAGCTGTTCCGTAAAAACTACGATCGCTACACCGACTACCTCAGGAACTACTGGAATGACGTGGCCAATTAAAGACATAAAAAACCGCGTCGAGATTTGAATACACTGAGAATTTGTACTGTATTTTCTGGTGCAGAATACGAGAAATTTTGAACAAAAATTAAAGGCAAAAAGGCTGTCGTATTATACACAAGTACACGTATTCAGACATTTTACTCAACTTAAAAATCGATTTGAAACAGCAACATTGCAAATACAATCAGTCTTGCTCACAAGATAAAATTTGTTTATATTTTGATTTTCTTGGGTTTTGTTATAAAGTTTTCCATCTTCATTCTTATCGAAAGACAATCTTTTTTTTTATTTTCATAGTTTATTAACATATAGAAATACAAGAAAGTCAAATCAAACTGAAAAAGTACAATAGATTATTGAACATCGTAAAATGAATTACCGGGTATATCTAATTAGCACCTCTACCCGAAAATAAGTTTTGATACGGAAATTAGGAGAAGAAACACTATTTGTATTCCTTAATGTCGTGAAAAATTAAATATTTTATTGAAATATATGTACGACATTGAGATTTTAATGGATAATATGGTACAACTTTTCAAAAACATTTATATAGGGATGACTGTTCTGTGGGGTCTTATTGTACTTAAGGATGCATATTTAAATGCATGTCAATCGTTAACTTTTGTCTTCTTAATTCCTGTTTTTTTTTTATTGTTCTCTCTCCTTAAGGGTGTTTTTTTTCTCTCATATTCTCTCATACTCAGTAACCCCTTGTATCTTTATTGCCTTATTTGGGGCAAAAAGATTCAAAAAGAAATGTAATTTATTCCCTGTTTTTAGTTTCAGAAAGACGGGGTCGTATTATACTAAAAACAAAAAGAAGAAAATACAGGGTGCTAGAGCGTGTTTAATCGATCCTTTTTCTGAGATAATCTTCCAAGATCTGAGATAATCTTCCCTAATAAAAAGCTTTAGAAATATCGGGTACTTATCGATGGACACAGTGTAAAAAAATGTTATTCCAGAGATACGTAAAATAGATTCAATAAAAGATATAACATACAATTTAAAAGAAAGCTACAACATTCTTATTCTTAATAAATCTGAATCTTACTCCACAGGGTTTTATGGCATCAGGGCAAAAAGGGCTTGCAGGCAGTGTAACGGTTACCGACGCAGAGAGTGTATTCGACGTCCTGATTTCAAGTTCCGGTCTGATTTGTTGTGTTCACTCCGCATTAACGCTCTTGGGAAAGACATGCATCTGTTTCTTCTCTTTCGCCTACTAGGGGTCAAATCTCAGGCTAGACTGGGCTCTATATTTTGCTTGAAAGTGACTTGTTACCGACATGTTTTCTTTAAAAAATTAATTTACATCGGTCGATATGCTTCTCCATAGAGAAGCACGTGGAATTAAGAAAAAAAGGAAGTTAAACTTAATAAATAACAACAGCAACATCTGTTATAATCTTATAATCTGAATGTTAATTAAGCGTTTTCACGATAAAGAAAGTTTTAATAATAAACATCACCGAATGCACGTCTGCTATTTGTATAGTACGGAACCCAAGATTCTTATATATGAGAAAGCCTGTTTAGATTAACCGTGAGTCCTTTAACTGAATTCTATAGAAAACTTGAGCATATAACAATCTAAACAAAAAAAAAAACTTGGCTGTAGGGAATATACGTAGTAGCAGCATCCAGCAGTCTAATTACAACAGCTAACAGGTGCTTTTAAAAACTCATGTAGAAATGGTTGGCAGAACGGGGTTTAGGAGATACAGCAAAAGGACAAATTTAACTAAGGGTTACAAAGGACAAGAAGTTGTAGAAATCCTTGAACACGTACGTCCTGATTGGATAAGGAAAAAATGCGTATGGTCAGAAACTCCAACCTGAAGCGCTTTTCCCCAGCCGGTTAGCCGGACGTTTTTTTTTTGTTCTAATAATGTAGACATTTGGAATCGGATTTTCTTGTTAACAAAAAAACACAGCTTTTTCCATGGACAGATTTTTATTATTTTTTTTTGTATTTTATGGAATAAAATTTTTTATAAAATTTCAAAACTGACACTCGATAGTTTTCTTCTTTTTAAAAAAAATGATTTGTGAGGCATGAATTTTGCGGAAATCTGAAAATATTTTGTTGACATTAAATCCCAGACTAACTAGCCGTCTCAGATACTTCCTCAACGGTCAGATGACGAATTTCACATGGCGAAAGATTTTAAAAAAAAATTGTCATTTTAGCTTGTTGAAGAGCAGCCAGATTGTGGTTGGTCTTCAAGTAAATTTTTTACGTTTGAAACGCGAATACGACTCGTATACTAGTGTTGTACCTAAAGCGCTTTTCTTAAAAGCTTCCCAGAGCATTATAACTATTTCAGAAGCTTTTTTTCCAAAAAGAAAAAAAAACTCCACACATACTCCGTTTTATTATTTATTCATTTATAAGCAATGTCGAAAAATCACAAAATGTCACCGTAAACCCCAGGGATAATAAATAAACAAAACAGAAGAGGAAAGAAAAAAAGTCAAGCGAGAACTATATGACATAACAAACTGCATCAGAATTGTGTTGAATTATAGTACCCACTGGCACAGTTTGCAGCTACATCCAATTCGCTAGACCATATTCAAGTTCTAAATATTTAAAAAAAAAAAATTTTAATACAAATTTGCATGTCCTTCAAAACAGATGTAAATGCATTTTGGAACTCTTATTAAAGCTTTATTAGAAAATAAGATATGGAGAAAAAAAGAAATTCTGGTATTTTTATGTTTGTGTTGTTTTATTTTCATTAGTTAAGCTGGCTTCATGTACATTTGACTTTTTAAGCAGTGTTAGTAAAATTTTTGGTTTTCTGAACTGAAGAAACATGACCACTACATGGGTCTTAGTATAATACAATAGATCTTCAACATATAATGCATCACTGACCAGCATATACAAATAGCTGATCCAAAACACAACACATATGGCCTGAAGATTGCAGTTAAGCATGAAACAGACTGTCGCCACTGGATGGTGACCTTAATGTCAACTTATATATATATATATATAGATAGATAGATAGATAGTTATGGGTATATAATCTATATATATATATATATATATATATATATATATAGATTATATACCCAAAACTATATATATATATATATATATATATATATATATATAGATAGATTATATACCCAAAACTATATATATATATATATATATATATATATATAGATAGATTATATACCCAAAACTATATATATATATATATATATATATATATATATATATATAGATAGATTATATACCCAAAACTATATATATATATATATATATATATATATATATATATATATATATATATATATATATATATTTCTAAATTTAAAAATCCCAGCATCTCTCAATTGTGCGCATGTGTAATCGTATCAACACAAACAAACCTAGTCTGATGATGTCCTAAAGGATGAAACAAGTCACATGAAAACTTTTTCCACTTTATCCTGCATCTTTCCTCCTCTCTCTCTCTCTTCCTGTATATATATATATATATATATATATATATATATATATATATATATATCCGATGCGATGAGAACGAAAGTAATATATAAATTCCAACGTTCGCAGCGTTAATTAAAAAAAGAGCTTCTCAAACAAATGGAAAAAAGGAAGTGACGTTTCACATCCGGCTTGCCTACAAACAGGATTGTTCATAACCATTTTCGACCCTCACCTGTCGATGTGCAGTTGAAATGCACTGAAACCAAGTTGCATCTTTGTA
Organism: Acanthosepion esculentum; assembly: GCA_964036315.1. Taxonomy (NCBI): domain Eukaryota; kingdom Metazoa; phylum Mollusca; class Cephalopoda; order Sepiida; family Sepiidae; genus Acanthosepion; species Acanthosepion esculentum. Next base: position 52,518,795 of record OZ038476.1, on the reverse strand, counting down.
GTGATTAAAATGGTTTTGTCTATATGATAAAATTATAATAAATAAATAATATATATATATATGTATAAATGCAAAAGACGAAAAGAATATAATTTCAAACGTTCATAACATTAATTTAAAAAAAGGGCTCAATATAAGAGTAGACCAATAGTTATTTATTATAAACTGTTACATTGTAACATGCAAGTTACCACGACAAAAATGCATATTTGTTTCAAAGTCTAATTTAGACGCCTCAAGGTAGTTAACATTGGTGGTAATGATTACTACCAATGTAACAGTTTATTATTATTATTATTATATATATATATATATATATATATATATATATATATATATATATATATATCTATATCTTATTACAAAATAAAACAGTGGACTCATCAAAGGGGACTAAAGAAAATTAATTTTAGTCTTAAATTTAAACTCGGATCTTAAACCAGCACTCCTGTCATTTTAAATAAGAGTTCCAAAATGCATTTAATTTTGTTTTGCGGAACATGCAATTTTAATTTTTGTATCCCAATAAGTCCAGTGAGTTTTTTTTGGTCGTTGTGTTGAATGACCTTTTCACTAAATTGTTAACATAGAAATGTCAGCAAACTTATTATTCCTAATTGGACAGTAGCTGTTGCCCCTATAGTCAACCTTGACAGGAGTCAATTAGCTGTAAATTATGGACTTAATCCTTCTACTTAGCCAATATTATTATCATTAAAGTTCTTCACTGTAGGATCATAGTGAACTGGTCTTTCATATTCTTGCTATTGAGTAGTGAACTCAATCCTCATTGTGTTTCTTCTATTTGTTGCCATAGACCAAAACTAATCTTCATAAACCCCTATACTGATCATTAGCAGCAGCCATTGTAGGTCCACAAAGATTTTTCCCAAATCCTTCCATACCAATCACGACTGTTATTCTCTGCTATGTCCTACTAGCAAGCTCTAACTCATCCCTCCATTCCCTCTCTGATCCTTTCCTACTACATTTGCTATCCATTAGGCACCAATCAAGCAACCTTTTACTCCATCTGTTATCTTTTTTGTGAAAACGCTGCCTAAATATTTAAATTTTTACCCTTGTTTAATTTTGGTATCTCCAATTCATATATTGGGTCGTTTCTTTTGCTGACAACAATACATTCCATCTTCTTACAGTTGATGTTTAGCCCTTTCTTCTCATTTTCCTTTGCTACCTTCTGTAGGAGTTCCTGTAGTTTCCTTTCTCTGTCTGCTATCAACACAGTGTCATCTGCATATCTAATATTGTTAAGGTTATGGCCACCAATAATAAATCCTGGTAGGACTTCTAATTCTCTCAGGATTGCTTCACTGTAAAGGTTGAATAAATCCAGTGAGACTTTATATGCTGAATAACTCCTTGTCTTACTCCCCTTTCTATTTTTGTATATCCGCTGAATTCATTTTCTATCTTCCTGCAGGTGGTTTACTCCCAGTATTGCTTTTGAATTGTTCTAATATCCTTCCTAAATATATCAAGCTTACCTAACATTTTCAATAGTTCTTTATGACGTAGCTTTGGGGAATGCTTTTGCTTAACTTATAAAACATACGGCTTCTAAATTTCTGACCGAGTGAATTGCATCATGGTGCTCTTTTTCTCACAGACGATCCCAAACAGAGCCTACTATACTGTGCAGTAGACAAAATCTAAAACAATGTGTATGCGTGAAATTAAAATCATAAAATGGCAACAATTTACCCATTCCACCCTGTATAGTGTGTGTGTGTGTGTGTGTGTGTGTGTGTGTGTGTGTGTGTGTGTGTAGCAAATATATAAATATAAATAAATGTACATGCAAGTGCTCACATACAAATATATATCTCCTTTGGTATAAGTAAAACGGAACTCAATGCAAAATAACTGAGCTATTAAGTATATATTAATTAATATACGTAATACCCCATGCCGACAGTACGACTGGAGTTTCATACACCACGCAATTGTCAGGTACTTAGAGCTGATCACAGTCTGGTTAATGTTTCTGGGTCTTGCAGTTTCATGGTGTTATTTGGATAAGTTATTACTGCTGTTAAATATTTAATAGTACTATAATGTAAATTTGAATTTAAATTTAGGTTCAAACTTACACTTAAAAACGAAACATAAAATTATAAATTCTGATTTCAGTTTTTAAAAAAATTACATCTATGAACGCTGTTGGTAAAAATATATTAAAAGCCAAGGGGGGGACTCTTTTTTCTTGCTTAAAAAAAGAAAAGTTGATAAAATTATAATAGAAACAATAGGTATGCAGTGGTATAATAATAATAAAATGATAATAATAATAGTAAAACTAATAAGAATGTTAATAATAGTAATAAAAATAATATGATAACATTGATAAAATAATATTAATATTAATAATATAGTGATAACAGCAACATTAAAACTAGTATCTGTGGCGCCCAAAAGAGAGAAAACTATATTAATTTGGGTCAACTTGCTTGAGTAGGTATTTATTTCTATGTATGTATGTTGTCATTAATTCACTTCTTTTGTTTAACATATTAGGGTTATCTATATTTTTTAGGATCATTAACTTCTCAGAAAGATATAAGCTACATTTATCGCCTTTTCCGTGGAAGGGTTTGGCTTTTGTTATGTAATCCCAGGTGATGGTTGGGTTTCTATTACTGCTTTTTATTTCCAGAAAAATTAAGAGAGGGCAGTGCTGTTACTATATTTAATATGCCTAATATCATTTGGTGATGGTAGAAACATGATTTCCAATTGTTTTCAATTGAACTTAAATGCCATTACATTTGATATTAGCTCTATAAATTATACCCTTAGTCATGGGTTTGCCATTTAGGGGGTAGATTGTTTTTTCAGTAGTTGCATTCTTTAATTGTGGGGTGTGCTTATCTGGCAGTTTGGTTAAGTGTTTGTTTAGTATAACATTGTTGTGCTGTGATATATATTGGTCAATGTTTTTATTGAGAATATTTTTTAGCATTGGGAAATGATTGAAATGCTTATGAATTAAATTCAGGAAAATTCTTCCAATGTTAGTTTTGACATTGCTGCTTAAGGGTGGGTTAAACCATATCGTCTTTATGGTGCTTCGGTTTGTTAACATCGTTACTGTTAATATCTACAAACTCTAGGTTAATTTTCGTCTCGAAAAGGACCTCCAATCGGTTGTGAACTGGGGTAGGAATTGGTTAACTTTAACGCCTCAAAAACAAAACTGCTCTCTATTAATCACCAGAGAGATCCTTCCTTGCCCCCCATTAGAATGGCTGACGCTCAACTCCTCGAGAGCACCTCTTTGCGGCTGCTCGGTCTCACATTGACTGCTGACCTGAGATGGAACAAATACATTGAGTCAATTGCTTCGTCCACCGCAAGGAAAGTTGGCTCATTGTGCCCGCCAGGAAATTTTTCTCCCCGGAATAGATCCTTTAAATCTACAAATCAACCATTCGCCCTTGCATGGAGTATTGCTGCCATATATGGTCTGGAGCCCCTTCTGTTTGCCTCGGGGTCCTTGATAAAATCCAGAGACGCATATGCAATGTAATTAACCCTGATCTGGCATCACGTCTGCAGTCGCTCTCTCACAGACGTGCTGTCGCCTCTCTCTGTCTTTTTTACAAATACTTTCATGGTAATTGCTTCGATGAGCTGCTTTTGCTGGTTCCCAGACTTCATGAATTCCAGCGTTCTACGAGGCTGGCATCTCGCTCTCACCCTTTCACTGTTGAAACTTAAATGTAGCCGTCTCTTCTACTCCAATAACTTCATATATCGCACCTCTTGCCTGTGGACCTCCCTTCCCTTTTCCTGTTTCCCTGATAGCTATAATCTCCAACTATTCAAATGTAATGTCAATCGACATCTCCAGTTGCCTTGATCTATCCACTATCCTTCTCATCCTTTCCTCTATCACTCCTATCTACTCCTCTGTAAATCCTCTGTAACCCCTCGCGTGCTAGTGGCTTCCTGCCTTGCTTGGGGCGAAATGCTTAAAAGAAAAAAAGGTGTACATGTTTGAGTTCACATGCCTATTATTTTAAACAGTGAAATTAATGTCAACTGTGCTTGAATTTAAAATGTTTATCTAAATCATTTTTGTTTTATTTGACCATGTTATATGCAGCAGGATTATACATTATGGCTATTAGAAATATAAGAAAAATATAAGATGATCCTGTAAACTGAAAGGAACCCCATCAGTTTATGATACTCAACCTTCCTATATGACACTGAGAAGAGGAGCTAAAAATAAGGGTCCCTTCAATGCAAAGGACTAAAAGACTATGTGAATATTACCAGTAGAAATATTAATCAGAAATAATCTCACAAACTCGGTTGCTCATCCAGAATTAAAATATTGAAGTGGAGATCACAAATTATACGGTTAATGTTGGTATTTGAGAGTGAAACTTATTAACCATATTTTTATGTAAGATGTAATGGCCAATAGGGTGTGTTATATACTTGTTATTTGATTGGCCATTACATCTTACATAAAAATATTTCCCCCAGTTGGGGTAGTCGTCGTTTTTTGAACTCTTTAAGAACTTTTTATTTTACTTGCAACATCATCACTTGACAAGACATCAGAACTGTTGAAACAAAATGGCTATTTTTGTAATGATGTTATAATATACACATGTTATAATTTTTAAATAAATATATAAATAATATTTAAATAAATTATTTAACTTATATTTATTTTATATTCTTTCTGGTAAAATAATTCTTTTCTGAACAATCTAAATTTTAAAATTTTAAGTGCATTGACAAGGCAATTGACTAATTCCCTAAAGAATATTAATTGCATAGACTGACCATTATACAGGGAAAATTTCAGATCAAAATTCATCTAATAAATATGTATAAGGCAATTTTCACATATCTTTTTATATCAGTTCAATAATACTTGCTTGAAATAATTTTAATCTTCAAAACATATAACACATTCTCGGTCTTTAAATAACTAGAGTTTTCATATTTTTTTGACAGAACAATGAACAAAAATATAAGAAAGACAAACAAGCATAAAATAGCCATCAACAATATTGGAATGGCTTTTCTCATGTCAAAGCTTTTGGAAAATAGAAATGTTCAATTAATAGTGCCATTCAGAGAACAATGGTTATACAAAAGCTAAACAAGGAATGGTTAAAAATTTAGAAAATTTAAAAAAAGGGATATTTTTGTATAAAATCTAATAAAATTTATAAATCTATAAACCATTACTTAAACAAATATCAATAAATTCTATATTGGAAAGTATTTTCTTTTTTTTTATAAATATTGTAAAGGTGCACTGTGGAAGGTCTATAGATTCTGGTTCTAATCATAATATATATATATATATATATATATTCCAAGAATGAAAAACCTAAGTTATTTCTTTATTTCATAAATAATTCTCTTTAATAAAGAAAACTGTGTTTGAGTCTATATTGACCTGTCCTCAAGACAGCCAAAGTATGTTGGTAACAATGGAACCTGGCTATAGCTTAGAACATCTATGTAGTAAAGTGGACTGTGAATGATTTTTATCTGAGTCTGAAATGCCTGGTGTTTTATGACCAGCAGTAAAGTGGCCACCTGCTGAGTAAAGGGAAGTGAAGTAAATAAATATATAAATGAAAACTTTCAGGATCAGTTGCCACTTGGCTGGAAGTTGGGGAGTTCCAACCATATGCTTATATAAGCAGAATCTCAGAAATGTCAGTTATTTTTCAAACCACCTGTTGTATGTCCAGTGGAGACGTAGAGAGTCAGAGTCAGAAAGTCACTAGTTGTAAAGTAGTAGGGGTGGTAGGTGAGAGTCGGCAGTCAGTGACAGGATGGTTAAAGCAAGAGAGATACAGAGTAGGATTTCTTGCTAGCCAAAAGGAAGATCTGGTCTGTTAGTCTGTCCAGGGAGAAGACAAAAGTAACAGTGAAGATGTCTAAAGTGTCACCTACCTACTCCCAGATTGTGCTCAGCAAATCCATGAACAAATAACCAAATATATTGTACACCAGATTAAAGATTTTCATTTCTTGTTAGGTTTCTATTTCACCTTTTGTTTTTATTTTTTGCTCACACAGATGAAAATGGAAACAGAAAAATAAAAAAATGAAATGATTTGTCCAGTCAGTAAAGAGAGAGGGTGCTGGCTATATGCTAACAAATTTAGATTGGATTAAAATTAAGTGCATATACTTTATGGTGTTCTAAGTGTGGTCAGCATATTGGATTGCACTAAATGTTTAATGGGGAAAAAAGTTAACATGTATCTGACAAATAATTTACCTGTTGTTGTAATATTGGATTTAATAGCTATGAGCAATCAGTTGGAAACCAATCTCTTTAAAGTGAGTAGAGGAGATGATAATGTTATATGGGAAACACACTGAATTCTTTTGAAAACTATAAATGTACTCCAAGTAGTATATATGTTATGGGACTTACCCATAATAGTAATGGACTATCCCATACACCATAAATACTGCGCCTAGGGAGGAAGCAGTAGTGTGAGTCAGTCAGAGACAGAGTCGCGTCAGCCGATTACTGTAAGACATTGGAATAGTGATACTTCGAGACAACATAGTTCTCTCTAACCTAACCTGATTGTTATTACTAACACTTCTCCTTCTTTTGCATATATTCTGTTTGTAATATATCTGTGTTATTCCATGCCTGTGTTCGAGTTATTCTTCATTGGTTCTACCTTGGACCATCACCATGGTACAAGGAACCTGGACCATAACAATATATAACTAGGTACCTCTAAAGATTCACTAAAACACAAGCATATATGATGAAAAAAATTCCCCAAACTTAAAAACAAATCATTATTATTAAGAGGAAAAACCAAAGGATTTTGTGATTAAATTATACTTTTTAATCATTTTTAGAACCTTCAAAATTTTGGCTAAAATATTTTTTTCTTGCGTCAACATGTGATCATAAATTTACTATAGGAAATTCTAGTGACTTTTTGCATTGAAAAACATTTGGAAATTCTTATAAAAATCAAATAATTGTCAAATTTTAATGAAACTTTCAGGACTTATTCACAAATGAATGAAATTATTTTACAAATGATTTTTTAAAAGAAAATCTTGGTTATACATATATAAATTTTATGAAATTTCAAGAAATTCATTTTTGTACTTCTTAATGTTTATATTAGTTATGTGCAGAACTCCTTGGAGAATTTAAAGCAGGAACCCAGGTGTCAAAAATTTGCTCTGAATTGTAAAATAAAAATAAAAGTAAGATATTATTTATATTAGAAAAGCTTTTAGTTGCTTTTATAAATAAGATATATTATGGGTACTTGTCTTAAGAAAATTTCTTTTGATGAATAATGAATTTTATAAGAATTGTTTTCTTTTGTTAAAAATTGTAATTAGAATTTATCAAACTTTAAATCTTAAAATTCTATATTAATTTGTACCAGTTAGATGATATTGTTATTAAGTAAAACTATATTTACTAATCATAAATGGAAAAGCTTACTACAATTCAATGACCACCCAGTATTTTTGAATTTGTGAGTGTGTGTGTATAAATGTGGCATTTTTTGTAAATAAGGATGTCCATACATGACATTATCAGAAAATAAGAATAACTATAGTAAATTTAAAGCCAAATTACCTAAAATTCAATAAAACATAAGATTACTTAGAATATTTCCCTAACTTCTTAACATTACTAGCTATTTAAAAAATTATATATAAAAGAAAGGCACTTACATTATATTGTCAAGTAATTTTTACAGGTATGTCCCTTGTAGAAAAAAATTAGAACAAAATCCCATACATCAGGCTATCAGCACCTCTAAAAACACTGACCTGTGTTAAAAAAATGCTTTCCTGCAATATTTTAAACTAAAAGCAAGTAATATTTGCTTCCAATCAGATTGATTAAATTTCAAATTAGCTAATATTCTCCCAATAAAGTTTCAGAAAAGAATATTTTATTTTTTTAAATATTTTTGAATAAGGAGAATTACCGTATATACTTGTGTAATACATGATGTATATTTTAAATATTGCTGTACTTTTTGACTAAAGTAAATGGATATATAGTTTGGCCAATGGTGTCGCCAGGACCAGCAGTACATACACTAATTTTATACCTCATGTATGATGTGACCCCCCCCGCCCCCTTAAAATTAGCTTCAACGTTAGGTCTTCAAAAGTCACATGATACATAAGTATACTCAGTATGTTGCATTGAGAGAAATGTCAATATGGCTAAAATCAGCCATTTTTAACAATAAAAAACAAAAATTATTTCAGGCAATTTATATTCATTTTAAAAGTATCTTGAAATATGGAAATATTAAATTTAATGTATTAGCTTGAAATAAAAATAAAAAAAAAAGCTTGAAGAAAGACTTTTCACTTTTTAAAAATCCATTTTAAACCTTAGGTATCGCTTTTCTTTGGAGGTACCTATACATAACAATTAACATATGTTATTTTTACTATATATAACCAATATAATTTTTTTTTTAATTAGTTAAAATTATTCTGTTGATGTATTAATAATATAAATAAAATGTAAATAAACAACAATACAATTTTCTAATTACCTTGCAAAAATACTGTTATTCTGCATGATCTTCCATCTGTATTTCTCTTTCCTGCTGGACTGGCAAAATCTTGTTTAAAACCAAATCCACTAATACTGTATGACCAAAAAGAAATATATTCCACTGAATAATCCCAAGCAACATGACTGCTTCTATGTTTAAAAATCAACAATTTGGAAGACACCAGGAATAAATTTATAAATGCTCTGAAAGCCTTGCAAACCATTCTTGATTATGATGATGAGCTTGAATCATGGAAAATAGATTAATTTTTATGATAACTCAAGCTTTGACAGAATAAACATTACTGTGTGTGTGTGTATATATATATATATTTCTTAAGTAATTTTTTCCTATTTGAACAAGTTAACATTTTAAATATAGGCCATTGTTAATTTTCAACTGTTTTTAACTTGTCTAGATTTGTTCTCTTCCTGTTCCCCCCTCACTACTTTTGTGTTTCTTTTTCATTTTTCTACCTCCTTCTTAAATGCCTTTTTCCCTTATTTGCACTTTGTTTCTCTTTTTTCTTTTCTTTCTATCCTTTTTCAATTTTAAATCTTTAAAAAAAAAAAATGTTATGATTCATTTTTTTTATCAAACATTTTAGCATTGACAAGCTCAAGGGAATTTATCCCAAAGAGTGAAATTGCCATAAAAATGGGGGTAAAATTGAGTTTCATTTTTATGTAATTCATTTCTAGGCTCTGTAATAAATATATTGATCTCTCTGTTGTGGATCAGTTTTAATATTTTATATTAATAGGATTCCCTTGGATTACTTACACATGGATTTTTACCTATATGTATATATATATATATATATATATATATAAAAAAAACATATTTTCATTCAACCATGTTTCATTGAATAATATTGACATATTGTGCCTACTTATTTTTATACTGATCCTTTCTAGTTGTCCAATCTTGATGTTAAGATGAAATTCATCAAAGAAGGAGCCATATTTTTTAACCCACATACTTTCAATCTTTTTTAAGATCATCTTCAGGAATGAATTGCAAAGACAAATTTATTGTAACTGTGATATCATATATATGATAATATTCTTTTAAGGTATGCTATATTTATAGGTAAAAGTGCTCAATATCAGGGATAGAGCGCGTGTGAATATAAACGTAAATACTGAGGTCAACATCACATCATGTGATGACAGTGTTTCAAGCTTGAATGCAATCTTCAGGCTGCACAATACACATGGCCTGAAAATTGCGTTCAAGCATGAACCAAACTTTTGCCACTCAGTGTTGACCTCAATGTCAACTCGTGTGTGTGTGTGTGTGTATTGCATTTTTAATCAATTTCATGGTATTCACACACACACACACACACACACACACACACACACACACACACACACACACACACACACACAGAGGGTGATTGAAAAGTAATTCCTTATTTTATGTATGAGTGGCCAGCCAGGAGTCTTGACTTTAACACCCTGTGACTTTTTTTTCCTTTGGGGTTGGTTAAAGGAGCAAGCCTACTATACCAAACCAAGACTTTGGAAGAACTTGAAGCATGAATACAAGAAGTTATGTCCTCCATGACACAAGAGTTCATGGTGCAATCAGTTGACACAATTCCTGGGGGCTTGAGAAGCTGGTAGCAAAATCTGGTGCCTATCTTGAATTTTAAATAAAATCTCATGCTAAACACTTTCTCTCATGTCCATTTCTTGTAAAAATTATAGTTGATAAGTAAATTAAAAGTATTTTAAAATGGGGAGTTTTCAATCACCCTGTATATAAAGTGGACATTGAGATCAACACCTAGTAGTGACAGTCTGTTTCATGTCTGGAAGACATTTTCTTTATTATGACCTGAAGATTATGTTGAATCATGAAATAGACTGTTGCCACTGGGTGTTGACCTCAATGTCCACTTTTATATTTACATATGCTTTATCACTGATATTGAGCACTTTAACCCATAAATATGACAGACTTTAAAATTATAAATATATATATATATATTGTTTATATGTTATTTTTATAGATACAAATATTTAAGTAAATGCTCTGTTTATAATAAACAGTATTAACAACATTTACTGGCTTAAATGTCTAAGAAATTTCATAGAAAATATATGTCCTTCAACAGGAATTGAATTTGTATCCTACATGGAAGGGTCATATAGCCTGACATGCTATACTATTTAGTTACAGAGGAAGCATCTTGTTAGCAAGGTCGAATTACTGCTTTTAAACTACAAATTTCCCAGTAATTATAAACAGAGCATTTACTTAAATATTTGTATCTATAAAAATAATGTATAAACAATAAATATATTAAAATAATTGTTGGACTTAGTCTATTTCATAAAATATATACATGTGTGTGTGTGTGTGTGTGTGTGTCTCTGTGTGTGTGTGTGTCTGTGTGTGGTGTTTAACTTTTGTGGATAACTCTTCAATCTAATTTACCTTCAACTACCTTAAAACAAGTAAAATTTAGAAATAAATTCATTTTTAAAGGGTTAACTGCTTTCCAACAAAATTGTTACTACATTAAAAAAAAATCTTATTAACTGACACATGGTCAGGATTGATCCCAAGTAGGTTTTTTTTTTTCTGCACAGAGGTGTTTGTCAAATCCTTTCTAATCACGTATTAATTATTATTAGTATCAGTAGCTGTGCATGTAATTACCAATTAATTTTTTTCTCTGAATTTGAATCACCATTAAGAAAAATTAGTGACTTATATAATAGCAAACTGAATCCCCAATCCACCATTAACTTTCTGTAAAATTTAATAATTAACCCCCCCCCCCCCAAAAAAAAACAGACGGTGGTCTCCTCTACCAATGATACAGGTGTTCGGATCGTACCAGAGAACGCATTCTCTTCATCAAATCGCAGGAATGTGCAGGCCAGAATATGTTATTCACACGGTTTAAAAAATAGAAATGAGATATCTAATCAACATGTGTAAACACCAAAAGATGGCATATATATATATATATATATATATGCCATCTTTTGGTGTCAGATAAGACAGCCAACTTTTATAAATTATTCCCTAAGAATTATGACAAATTAGTAATAAATAGTCTAACCAGTAGTTACAAAAAAATTGACACGGACAACTTTAACCAAATTGATAAAATTAACTCTATCAGTAAATCAATTACTGATAAACTAAGGATCAGTGATCGAGTTAGTAAATTACAATCTAAAGAAGCCTACATCTTGTTAAAAGATCACAAACCCGATTTCAGATCTAAGCCATCCACTAGGATTATAAACCCAACTAGATCGGAAATCGGCAGGATCAGTAAGAACATCTTAGAAAGAACCAACCACTCCATAAAGAAAACCCTCGGACTACTACAATGGATTAACACTGCTGATGTCATCAACTGGTTTACCAACATCGGATATAAGGACAAATGTACCTTCATACAGTTTGATATTACAGACTATTATCCATCTATATCCAAAAATCTGTTCACTTTGGCCCTGGATTTCGCTCGGGAATACTCCAACATTTCTGAAAGAGAAGTGAATACCATCATGGAATGCCGAAATTCGGTTCTAATCTACAAAGATGAACAGTGGACCAAAAAGTCCTGTAACGAAAAGTTTGACATTTCAATGGGTTCTCTGGATTCTGCTGAAGCTTCTGATCTTGTTGGATTATTTCTTTTGTATAATTTAAGTGCCTTTGATTGCCTAGATTCTGATAGTGTAGGATTATATAGGGACGATGGGTTATTAGTAGTTAAGAATTCCACTAAAATTAAAGTAGATCGTATTAGAAAAATTATACATAAGGTATTTAAGGATCTAGGTCTCAGAGTAATAGTTTCCACTAATGTTAAACAAGTAGACTTCCTAGACGTCACCCTAGACCTCACTAGCAACACATACCAACCATATGTAAAAATTAATTCCAATCAAATATACGTACATCCAAATTCTAACCACCCCCCTGCAATCATCAAACACATACCCTATTCTGTTGAATGTAGGATCAGTAACAACTCTTCAAACAGAGATATTTTTAATAAGCATAGAGACCTTTACAATTCTGCACTTAAAAATAGTGGATATAAAAATATTAATATTCAATATAAAAGCCCTATAAATAGCAACAATAATGGTAGAAAGAGATCTAGAAAAATCATATGGTATACTCCCACTTTTAACATTATGGTTAAAACTAAATCGGGGCACCTGTTTCTAAACCTCATTAAAAAACATTTCCCCAAATCTGGAACCAACTCACTCAGTAAAATATTTAACTCTAATACTCTTAAGTTAAGCTATAGTTGTGCTGATAACCTAGAGAAAATAATTAAATAACATAACAATAGTATATTCAGCAAGTATATGAATTCAGAGAGCCTGACAACCCACAAGGTTGCGCAAAGCAACATTAAGCAAAATGACACTAATAATAAATCATGTAACTGCAGGAATCCCAATAATTGTCCACTAAATAATAACTGTTTAACTAGCTCTGTAGTTTATCTCAGTACTATATCAACACTAGAAAATCCAAATATAAAGAAATTCTACATAGGTTGCACCATGAGACCATTCAAGGAACGCTGGCGGGGTCATCTGCAATCTTTTAATAATAGTAACTATAAATATATGACTTCATTATCCAAATACTTTTGGAGTCTAAAAGAGAAAAATAAAACACCTAAGGTTAAATGGAAATTAATTAGAAAGGCCCGGACATGTAACTCACTATCTGCCCCGTGTTACCTATGCCTTAACGAGAAACTTGAAATAATTAAATTTAAAAATAAAACTGATCTTTTAAATCAAAGATATGAACTAACAGTTAACTGTAAACATCATTTTAAATTTAACTTAGTATAGAAATCATATACTTTCTATGATAATGATAAATTAAACTTAATAGACTATTACCTTTTTAGCATGATAGTCGCCGTATTGATATGAATGTGTACTGGGTACTTACAAAGTATCATACGTGTCTGTATTTGGATGTATATATTTGTATGTTATGTAGAGTTATTTCTACTGTTGGATATGTATATGTGTATATAGGGGTATATATATGTTTTTTTTTTTATGAAGGTATATGGTTGTGTATATTGGCATCTATCATAGGTTAACCTGTTTATGTGTACGAGTAAGGGTGTAAATTCTGGTAAGTGTCTACCACTAAATGTGTAAGTATATGTTTGGGTATATAGAGATATATATGTGTACTTGTGTATGTGTAGATATGTGTATGCATGTTTCTATGTGTATGTATATGTTTATATATGCATATATATGTATATATATGTATGTTTAAATATGTATATGTATGTGTATATGTGTATGTATATGGGTGTACATTTATATGTATGTGTAGGTATTTATATGTATGCGCTCGACTGTTTGTGTACTGTATATCTGGATGTGTCGATATGGGTATTTATATATGATTAGATATTTATGTATATATGTTCGTGTGTCATTGTATGTGTATTTGTATGTATGCTTTAGTGTCTTGGAGTGTATCATAGATACCAACTAAAATCTACTTTTGTTGATAAGGAACCTTTAATTGCTTACAGACCGTTGTTCTTTTCTTAAATTATGATAAACTTTTAATATATTTTATCATAATGTTGTTGGAATATTATTAGAATATAAGTTGGTCTATGTATGCTTATTTCTTTTTCCTTTTTTATGCATGTGTCTACATGTTTATGTATATATGTATATGTGTTTGTATATGTATGTGTGTATGCGTATATATATATATATATGTATGTACGTATATATATTTGTATGTATGTGTATATGTATGTTTGTATGTGTGTATGTATGTATATGTATGTGTGTAGATATATATGTGTGTATATATATGTATGTATGTGTGTATATATATGTACAAGCGGATGTGTATATGCATTTTTATATTCATATCGTTTTAATTTACGTTTGTTTAATTTTTCATGTATATACTTGTATTTGTAAATGTCTATGTATATATTTAGTTTATATGCATATATGTATACGTGCTTATGTATGTACATCTAGATGTGTATGCGTATGTATGTATGTGTGTGCTTGTATATGGTTGCATCTTTATATATATTTCTTCACTTGCTTTATTTACTTTTCTGCGTCCACGTATGGGTCAATATATTTATATGTGCTTATCTATGTGTATGTTTATGTGCGTATGTCTGTATATGCGTACCTATTATGCATATATGTGTGTATGCGGGTGCATGTATTGATTTATATGCGGATGTGTGAGTGTACAATTATTTGTGGAGGTGGTTATTTCCTTTTGTCTGTAATGTGTCGAAAACTACATGTTTTTTAAAAATGTATATATATATATATATATATATATATATATATATATATATATATATATATATATATATTATGTATGTGTGTGTGTATATTTTTTTATATATATTTATTTGTTTAAATTTTATCTATGTATATTTGACCGGTTTAGTTATATTTCAAGTTAAAATTCGTTTAATAACATATAAAGCCACGAATAGCTTTGACATCTGACCGTCTAGATCATATTGAATGTAGATGTATGTGCCTGTGTGTATTGATGTGCATATGTAAGTAAAGTGCATTTGCCTATGTGTGGTTTGATTTTTTATATGTGTGTGTATATATCTAAATACGTCTGAGCACTTAACATGCGTGCGTTCAAATGATTTCGCGTGAGAGGCGACTAACATGTTGAAATGAAACTAAAATGTATACATTTATGTCTGGGATTCTGAACATCCCTTTCAACATAATTTCAATGAAAATACAAATTAAATAGCATATATATCTTTTATTTTTATTTTTATATTTTTACATTTTTTCTCCTTGGTAATTCTACAATTTAAAACTTAATAGAGATTTGATTTAGATTTCTAAATAGGTAATTTTAATTTTTTACTTTTAATTTTAATTTCAAATTTTATAAATCTTTTAATATCTATGATAACCTTGCTTAGCTGTCAAATTTTTCGAATCATCCTATACTTGTATTTTGATTGGTCACTCTAGCTTATGTAACAGCGTTTACTCCTGGCTAAGGATCGTTGATTAATTTGAAACTTTTAAAACCATTTATTCTATATTCTACATCGTCACTTGATAAGACACTAGAAGTGTTGAAACAAAATGGCTACTTTTGTCGTGATTTTATAACATATTTATGTTGTAATATTCAAATAAATAATTATATATATATATATATATATATATATATATATATATATATAAAAAATCTAGTGAGCTCACTACGTTTTTTTTAGATTTTGCTCTCCTTAGTGTATTGAGCACTTTTACGTTTTTACTTAATTTACTCTGTCGGTGTTTTTTCTTTTGACTGGACATTGCAGTGCTGATTAATTATTTTTGACTGACCAACATGGATGTCTTTAATCTTTTCTTATTGAATTTTTTTCCCCTGATATCCGTTTGTTTAAATATATTTTAATTTACAAATTGTATTATCCGGGTTTTTTTTGCACTGCCAGAGTATAGGTATTAAAATTATATATATATATATATATATGGCCTAGGGGTCAGAGTTTTGGACTGTTGTCAAATCGTTTGGTTTTTGATCCCAGCTTGAAGCAATCACATACCTAGCCACACTGATGAACTGTTATACAGTGAAAATCTGTCTGTGGACGACTATATATATATATGTGTGTGTGTGTGTGCATTTTAAACCGTGTCCTTCAATTAGTCAACTATATTCATTTAAATTTTTTTTTAAAGGATAGTGATGTATTAAACTCATTTAAAACTGAAAATTCAATATATTTTCCTAATTTTTAATATGACAGTTGATTAGCAAAATTAGTAACTTATATAATTGCAAAAGAAGATATTAGTGTTAAATTCTTTAAAAGTACTAACTTTTTCTGAGCATGGAAGATTTAAAAGAAAAGAGACATTGATAGATAAGGGAGAGAGGCAAAGTTTGCAAAAGAAAAGATTAACAGAAAAAAATGACAAAATAATTAAGGCTTTTTACATATTTAGAGGAATGAAGTGCAAATAATCCAAAATATGTATAAATAAATACAATTACCTAAATTATGTACTTTTGTGTTGAGCCCAATTAGTTTCCTTCGATTACAGTCAGTGTCATGTAATCACTCAGTTCTTGGAAAAAACGAAAGAGAAAAATTCAAGGGAGAGCACTCCATTGTGGTGTACTAGTTAAACTGGTCTGACCATTATTAAATCATTTAATATTCAGTATTACCACAAGCATGAGGTACCAATTATATAGTTTTATAAGATGTATTGAATAATTATACGAATCCATGTCCTTAAATAATATTGAAGTATCTTTGAAAGAAATCTTGGAGTGTTTATAATAAATAAAAAAAATAAAAAATGTAAAGGCTAACCTGAATTCACAAAAATAAAAGAATCTATGACTGTCACAACTTTAGTTGTTTTCCAAAGATGAGAGAAAGAAGATTTAAAAAAAAAAAAAAAAAAAAAAAAAAAGAGAAAATGATTTTACACAAAAAAAAAACATAAAACAATCCTTTTTTTTTTAAGCCCACATCATTGTTTTATTTTTATTTTCTTTAATGTTTCATTGACATAAAAGAAAGAGAGAGAGAAAATTTTGAACCTTCAACAGTAAAAGGACATTAGAGAGAAAAAAAATAAAAATAAACTTAGTAATTAAAAAAAAGATAAAGATGGATGAAGTAAAAGTGAAAGAAACAAAAAATGAACAAACTTATAAAAATATTAAAAAAAACAAATTCTTTTCCCAAGTTTCCTTGGTCGAACAGGTTAATAATAAAAGGGAAGCAGCTTGCAGTGCTCTACCCAAAAGAATTTTTAAACAATATAAAGGCAATGGCAAGTGGAATCCCTGCTTTGTGGAATCATTAACAGTTTAAATTCCGTATGAACGCAATTTTCAAACAACTTGATAATTTTGGGTATGCATCCCTGTACATACAATATGTATAAAACAACAAACCCAGTATACAAAACCAACAATAAGACTTAATTTGACAATCAAGACCATGGCATCACTATCAGCAGTCCATCATCAGCATAGGTGAAGCTGTTACCTGTTTAGCTGTACTTTTATGTATCTGGATTCATTCAATAGTAGTAAATACTATCGGACATTAAGCCAATAGACTACATTGTAGAAAGAAGAGGAGAAATTGTTTTTTTCTTTTTGTTTGAAGAAAATGAAAACAATATACTTGCATAGATATTTCTGTTAAAATATTTTATAATCCAGTAATAAAAAAAAAAAAAGATTTAACTTCAAACTTAAAAGTCCCAACATAAAATGGAAAATTTATATTTTTGATTTAAAAAAATATTTTTTTTATTTTATTTTGAGGTCTTATAAAATTTTGTTTCACAAAAAAGAAAAAGAGAGAGATAAAAAAAGCAATCATTGATTTTATCCCTATTGTTATCAATCCAGTTTAAGAGTAATATAAAACTCAAACAAGATAAGTCATTTTTATAATAATTAAAAAAGTATATAATTCTTAATTAATTCAAAATACGCTTTTAAGTAGGCGCTCGAGGGGGTCGTCAGTGATGTTTTGACTTTGTTCATCAGGGAGTTTCGGGTCTTTCAACATCATACTCTCCATCACCAAATCGACCCAATCAGGGAAGATCAAACCCTGATTCCCCCTCATTGTGAAACGCTAACAGCTACTCTGGCCTTTTTAAAGAACAAGACGAAGAAAGACCACGTATTCCACACATCCGATTGGATGTTTGTACAACCAATCAGCTGCGCGAACTATCTTTTAAATGGCCCGCAGTGGGGACTGGCTTCTTTTCTTTTGGTGGATAGCAGCTTCAATGGATAACCGAGGAGGTAATCTTAATATTCCTAAGTTTAATCCCTTCCCTAAGTATTGTATCATTTAAATATTTGCCCTTTGTATTTTATTTGTGCTTTGGGGGGGGCTTAAACTCAACCCTACTATCACATTTTATCGTTTAGCCTGATTCTTAAAATTTATTACAGGTTAACTTTAACTGGATTGGATATATTCACTAAATTTAAATAAAATGAAACAACTAAATTATTTTTCTTAAGACTTGACTGATCCATTTAAATTTTTGCAGGTTTATCAGAGATTTTTTTAAAAAATTCTGAACTCTTTGGCATAATGGATTTTGTTAGAAGTTTATAGAATTACAACGTTTCGGCCATTGTACACACTCCAGCCTTCTTCAGGCTGAAACGTTGTAATAAATATGGCGACAAAGATGAGGACAATAGTCCAAATAATGTAAATAATGTACATAATACCTCATCTCAGAAATATAGACAGATATTGAAGTTTATAGAAATTGTTAGAGTTTATAGAGAAAAAAACTTGTTATTGATACTAATGCCAATATAACAAATAAAAATAACTTAAAGAAATTAGAATTTGTGATAACATTTTTTTATACAAACAAATGTAAAAATAAATTAACCACAAGTGGAATTTGAACCTATAACCCAAATCCATACGTTCCATTTTATTTCTTTAAACTACAATAGAGCTTTCTGTTAAAGCCAATTTTTTATGGACATCCTATCAAATGTTCAATAAGCATTGCATAAGAGAGAATCATTTCAAATTTCAAGTATAAGATTTGTAGAGAATAGGAAAAGGATTCTTCACTTTAATTTGGATTTTAATGTCTGGTAATGAATGTAACCAACCCACTTCCAGGAAGAGGACATCAAAGAATTGCTCTGAGTGCAATTCTGTACTTGGACCACAGAACAAATCAAGCAACATTTTTATTTATAAAAGACAAGAAAGGGAAAGAATGAAATTGTTTCTTAAATATTTCAAATTTCTACATCACACTATCATTGGAGAACGAATAAAAAAAAGTTATATTTTTCAGATAAGCTACTTTGTGACAAAAACAAAGAACAATTAATTAACACTGGCAAGGTTATTAGAGGATCACTCGTTATCTTCTACGATAGTTAAAAAATAGGATTTTGTGTTAACTTTGCTTTCTATTCTACCAGTGGTAAATTAATGAATGTGTAGAAGAGAATCAAACCAACATGGAAACAGACCTTGACAATAGTGTTGTTTAGTGTAGGCAAGAGTTATGTTCTCCTGGATAATTGATTGACACCATAGATGGCATTGCTGCTAAATTTTGCATGGCAGTTGTTATGCTAATTTGCATGAGAAGATGCTTGGTTGTCTATGAATCACAGCCAATCTGTGGTTGTGGTTACAAGTACATAAAACTGATTCAATCACTACAAATTTCATTAGTGCTTTGTTTTGTTATTGTGTTTAGTACTTTATCACATGAGTGTTTGTTGGAGCAAATAATTCTATTATTATGAGCCTAGTTTTTCTTTTTTTTTTAAAACTGAGTTCACTACAAGCAAGGCAGTAAAGCCCCTAAGACACGGGGAGGGGGGTTACTGGGTGTGGAAGAATTAAGAAACAAACATTACTAAGGAGCAAGAACAAAACAAAAATAACAGTAGTTAATTGACATCTCTGCCAAGATTAGGATTGATGTGGTTGAATGCTTCTATTAATAACACTGTTTTTTTTTTCCTTGGTTTCTGTAAATAATTTTCGTGTATTGTAAAGCTGGAATGGAGTTTAGATTTTTAAATATTGTTATCAGCCCGTCACCACTTGCCCGAAAATGGTACTTTCGGTACTAGTTAGAACTTATAGAACATTTGTGGTATTATAGTGACTGTAGTGTAAATGTAACGTAAAAAAATATTAGGTTAGTTATTGTGACTAGATACATTACACTATAGAACAGAGATGACCAGCACCTACTTTTAGGCCTTGTACCAATTTAATGTGTATTATTAATTAATAAATTTGGTAAGTACTTCAAGTTTCAATACCTCATTAGATATGACTAATATAATCTATAAATTATTGCTTTTATAATAACTTGACTTTTTGTATTCTTTAATTGTTTTTCACTTTTTGATAAACTTGTGATAAAAAAAGAAAAAACTATTAAGAATTGATTATTTGGTACAGGGCTTCAAATTGTTCAGCCGCAGTTTCCTTTGTATTAATCGCTAAGCTATATTTACAGATGCATTGCTTGAGAAAGATTTTGATATTGCAACAGAATCACTAGGAGGAAATTTTGAAAAAAAAATAAAAGAAGATATTGAAGTTTTTTCAAGGAGCCCAGTTTAGAAATGGCTGGACTAATCACCAACAATTTTTTAAATCGTTGCAAAATAAACATTTATATTTATTCACATAAATTGTCTTTTTCACTTTAAATTCATATTTGGTAGAAAAAGAAAATAAAAAAAATACTTTTTTTTTTTTAATCCTCTAACAGAAAATTTCACATTAAACATGCACACACACAAAGTTACATACAATTTTATATATATATATATATATATATATATATATATATATATATATATATATATATATAATATGCTCTGAATGGAACCAAGTATCTACAAATGTAAAACTGATAAAGAGATATATTTTAAATCTAACTGATAGGTGAACATTTTTTAAATCTTTTTTTGATGGGAAGGGGTCCACTGCAAACTGTCGTTGTTAATGTGAATAGTCTTTTGATCAAAATCATCATCCCCCCCATAAAAAATGTTTGATCTGTCCATCAAATTTGGCATGAAAATTTAAGACAAAAAAAAAAAAAAAAAAAAAAAAAGACATTTTTCTTGTATATAAAAATACAACAGAAACAATCATGACATTCTATAAAGCAGTTTTGTTTCTTGACCCAAAGAAAGCCATTCTATGCAAAACTGAGAAGAGGAAAAAATTGTTAGTAGGAAATATATATATATATATATATATATATATATATATATATATATATATATTTCTTGTTACTTATTACAGAATGTTTGTCAACCAGATAAAATGATTAAAGTATTACACTTTAAAATAGTAGAGTCTATAATCATAAAACCAAATGTTTTGATATCATTTAAATGCAATTATTATAAATTACAAAGAAAGGGAGCAATATTCTCTCCCCCCCTCAAAGCATTTTTGTTATATTTCAGTTCCAATTCTTTAGCTAGATATCGAATCAATAAGAATGAATGGCTGAACAATTTTAATACATATTATGTACCTTCAAATGGGTAGCCAAAATGATTTGATCAGTTCATTAATTCTGATTAAGCTATATGAATCTATTTTTATTTATCTTATTTACATTCGAACTAATGTCTTCATCTTTTTTTTTAATCATTTCACCCCGAGCAAGGCAATAATGCCATTAAGACACAAGGGGTTACTGAGTGTGAAAGAATGAGGAAAAGAAAATATTTAAAAGAGGGAGAACAATAAAAGGACAGGAATTAAGACAGAAGATAATGATTGACATTGCATCTAAATTTTTGAAGATCAAAATTGCAAAGCCAGAAACTGGAAAAGTTTCACAAGTGAGAAGTTTGAGAGAAGAAACTGTTAGCATAGAACTTATGGTTACATCTAGCTGCCATTTCAACTGTGAAATAATGAAACCTTGTCGTCAATCTAGTACTGCACTTAAATATGTAAAGTCTAGGTACCATAGAGGAAAGTTTGCCAGAACGATTACTATAAATCTATTTATGAAGTTATATTTATAGAATTTAAATTTTTATTTGTATAATTATTTAGTTTTGCATTGTTTCAGATAGCAACATATTTTGATTACACTGAAAAAAAAATTTTTTATGGCATATGTGACTTTTTCATATGCTGTCTTATAGCAATTACAGCTGCTAGTATTGGAGACCATGAAAATGTCTACATTAATCCTCCTAGGGGGCACTACGAATATAAGCATCCAAGGCAAAAATTAGTGCATCTTGACAAAGTGAGGCAGGGGGCGGGGTGAAACATCTTTAAATCACTATTTAGAATATACAAAAAACATCAGTTTTATTTTCAATTCAAATTCATGTTCAAAAGAAATTTAAATGTGAACCAAACAATTTTTTAAACGTGCAATTTACAAAAAGAAATGAAAAGATACTGAAATAGACATAAATTAAATGAAACTACCATTATATTTCGTTAGAGGATTTCCAACAGCAGCAACAACTAAAATGGATAACACATGTAACGTGAAGAGAAAATAGTGACATAATGAAGATGTTGACTTTTCACACTACTTTGAATAAGAGGTTAGGAAAGAAGCCCCCCCCATCAATAATGAAAAGGGCAACAACTGGAACGAGACTAAAGAAAATTTAAAATTTACTGAAAAATTGTTTTAAGAGTAAGATTTTATAAATTTCAACCCACAGTGGCATTAAATGCTCAGTCACTGAATGCTGAATGTATAAGGAAATAACTAATATTACCATTGTTATTATGTAATTATTGCTAGAATGCCGAACTTCAAGAAATGTCTATGGATTTATAAAATGATTAAAAAAAAGAAAATGTCCATCTTGTGAGCAGTAAACAAAATAAAGAAATCCAAATTATTATGTTTGGTGTTCTGTAAATCTTTGTCAATCTTAGTATACCTAAAAGTAACAGGCATAGTAATTTCTATTAAGACATTGCTTCAACTTCTATGGTTAGTGAAGCATAAAAAAATACTGCAGAATAACCCATTTCCCTGTTTGTTGCCAAATGAAGATACCATTTCTGGAGAAGAGAAAATTAAGCAGAATTATTATTTTCATTATAATTGATTCATGAAAAAAAAGTACTTTTACAATTCATAGCAAGTCAGAAAAATTAGATTTGACCAAATGAGAAGTATGAAGATTTCTCATGTCTTGGGCACAGATGGCTTTGAGAAGGGCAATATAGTAATAATAATTTTATTTTTATTATTATAACTATCTTGAAATTTACTCATTGGAACCAATCAGTATATTTTAAGATTTATCAATTCACAAAGACACTCAGGTTAAATAGAAAACAACTTCTATTTATCAACTGATGTTGATCTTTGTAGTAAAAAAAAACAAACAAAAAAAACAAAACAAAAAAAAACAAACAAACAACAAAAAAAAACAAAAAAAACAATAAAAAAAACAAAAACAAAAAAACAAAAAAAAAAACAAAACAAAAAACTGAAAATCATATTTTCAACAATTAGAAGTGACCATCAATTAAAAACATTCAATTTTCTGCTTTTGGATATCGGTATTTATTGAGAAAGAAAAGAAAAGAAAAAAAGGTCAATTAAAAAAATTTGTTAGAAAAACAAAATCATTAATTATAAAACCTTGAGAGAATATTTCATTGAAAAACATGCTGACAGCTTTTGCAATGGCATTTTCTTTTAATAGAGAAGCACTCATATGCTGACAATGTATTTGAATTTATTTACATGTAGAATAAGAAAAAAAAACACAGAATTTTTTTTTCTTTTCTTAAAAATAGAAAAGATTTGCATCATCTGTTGTAGATCAGAATATAGATCAGTATTTGCCGAAATTTTCATTCATGAATTGAAAACTGAATGTTGTAAGCTGAACAAAAAGATGAATGGAAACGATGTAATTACTCGAAAGTTGTGAAGATTAGAAATCTATTTGGCTCAAGTAGAAAAGATTAATATTCAATACAAGCTGGATTAATGATCTATCGAAATATTAATGATTATTCTCTTTAGAATATTTGTGTGAATAAACTTTTAAAAGAATTTGTTTTTGGTAGGAATTAAACTTAATTCTAAGAGTTCCAGTCTTTACGTTCTCAAATTATGGAGGTAGTTTTGATTTTTGTTGTGATTTTTACTCATATAGCTTAACGACTTCAAATCAAAAAATAAAATAAAAGAGAATAAATTTCAAAAACAGCCAAGAGTAAATATGAAAACAATGTAAAAGGGTATTTAAACTAATAAAACTCCTTAAAACTTTAATTTTTTTGTATAGATAAGATCTAAGAAGAGTAACTATTATTTGTTCTTATAGACAAAAATAAATGATTTAATCTCATTGTAAGATATTATGCAGGGAGAGGTGGCGAGAAAGTTCTTGACTCGACAAAAAAATCCTATACCAAAAATCTGATGTTTTGTCATTGGTGACAGATTTTGGGAAGTAGGCCAGCATAGAGTCTTTTTAGCAACCATATATAATTAAAATCTGCATCCCACAAAGACCATTTGAATAAAATAAAAAAAAAAAAGACTTCCAGAAATACCAGAAAATAAATGGTTGACTGGAAGATAATGTTTAAAAAAAGAAAAGAAAAAAAGAATGCTTTTTTTGTGTTTTTATATATATATATATATATATATATATATATATATATGAAAGTTTGTAATAGAAACAAGCATTTGAAAGTTTTGGAAACTGATTTATAGTTCTGTCCTGCACAGAGTGCAGTGTTAAACCAATGTACTGACTCCACAAAGATTTGATGATCATTGATATGAAGGCATTACAGCCCAAATATAACCAAGCCGATAATTACAAGAGAAAGAAGACATGCATGTTGAAATATTAAATGCATGATCTACAAGAGATTGCATTTTTGTGTTTAAAAAATGAAAAAAAAAAAAATTTATTAAAACAACAGATATGATCATTATTCTGATTTCCAAGACAAGGTCGTTGTAAGAACAAAAATCTCAAGAACAAGAAATGTGCAACAGAAACATCTTGGTTTGCAGTCAAACAATAATCTCTTAATACTCGTACAGCACACACACACACACACACAATATATATATATATATATATATATAAAAAACAGTTGCTCACTTTTTTAAAAGTTTGAATCAAACAAGCACATGCATACACACACAAAAAATGGTTTCCCAAATTTACGTTTTCTCTGTCTCAGAAATGGATTCTTTTGTCAAATGTAAAAGAGAACTGTGTTCCCTATCCTGGTCCTGGTAGCTGTCTGAGACAGCAGTTTGATCGGTATGTGAAGCATAGGCACCGCCAGTGGCGCCAAGATGCCCTAAGTTCATCATTTCATTACGTTCTTTCTCCAAGATGCTAACCCGGTCGAGGAGAGCCGATCGCTCTAGTTCTAATGCCTGGATTTTGGAACGTAGGCAAGTCTCGTTGGTCTGGTACGTATTGATGGCACTTTCCAGACTGCGGTGATGGCTGTGTGCATTCTGCAACTTATCCATCAGCTCATGGTTCTGCTCTTTGAGGTTTCGATTGGCACCTTCAAGTCTATGGATGATGCTGTTGCCACTGCAGCGTTCTTTTGGCGACATGTACACCATCTCCTCTTGTAGCACCTGATATTCCACTTCATAGGCGTGAAGCTGTTTTGTGTAATCAACTTGGAATGCCTGGTGGAGTTGGAAAAAAAAGAAATGAAAAGTAAATTAATAAAAAAAAAAAAGAAAAAAAATTAAACCAGAATTATATTGATAGTTATTTTTGTCAATTTAACTAAGTTGATTGGCTTTACAAAAACAAAGAAAAACGTTTTATCTTCTCTCATGATCACCTTCAATTGTTGCTTCAAAGAAAAATAAGATTAAATAAAAATTGATATTTAAGAGCTTCACATTTCCGCTTCTGTAGATGTACTCGTACGTCTTTCCAAAACTTACATTGCCTGCTGTTGATACCTATATACCTTTGCAAGATAACACGAGATATCAGTCCACATTTTTTGTTATAAACTAACTAGCACTTAGTGGTATTTCCAAATCAGAGATATAATGGCATATTTTGTGATGAGCTTTTATTATATTGTCTATTGGGGGATGTTGCTTCGCTTCACCTGTACAGGAGAGTAGCCAATCTAAACCAAAATGGCGACACCAATGAGAAATTATCAACATCTTCATATCTATCTGAATTTCTGGGATAAGGAGTTATCATTATTTTCTGGGATAAGGCATTATTATTTTCACTATTTAGATTCAGACTATTGTTCTTATCACAATGTTTCATCCATTGTGCTTTCCCGCTTTCATCAGGTGTATATCAACCAAAGTAACCGAAAGGGAAATCTGAACTGAACCCTTTATTTAATTTATGGGGGTAGACTGTTCTCGTTGAGACATGGGCTGTGGAACTGTTACTGTGCAATAATATAGTGATTAATTGGCTCATTTGAATAACATAGAATGGTAAAGCTATTTTCAAAGGCCAAGTTGACTTCTGTTTTTACTGAATAACATCACACATCCACAACCTGTTACAAATACAACTCAATGATTAATCATAGAGTGGGGATGGGAAATTCTACATGTGATCTATTTTTCATGCCACATGATTCACTCCATGAAACTATTCTTATTTGGTCAGCAGGAACAAGAAGGCCAAGATATTAAATAATAATTTAAAAAACAACAAAAAAAAAAACAACAATCAAAATTGAAATCACTTATGATCAAATGCAAAATTTAGCTGAACAGTGTCAAAAGTCAGAGTTTTCTGCCTGAATTTGTGGGATGAGGAGTTATCACTATTTACATTCAGATTATCTTGGTTGTTATTGTCATAATGTTTCAGCTATTGTGCCATGCAGCCTTCTTCAGGTATCTGTTCATCCAGGTACTTTTATGAAAATTTTGTAGTGGTGACTTATCTAAGCGACCCAAAAAGACAAGAGTTGTGTGTATGTTTTGCAAGGGAGTGTGGAGATGGCGAATTGATGAGCTTCAGACGGACGGTGAATTGGACAGCACTTTGTGCTGATGGAGGTGGTGCTGTCGCTTGTAGCCATTTTTATTGGCTGGTTCTGGGCGCTCATTGGTTGAGTGCTGGCTGGGTCAGGTGCATAAAAACATGGTACGCTCATTTAACAGAGGTTCATTTTTTTTTTTTTTTGTTTCGGACAATGAGTGGCATATTTGAGATCAAGGCAAGAAATGTGGATTTGTTTTGCCTAGTGAACCTATTAGACTCATACTACCTTTCTTTTCCGGTGTGTGCTTCCAACCAATTTTTGCAACAGAACCGTTTATTTAATGGGGGTAAATTGTTCTCATTCTGCTGCCGTAGGGATCTCTCATCTTGTTTTTCCTTAGCTCAGTTACTACTCACCCTGAGTCTTGAGTCTGTACTACCCAGCCCAGAGATTGAACTCACAATTACTATGCTACCAAATGCATCATGAACCAATGCATTAATCCACCAAGGTAATAGTCACTAGGCTTCAGACACCTGAAGAAAACCAGAGGTCACAACAACCAAAACATAATACCAACGATGAAGACATTAGTCTGAATGTAAATAATGTGAGTCCTAGAAAGTTAGGGAAAAATAATTTGAATAATAATGCGATTAAAATATTTTGACTAGAATGCTGAAAACTGTTGCACAGCCTCACTTGATCATTGAAGTTAATCACTTTTTAGAATTTGCAGTGGGGGGTGGTTGCTCAAATGTTGTGATATGAATTAAATTTTGCCTGAGACTGGTTACTAACCTGGTTGATTATCCGTTCCATCTGTACTAATCCCATGCCGGGAAGTGTGGTTTTCAAAAATTCAACAATGTTCTCAAATGATTCACAATGCATTATAAGCTCCTTGTGGTCACCAAGCAGAATGAGGCAGACTTTGAATATAGCATCAATGCCTTGGTAAAAGATTAAGTCTAAAGAAAGAGAAAAAAGAAGAATAGTCAGAATTTCAGTTATTAAACATTATTTAATGTTGATACAATGTGGGATATCTTCAAAAACAAAAGCAATCAAAAGTTTAATCAGGTCAGCACAATTATGCGTCTAGATTTAAAATCCAGATTTAACATCTAGATTTAAAATCCAGATTTAACATCTAGATTTAAAATCCAGATTTAAAATCCAGATTTAACATCTAGATTTAAAATCCATATTTAACATCTAGATTTAAAATCCAGATGCTAAAAATTTCAAGTTCAAATTTAACGCTAAGCCTCTCCTGTGTCTTTAGCATTTTTTATGCAAAACTGCAATTGTCATTTGTTCCATTTCATCATCACCCTTTCTCCATCTTATAGGAGATGGAAAACAACTGAACATCAATGAAATGTTATGAAATTTAGGAACAAACACACTCCATATATTTCATATGTAGAAATTATGGTCATGTGAAGATACAAGGATGTGATATTTGAAAATGAGGAAACGATACAATGCAAACAAAAAAAAAAACTTTTAATAACTGCTTTTGAGAGCAGGAAGCACTCAAACATTGGACAATATATATTTAGATATGCACTAGAAATCAATAAAATGACCTGAAATATTGAAAAAAAAATAAGAAACTTTCATTGGTTTTTAACTAAACTTGTATGTGTGTCTATATATATATATATATATATATATATATATATATATATATATATGTGTGTGTGTGTGTGTGTGTGTGTGTGTGTGTGTGTGTGCAAATATATAGAAAAATAGGAAAGAACACATTAGGTAAATAATCCAAAGTTCTTTAGTATTTTTTTTTTTTTAAAAAAAAAAACAGTGCTCAATACAAAAGTAGAGCCTAAATTATAATTATTTTTAAAAAATATGATTCGTTCGCTACATAAGAATTCTCATGTTTCAAAAACAAGAGCCAAAAACTTCAATATAATTATTAAAATTAAATTGAATTAAAGTATCAAGCTCTGTTTCATCCTCAAGCAAAATTTTGGGAATACATATATTTTGGTATTCCAAAAATTTTGCTGTTGAGTGTGAGGAGAATTTAAAGCATTCAGTTTTATCAGCAGAGGATGATAACACCTCAAATTAATTAAAGGGGGGAAGGGGTAGAGACCTTGTAGAACTGCCAGTAATCACAAGTGCCAAAGTTGTTAGAGGCTATGCAGACAGGGACTTAGCTTCTTCAAGACTGGCTTCTTCAAGGACTTGCTTACATTTATTGTGAGCAGTAACAAATAGGCACCTGTTGTGATGAGAGATGTCACACTGGTATAGCCTAAAATAGTGGTTCCTATGTACTATAGCGGCTGAGAATGCTGGTGTGAACCATGGAGAGGATTGAGGTTACACCTGGTATTTCCGAGAAGGGATGAAAGCATCCATACCGGCTTTGGTCCAAGGAGGAGGAGAAAGCAATTTATTAAGATGAAAATGCATTAATCACTAGATCCTCCACAGTAAATTTACATCCTGGTTCTTACAACACTTTCACCTTTCTTGGCAAATCTATTATCACAATGTTGGATATTTAATAAAAGCATAAACAAGATGAAAAAGAAACTAAATGAAATCATTGGGACTATATACACAAAATACATATAAAAAAAAATTAAAAAAATTCAGCACCCCCTCTCCTTCATGCACATGTGTAATCACAGCAATGTAAACATCATATTCATCTGATTATGTCCGAAAGGATAAAATATGTCACATGAAATATTTTTTCCACATTGCCATAGATTTTCCTAAAATATATAACAAGTTGTTATTGTGACCAGCTACTATGAGAAGTTTTGTGTGCATTAGACAAAACTTCTAGTAGTGGCCAGTCGAAATAATATTTAATATTCTGTCATTTCCGTGCTTTACCATTTTCTTTGTTTGTCACATGTTAACTCCTGAAGGAATTACTTTATTATATATAATTTGGGTTAACAAGTAATTTCAAAATTTTATGCATCTGCTTAAAACAAAATTTCACAATTATGTTTTTATACAAAGCTGATAACGGTGCACAGACGCATCTTCTGTTGACGCTGAAAATTTCTACAAGATTTTAGCAAAAGTAGAATATATTCACAAACACAAAATCAGTAAAATTGAACACCCACCAAATACTCTGGAGACAAAACCAAGCGGAAACTGGGAAGCAAATATAGTGAGGAACCATGGTGCAGCATAGAGGGTGGGCACAATTTCGTGCTCTTCAAAATGCTCGTAGAGGTCACGGTGATTGTCATGGATTAAACGAGTCAACTGGTACAACTTAATCTGGACAGGAGACAAAAAAAAACAAAAAAAACCCGGAAATTATAAGAATGCATTGAATTTATTGTATTTGACATTATTATGACATATGCCATGAAAATTACTTTGCTTATATAAAGTGTACAAAAATAAATTGCTTATTAAAACCTTCCTTGGAACATGATGGATCAGAATATAGAGCATTTTTAAGAGGAGTTATTGCTGTTTTGGTACTTAAACTGGGCACGGGTAAGATTTGGAACAGAATTAATGATTATTCTCTTTATACATTTAAATATTGACAATAAAAATTAAATTGTAATGGATATTGTTTTAATAAATTAAATCAACTAAGTATATTATTATTATTATTATTATTATTTCTGTTTGAATTTCTGGGATGAGGAGTTACTATTATTTACACTATTTGCATTTAGACTAATCTCCTCATTTTTTTTGTTGTTGTTATTTTTTAGCTGTTGTGATGAAGGCTGTGATTGCACAATGGCCAAACTGTTGTGATAACAAAGATAAGGACAATAGTCCATATGTAAATTATTATTATTTATTTTTATTTCCTTTGAATTTTGTTGTATATTAATTTCCTCCTGGGTCCCACTTAGAGACCCAAGGTCAGAAATGTCATCATGACATTTTCCACTGATTATTATTATTATTATTATTACAGTGTAACCCGGATATAAGATAAACCCGGATATAAGAGAGATTTTCTCTGGTCCCAAATTAGAGCCTGTGTTAATGTATATATAATAGACCAAACCTGGATATAAGAGACTTCTTATCCGGTCCCGACAACTCTCTTATATCCGGGTTACACTGTATTATTATTATTGCCATCGATCATGAATTTTTGTATAACTGGTGTTATTTTACTATAGGACACAGACAATACTGGGTAGCTCAGCTAGTTTAATTTATTATATATTTTTTTATTCTTTTTGCCTCTATGCAAGATTTTTTAATATATTAACAATATCAATGTATGACATATCAAAATATATCATCAGCTACCCCAAGACAATCATTGTTTAGACAGACTTTATCTTCTACAAACTACTATCCAGTTCACTTCCAGTTCCAGAATTTGCAAAACAATCTAAATTAATCAGAAGTCTAGATACTATGTCACTTCATGAGCACTACCATTGACAGTTTACTAAATGGCTGACTTCTCAATCACATTTACAAGCAATATGCATAAATATTGCCATCTTTATAAAATATGTAGAACTCTAGTCAGTTATCGAGGGGAGAGAATTAAATTGCATTTCAAATACAGCATAAATACTAACAGGAACTATCAACAGGTGATGTTATATGTGTGAAATATCTTATCAGCTGTTTTGTAGACAAAGGAATTTCTTTTGCAACATTAATTGGTTAAAGTATGTAAAACCACAAAATAGCCTATGTTAGAATTTTTGAGATGAGGAATTATTATTATAATTATTATGATTCTTATATACTGTTCAGTTTAATCTTGTATACTCATTTTGGTAGTTATATGAAATGCTGTGATTACAACAACCAAGATGAAGTTACTAGTCTAAATGCAAAGATACAATAATTATGACAAAGATTATTTTGTTTAATTTGTACTTTAAAGTTGTTTTTTTTTTCTGACAATAAATTGAAATGGTGCTCTTCAAATGTTTCAAGATTCAGTCAGAAATTAGCATAAAAATAAACTAAAAGCTCCTTAGGAAATGGTATACTGAATATTTTTGTAAGGCAGGAATAAAACTAACTTGTATATTTTAGCATCACAGAAGAAAAAAGAAAGAATCATATTTATAATTTTGCATAGCAACTTTATTCATCTGTAATTGATAAATAAAAATAAAAGTTTCAGTTTATGACAACTTCCGAAAAGGAAAATGAACCTTATGAAAAAGAATCCATTTCTCCTGTTTTGCCATTCAAGGAAAAGCAACAAAGTTGCCTGTGGCTAAATACTGATTTTGACATTTTGAAAAATATGTTCCAACAATGTGAAATGTTTGGTCTCTGAGCTTGTTTATATGTGTCATTGGATGGCATATTTTTTTGTCTTCTAGAAGAATCATTAATAGATCTGTAGATAATAAGGTAATTTGTAGAAGTCAATGTGTCCTGGTTTATGTAAAAGGGTAATAAGCATTATGCTGAGAGCAGGTAATTAGGTAAGAATAAGCAGCTGCCTTACTACACAAATAACAAATTTGAGTAAAATTCTTAAAAATGAATAAAATATATAAAAAAAGAAAAATGGAGTTTATGTCCTCAAGTAACCAGCTTTTCAATCAATCCTAGAGGCTTGTAGCTGTATTTAAAAGATGGAACAATAAATTAAATTACCAATAATTTTTGTTTTATTGGTAATTCTGTTTTATTAATCTTTTGTATTCATCAACAATCTTCTTTGATAAGGGTTCTTTGATAAGGTAGCCACTTAAGAGAATTTACACATTTTTCTTTTTTCTATATTTTTCAGCAGGTTTTCACTTTTTCATGTTACACTTATGTTTTGTACCATCAAGAAATTGTTTAAATAACAAATTATAAATAAAGGGCAGGTAGTGCAGTGACAAAAATAGTGAAGCTTTTGTCAAGATAAATTTTTCACTTAACAACCACTTTTTATCAACTGATATGAATAAAAGAAAGTTGGGAACAATTTACCTGTAATGCTGTCATGCTAGGTCGGTACTGGTTTCTTAATCCCATATTAAACATCAAATACTTAAGAATGTTGAAAGCTGACTCTTCATCCATCTAGAAATGATATAATCACAATATCATGGAGAGAATACAATTTCTAAAATAAAACATTTGCATTACACCTTCTCTGAAGAAAGGCAAACAAAAAATAATTTTAGATTTTTCACATTAGCAGCTTTTACTGCTTATAACAAATAAAGATTATTTATTATTTCGTGCCATTTTGACCAGATGATTTCAGCACAAAGTTATATAGATATTCAGAACCTACCTAATGAGCTTATGTAAATGCATGGCAGAATATGGAGAGATAATAGAAATAAAAAATTACTAAGAGCTACAAAGGACAGGAAATTGTGGAGAGCCATGATCACCAATGTTCAGGAGGACAAAATTCTATTGATACAAACAGCAATAATTTGTTAATGTTGAAAATGCACAAGAAAATGCAGAGGGAAAAAATGGCCATAAGGGTTGATGCTAATCAAAACCAAGTACCACAAAAAAACAAAAGAAAAAAAAAGCACAAAGAGAAATGAATTAGCCTTGGTTGGTATTCTATGTAAAGATGGTGTCTCAATAAAAACATCCATCCTCCAAGCAGCCTGACCAATCAGGCTACACTGAATCAGCCTGAAAAACACATGGTGACTGAAATTCTTTAAGAAAAAAAAAATAACTAAATCGTATTGAAAGTTCTATTGCCGAGAGATATAGTGTGATATTAACACTAAGTAATAACATTATCAATAATATATAAAAAATAACTAAATAGTGATGTGAGTTCACAGTCTACTGCAGACAGAAATATTGCAACATTATCACTCGAAACATATAGCTAGTGCGACGGTTACTCATATGGTGACCACACAGGTAGTGCAACGGTTACTCATATGGTGACCATATAAGAAGTGCAATGATTACTTATATAGTGACTATACACAAACGAATGAAAACATTGCAATTGAACATGATTTGAGCTTATCAGATTAAGCTTTCAATTATTAATTTTTGATGAGGATTTCATCTAGTTTCAGTTACTTTTTATTGTAACTCACAAATTGTCATGCTATGATTATTAATAAATAGTATAGATTAGAAATAAAGAGTAAGTCTTTAGCTTAATTCACAGTGATTCATCCAATAAGACAAAACATTATTACTAATACTATGTGGGTATGTGAATGACAATAGCATTGCATTCATTTCTTGGAGAAATTAAATAAAGAATGCGATTTGTGCTTCATTGATAATTCTTTGTGGTTTAATTGGTACAGACAGGCTTCTTGCGAAAAAAAGATGTGAATTCACATCTCATCAAAAGCTTAAGCTGTATTTCTGATCCATGTTTGCTTACTAATGAGTCTAGAATGATGGTCTGAAATTTGTAATAAAAAACAGAAATAAGATGAAGGAAATAACAATAAAAAATTAACAAATGTGAGGTTGTCTTACTCTTGTGAAATTTATCCTCAAAATTAAAAATAAAGAAAAAAAAAAGAGGTTCCCTGCAATTTCATATATAGTGGCCCAATGTCTCTTTGCTGGTGATATGATTTATATAGAATCAGGCATTTAAGTTCTGTTAAAATTTTTGGCAGTTGTAAAGTAGATATTTACATGAATAAGAAGCATTCCAGCAATAAAACTGAGTCCCTGGCAGTAACCAACTTCTGTGTCAAGAAGACTGTAGGCTTTAAGGAGATTAAACAGGGCCAGTTGCCCAGGCCCCAATTGTGTACGGAAATAGGGATGCTTGGGAAAAGTCCGCCCTGTAAAAAGAGAAAAAAAAATTAAAGTTCAGTTATAAGTATCTATCTTCCAAAATATTATTAAAAAAAAAAAAATACAGAATGAGAAAATATAGCAATATCATGAAGATGATTTTCATCACATGTGATTAATTGCAGGAGATATATTTTGCTTTATATATGGTTACAACCCACCATCAAGTATGCTTGCCATAACAGGTAAAGAGGTAGTGTGGGTGTGGCAGCCATGAGATATGGACAGGAATTAACAGGAATAAGCACTATCTCTGGGGTGACAACTGTTCTAAGTTTTTCTCAGGCATAAAGGCTCTACCAGGAATATATGAATTCTAGACAGGCATCAATGGCACATGAAAACTGAGTATGCACAGATGATGCACATGAAAACTGAGTATGCACAGATGATGCACATGAAAACTGAGTATGCACAGATGATGCACAAACAGGATCTGTAGTGACTGATAATGATGATTACCATTTAATGTGCACTGCATTAAATCACATCCTAATTCAATGCTGGTGTTTCTTAACCCATAAGTCAATGTACTGTACAATATGCACTGTATTCCATGGGAATTTGTAGTAGTTGACAACCAACAGAGTGCATTATCGACACTATGGAATCAGTTACTGTGCCTTGTCTAGACCAGAGAAGATTGTCACTGGACTGCAGAGACAGGTATTGTGCCATTTGACCAGATTAATCACATCTGCAGTTCTTTTGGGCAGATTGTAGAATTCATTTTTTTTAAATCATTTCACACCTAAGCAAGGTAATAAAAATAACAGTAAGATGCAAAGAGGTCACTGAGTGTGTAAGAAAAAGAGAGGACAATAAAAGGATAGGATTCAAAGAGACAGATGACAATTGACATTGCATTTAGCATAAGGCTATGGATCATGCCTGTTAGAGGGGGCATGTTCCTCAGTAAAAATCTCAATTAAAAATTTTAAATTCTGTGATCATATATATATATATTAGATCATAGAAATAAGTAGAGAGTGTTCACACACATTATATATATATATATATATATATATATATAAAAATTTAAATTTGCACTTTCTTTTATTTATTTATTTGATATGTAAAATTATAAATTTAAACTTTTAAAGCCAAAATGTGATTATATAGCTTTTATGAAAGAGGATTTACTAAAGTCAATTTTCATGGATTCTTATTTGCATAGAAGTTCACGATTGTCTCATAGTCCAACTGAATGTCTCTGTGAATGTGCAAAAGAACGAGCATGTTAAATCTGGCTTCACTCATTGAATGCCTCGTTTGATTTCTCAGGAATTGGGGTGGGCGGTGGTGAGGGGGGTACCCACTGGAAATTGCTTTATTCTCAAAGTTAATGCATTTGTATTGTGCAAACCCCCCCCCAAAAAAAAACAACCCAAAAACATTGCACCAGGATGTGCCATTGTTTTGCTGTGTCATGGTTAAACACACATACACAAAAAAACAAATATACAAAAATTTGATCATTATTACATATTTCCACATGTTAACCAGTATTAAATTGTAAATTTAAATTTAGAATTTTAATGATTTAATTGAAAATTTCCAAGTCATATTCTAAATTCAAGATTTTGTTTAAAACATTTAAAATTTCAGGATTTTCAAACCCTATCCCTCTGTATATAACAGGCAAACACTTAACATTGATCTACAGAAATTTATCTTTATTTAAAAATGAAGAAACTTTTCCTATCAAAGATTATAAGCACTGGAAGGTACAATGAAAGTATGTCATACATTCGAAACCAAAAAGCAAATATGGAAAAAAGTTGCTTCATTTTAAGCTTATGCTATTCTGAAGATGATGTTAATAAATATTAATATATCAACTTATATCAACTAAGGAGAATTTGATCTTTAGATAAATGAGAGGAGTTCTAATATACCAAGGTCAATTAGGATAGCATGCTGGTGAGTGGTCAACCTTCTCATGAGGTCATCATAAGCGACATCATCAAGACCACTGCCCGTGCTCATCATAGGTGATTTCAGCTGGTTCTGTTCAACCAATAACTGCCAAATGGCACCACGCCGACTTTTAGGGACTCCTGCAAAAGTCAAACAAAATACAAAGAATGACAGAAAATTCAACAGCAAATAAATTTGTTTACAGGAGAAAAATATAATCCTATACAAACACAATCCCTTAAAAAAATCAAAAATCAAACTTATACAAACCCAAGCCCTTAAAAAAATCTGATAGATGACAAATTGCTGAAGAACTGGAGATTTCTTTTTAAACAAAGTTGAGGACTAACTTCCAAAATGAAATAAAACAAAATCACTTATTAAAATCAGTATTAGAATTTTAATTACAAGTTTGCAGAAAATAAGGAAATTTAAATATTGCTTTGAAAGATTCATTTATTCCTTATCAAAAACATTGTGTTTGACTACCATTTGCTGAGCACATGGTCCTGGCAGAAGACAATGACTCAAATACAGCAGTTGACTATGTTCATTTTGTGATGCAATCTCATGACAATATTTTGACAACTACACCTCAGGCCTCATTGAACAATCAGATCACAAAAACTGAACTATTGTTACTAGTTTATCTACAGTTAATCATAATTAGGCTGAATATCATGACATGTTGAAGGTGGGTCTAACACAAATAATAGGTAATGTTATCTTATGTAAATTATTAGCCATTATTGTTAGATATTTTTTTAACTTTTCACCCTTGTAATTATCAGCACTGTATGTGTGTCTATCAATTTCATTTAGTCAACTATTTTATACAAGTTGTTGTCTTTCTCCAGGACCATGTGCCTGGCAAATGACAGTCAAACCAAAGTTGTGTCATACAAGTCTATTTTTTGGCCTTAAACGCAAGAATGAAACAGTATGTTTGGTTAGAAAAAGAAAAAAGTTTTTGATTTCAAAACTTTAAAATACCTCAATAAAAATACAATATAAAAATTTTAAAAAACCACCGAGTGTCAGGCCCTCAAGAGATTGTCAGCTTAAATCTACATTATCTGTTTTTCAAACAGTCACTGTAAAAAATTATGTCATGAATTCTATAACCCATGAGGGTCTTAGGAATGCCACATGTACTGCAACCATCATGGGTGTGTGTAGAACAAGATATCTTGACAAAGCCTATCTCTCTTCAGGCTATATAATAAATAGGTATCTTATAAATCTTTTATAATAATACATAAACACACATGAGGCTCCCAATTTAAACCCAGCCTTATGTCACATTCAATCCAAGTGGCTGTGTGGATAAATAGCAGGTGAATGTTGTTAGTAATTACTCAGGGTAGGCGGCTTGTGATCTTTATGTAGTAAATCTACAAAAATTAAAATATTTTGCATTTTATGCATAATAATTAGAGTAACCTTCATAATTCTGTTGGATTAGGTGAATATTGTGCTAAAGAAGGAAAGTGTAGCTGCTGATCTATTTTATTCAGGGTAGGCACTGCCTCCATTGCCTACCTAGATGCAGTGTCCCTGATAAATAGCTAACGTAAACACACATATTTATATATAAATAATTAGATGACTATACACTTTAATTCTCAAATCACACTGATCCATTCCATCTTTGAAATGAATGTGGGTGAATAAGCATTATAAATTCCCAAATGACTGATTTTAAAAAGAGTTTATATGAAATTTCACTTTTTCCAATAAAAACAAGTGGTTCAAAAAAAATTACGTATGAAAACATGAGATTTGTAAAAAGTACTGCAAAATTGATGATGATAATAATAAAACAAAATACATGATGATGATGATGATAATAATAATAATAAAACAAAATACATGATGATGATGATAATAATAATAATAATAATAAAACAAAATACATGATGATGATGATAATAATAATAATAAAACAAAATACATGATGATGATGATAATAATAATAATAATAAAACAAAATACATGATGATGATGATGATAATAATAATAATAATAATAAAACAAAATACATGATGATGATGATGATAATAATAATAATAAAACAAAATACATGATGATGATGATGATAATAATAATAATAAAACAAAATACATGATGATGATGATGATAATAATAATAATAAAACAAAATACATGATGATGATGATGATAATAATAATAATAAAACAAAATACATGATGATGATGATGATAATAAAACAAAAAAAGAGATTCAGCTCAGCTGATACTCACCTTGCTTAATGCAATCTTCAAGTATCTTAGGATCAAACTGTGTGTTTTTACGGTCTGGGTTATTGAGCATTGTGTCCCAGACCTTTGTGACCTCTTTCAGACAAGGTGTGATTTCTTCGTAGTCCAAGTTCTGCCGCTTCTGCTGAATTTCATCTTGCCTTGCTGAAATGAAAACAGCATCCAGATGAACAAAGAAAGAAAGCAAACGCTCAAGACAAAAAAAGACTCTTATGAATTTGAATTGAAGAAAAATTAACAGAAATCCATGAAAATATTAAAAATGCATCTGCAAGAAAATTAAAACTTCACAGGGAGACCTACATCAAGTTGTTAGCAAAGAAAGACTTACAAATTATTTTAAAAAAATGCAAT
>OZ038476.1:52399332-52474332 GCA_964036315.1 Acanthosepion esculentum | reverse complement strand
AAAGTTGAGAATAGGACCGTTATAAAATTCTAATAAAAAAATAACAAGATTTATATAAGAATTTAGGAAAAGTATTTTCTTTAATAAAAGCAGAATAACAACATGGAAGTGATTGACATACAAACATCCATTTATACAGAAAGGAACAACAATCAAGATATAAAAAAATCTTACAACCCAAAGTAATTTAAAAATTAAAAGAAAGATCACTGAAATATAGAAACTATTTGTAAAATTTTAGCCTAGATAATAAATTTCTCTGCATATGTTATTATTAACTAGCTTAAAAGCCACACTTTGTGTATACTTTAAAGTTGGCTCCTGCAAAGGGCTAATTGGGCCTCTGGCATAAAACAAAATGGGCCTCTGGCCTAGAACAAAATGGACCTCTGGTTCAGCTTAGAAAACAACAATGATAATTTTGAAGATATAACTTTGAATTCCTCAATTCCATCCATGGAACTTCAAAACCTTACTTTAATTTGGATTTGACAATAAGTCCAATTTTGGACAAAAAACCAATTCAGGTCAAAAATTGAGTTCTTCAAATTACAAACACTGTGGAACTTCAATTGAGTCCTTCAGATCTCAAACTGTGCAGAATTTCAAAACCTCATGTCATGAAACTTTTCACTTTAACTCTGATTCCTTGGCATTTTGAAGAAATAAAATTGATTTCCTCAATTCAAAGTTTTGGGGATATTTTAAACTGAATTTAAAACAATTTTTTTTTTTTAATTCACAAGATTTTTCTGTTACTTTAAATATGAATTAAAAAATTTTCAAAATCACTAATTTTTTTCAATTATTTTAAAATTTGAATTTTTAGCTTTTCCATCCTCATCCAGACACAAATCCCAAGGTTGGATGTTCAAGCACCAGATGAAGGACAGATTTTCAATCTCAGGATAATCCCAATACCAAAAAGGTATAATATGTCTATGTAAAACAAGTGTAGTCATGGCCGGACTTGGAGAGGTTTTAGACACACAGATGGATGGACAAAATTTGTCGTTATTTAGGAGATTATAAATGAAGTAAATTTTAACAAATATTAATTATATTGATAAAAAATACAAATAAATACAAAATAAAATGCTTTCATTAAAGTATGTCAAATATATTTTATTAAATTAAATCATTTTGTAAATATAGAAAAATATAAATAAAAGAGGAACAAATAAAAACAAACAATGCATAAATATCTCAAAATATTTGTGCATCACAAATAGCAATGAACTTGAAGAAGCTTTATAAAAAAAGTATAGGCAAAATAAAGAATCATTTAAATACTTTTTAAATATTTTTTTTCCTTCAGAGAAAATATACACAGTTTAAAACTTGGACATTAAACATACAATCTATTATTGCAGACCTTTAGCAAGTTAACATCTTAAATATGTCTTTTGTTATGCTTCTTTATAAACAATTTTTGGAAGAACACATGACTATTTATACTTACCTAATTCAAGGACCAACAGATTGCCTCATTTGTAATGTTTACCTTATTTCATGTCTGCACTTCTGTGTGCCAAACACAAGGGCCATCACAATTTATTTATTTCAATTCACCTTTGCCCTCAAACCTAACAATGTGCTTATTTTCTATGGCATAATTATTTTCGAAATAATTTTCTCTGCAGCAGGATTATTTTGTTCCCAGTGGAACTTTTATTTAAACCTGCACGTTTATTTGGGGAAAAAAAAAAAAAAAAAAAAATTCTACCAATATGACTATTCCAGATGGCACTTGTATTTAGTACAAAAGAGTATATTATATGTACAAAACCAAAGAACACAGCCAACAGAAGAAATTTTCCAATCATAAAATGGAATTCAAATTGTGGGTGTACTTAAGTCATAGCAATTGATCGGTAGTCATCAGTAAAAAAGTATATATTCAATAATAAACTGTTGAAAAAGCTGAAAACAGAGCTGGAAAAGATTTATTGATAACTGTTTTAACATCAGTGTAACATTAATTAAAAAATATAATCACCCTGAAAAATACTTTCTATTAAAAAGATTTAAAAAACAGGCAAAATAAAAATTTAAATAATTAAAAAGAAAGAAAAGAGACGTCCACTAAATAAAGAAAGGCATAAATAGTAATTCTTCAGGCATTATTATATCAACAAAAACATTGCTAAAAAATAATTTGGATGGCATTCCAAGGCTTTGTAGAAAGCATGCATACATATTTTTAAAAGAAAGAAAGAAAAGAAGCTAACATTTAAATCAACAACATTTGCTTTACTAATTTCTTCAATACATCAAAGCATTTACGCCAGTTAGATTGTATAGAAAAAAATCCATTTAGAATAATAACTGTTGCTTAATTTGCACATGGAGATTAATATTTATCCACTAAATTCCAATGTATTCTGATGATAGAAAAAGAACCATTTTACAAAGATCACCAAATTTTCATGTGACCTCAAGCCAACAATTATTACCTCAATTCGATTGTATTAGAAAAATGCTGAAATCCAATCTGATATTAAATTTCCTTTGGATACAATGAATTATACATTTTTTTTTCTCAAAAGTATTAATAAAAATCTCTAATACTGTCTACAGAACTGCCCAATAAAACAAGATATCAATGTATACATGTATTATAAACAAACAATATTATTCCTGAAATAAATTAAGCTAACAAGTTAAAAAAAACAACACCTTTCATTAAGGTCTAAAGTTATGAGTCATACTTATAATTTATTTTCAGAGGATAACCTCATTCCTCTTGGATGATAAACAAATCTACATAAAATATAGTAAAGCCATCTTTTGCAGGAGCATTTTCAAATCCATTATCTCTTACTAATTGTCAATATAAATCAGAATAAATAAAAAATCTGGTTATGATACTAACAATTAGCAACCAGAAATTTAAACTAATTTGTAATATCCAAACATTCTAAGAAAATAAGTTGTCTTCTGGTTTCTCCTGAAGTCAGGCCATTTCAATAGAGCCTTAAAAGGAAAAAGAAAAAAATAATCTCATATAGCTTAAGTAAACATTTTCTAGATTTGAAGCAGTAAACTAATCATTGGTAACTGATTTTGGTGTTGTGCACAAAGATCTTCTATTTTGGGATTAGCTTCAGCAATGTCTACCATAAAAAATCAAGTGTGGCCAGAAAAACAAATATTATCAACTATTTTATTGACAAGCCCATGGAAAAAAAATAAATAAGAAAAGATTGCTTCATGTTTCTCTCACTATATTCTGTTTATGGGAGATTATAGCATATGCTAAGACAACTGTTGAGAAAAATATAAGGAAAAATGTGATAACAAAAACAAAATGGAGTTTGAAAAGCAAGTGCAACGAGTCAACAGTATCTGTTCATTAGAAAAAAAAAAAATTAAATGATCAACAAGAGTAGATTTGTTAAGTTTTTATTTTAATTTAACTATTTCTGCTATTTAATCAATTCTCTGGTTCCTTTTTATTTATTTATTTATGTTTTTTGCATATGTAACATTTGGAAGAATCCAAAAGAAAATACTTATTAGCAGTATAACCTGAAGAATAACCTATTTCTTTCTCCTTTATCTCTCAAATTTTAAACAGCTTAAAGAAAAAAAAAGAAAAAAAAAAAAGAAAAAAAAGATACACAAGGTGCACATCATGCAGGTAAGTGACACTGATATGCAATAATAGAGAGGGAATGGGTGGGACTGGAAAGTGTACACTGTGGTGCATTATTTTTTTCTTTTTATGAATATTGGAATACCTAATGGCATCTTACCTCTGAATACGACGACTGAACGGGACCCATACAGGATGAAATATCCTGTGTTGAACAATGACAGCAGCAGTGAAGGGAGAATAAATAGTTAGCTTTAATAAAGATTTGTGGAGGAAGAAAAAAAAAAAAGGAAAAACAAGGGAAGTATTATGAAATGACCATGGAAACAGGAACAAGTAGCCATGTTTATTTTAGTAAAATAATTTTAAAAGTAATTTAAATGAGCTTAAGAGAAAAAGAAACATGTAAAAAAAAATAAATAAAAATAGGATGTAAAAGATATATATATATATATATATATATATATATATATATATATATATATATATATAATGGTGTAAAGGACAATTGAAAAGAGTTCTCATGGTTTCTTTTGGAAGGGAAAAAAAATGAAATTTTATAGAGAAACCTTCTAGAATATTTATAAAGAAGAGGACAATCATGAGCTTTCACACCCACAAAAAAATAATGTCAAAAGGATTGTTTTTCTCTTGACACTGCTATTATTTAAACAAACTTCACTCTTTGGCAATGTTTATCATTTTAAAAAGCAATGATTACAATTGTGATAAAACCTAAATATGATGAAAGTGAATTTATACATTTTCTTTGTTCTTGAGAATTGACAACAAAAATAATAAACACTATTTATTTATTTATTAGATTGCTTATTGGAATGGTTGGCAAAACATCAGCTAATTGCCAACCAATTTAAACTTTATAAAATAGTAAATTGCAAGAATTTCCTTATAGCTTGTACCCATCTTTTAATAAATGTTCATAAATTTATGAATAAAATTTTTTTCATATTTATTTCTTTATAAATTGGTAAATGATAAATATTGCATTAGTTTTAATACAATTGTTTTAGTTTTTAAATGTTGTAAATATATAATTATTCTTGTAAATAAACAATCTAATAAATGGTATTTAATATTTTTGTTGTAAATTCTGAAGAACAAAAAATGTATAAATTCACTTTCATCGTGTATTTTATTACATATCTAATCATCACTTTCTTTAAACAATAAACATTTACAAGGAGTGAAGGTAGTTAAGATAGCAGTGTCATGTGAAAATTCATACTTTTGACACTGTTTTCTTTGTGGGTATGAAGGTTTAAGATTGCTAAGAAGAGAATAGTTGAAAGAAGCCATTAGACAAAGATCTTGAAATTACTCAAGATTTCATCGATGATAGTAAAGATATTTTTAGCATTTATTAAAAAAAAAAAAGAAAAAACATTTAAATTAATATTTTTCTTTAGTGTAGCATTTAATGGTTTATTCTATTATTACTAATAATGTGAAAATAACATCAATACATGAAACACTTACAAAATAACCAAGATGGTGGTGCCTCAGCTATTCAAATTTCTTCAACTCTTTCTAGGACAGTTATAAAGCTTGAACTGATATGCTACCAAACAGTATAGTATATATTATATATAACATTATAATCATATTTAATAGTAAAGAATCTAGGGAAGCCATTTGTTGATTTATAATGTTTTAATATCATTACAACATGGTAGAGAAAGACAAACATGCATCATACAAGGCTATTTTGTAAACCCAGATCCAGAATGG
The DNA here is from genome assembly GCA_964036315.1 of Acanthosepion esculentum. Classification (NCBI taxonomy): domain Eukaryota; kingdom Metazoa; phylum Mollusca; class Cephalopoda; order Sepiida; family Sepiidae; genus Acanthosepion; species Acanthosepion esculentum. The sequence goes on along the minus strand of OZ038476.1, from coordinate 52,468,985 downwards.
TTAAAAATTCAACAAATCCATAGAAAGACATGCTCATGTTATCTGTAGTTCTTTTGGGCAAATCAATTGGAATGAAAAGGTTCAAAGTCAGATTGTATTTTCGATGAAGCCTGATAAACTATATATTATATAAAGATTTTCAAGGAAATGTTGTACTACCAGCAAAAAGCAGATTTCAAATTGTTACAATGCTGATTAGTCTGTTACAGGAAATTCTCATGTGAAGGGAGACAACTACATTGGAAAAAAAACAAACTTACAAAGTATTGATAAAACAATAAAGAGACAAGTGGTTATAATCTAAGCATGGCTGGCCACAACCAGAGACACAATAGACATGGGGATGTGGACAAACTGAATGAGTTTTCTTATAGAATATTCATTACATACATGTTTGCCGGAGTTTTCTTTATTTGTGTGTGCGTGTGTGTGTGTGTGTGTGTGTGTGTGTGTGTGTGAGAGAGAATGTATTCATCTAAAAATCTACTGTATATTTTTATCAGTAGAGGAATTTTTTCCATGAAAACTGCTGCCCTAAAAAAAAGAAGATATATTCTGAATACAATAAAGGATTGAGAAGAGGTACCTTGAGTTCTTATGACAACCCATGGTATCTTTAACACTGAGAACAGTTGGGTGAAGAAAAAAGACAATCAGTGGTGAGGATTAAAGGAAAAAAAAAACAAAAAAACAAAAGAATATGAAAGAAAAAAAATGAAGGTTCAAATGCTTTCAGAGAGAAAATTTCATTTTTGTTTATTTAAACTCATCTCATAAACAAAATCAATTTTTAATCTTTATTAGGTTATAGTTAAAAAGGAAAAAATATGTAGCTACTTGTGATTGAACGTCAATTCTCCTCTTTAATATAGGTTGATCATTATGAATTTAAGGACTTTCTGGATCCTTTTAGTTAAACTTCTATGTGCTGCGTCTCTTTAGGACATGGGCGATCATGACTCTCCATAACTTCCTATACTTTGTAACTCTTAGTAAGCTTTACCTTTTCACCGCCCATCTCATTTCCTGTTCTGCTATCCATTTACACCAGGTCATTAAGTTACTTGCCGCTTTCTTGCGTCCCTCTTGCCTTCAGCATGTTCTGTAAGGATCACATTTTCTCAGACCAATTTCTTCATTAGGTGTCCTAGAAATTTTGACTGTCTCTAATTCTAACTATAAGCATCCTTTTTGTTCCCATTTTCCTTAAAACTTCCTTGTTACTCACATGTTCAGTATATGGTATTCTCAGAATTCTTCTGTAGAACCACATTTCTGTTGCTTCAATGTCGTCTTCATTTATGAGAAGATTGTCCAGCATTCACTGCCATATAGGAGAGGACTGATATTACATAACAGTTCAGTACTCTTTTCTTTGTAAAAAAAAATTTCCTGTTACTTAATACTTTGCTTAGCTTTTGGATGGCATCTTTCATTATTACAATGCACCTTTGGAGATCAGTGTCACATTTTTCATCCTTTATTAAAACATTTCCTAGACATTTAAATTTTCGTACCTGCTTCAGTTTGGCATCTCCAATTTTAGTTCATATCTCGGACTGTTCCTCTTGCTGACAATCATACATTCATTCTTCTTACAATTGATGGTTAATCTTCCTTTCTCACTTTCCTTTAATATCTTTTGTAAGAGTTCCTCAAGTTTCCTTTCTATATCTGCTATCAACACTGTTATATGCATATCTTGAATTGTTAAGATTGTGCCCACCAATAATAAATCCTGGTAGGACTTCTAGTTCTCTCAGGATCACCTTGCTGTAAAGGTTGAATAATTCTGATGAGAAGACACCTTTGTCTCTTATGTCCATTTAGAGTTTTGTGTGTTTACTGAATTCATTTTTTATCTGTTTGGAGGCGGTTTGCTACCAGTATGAATTCTGGATTTTCTAAAATTTTACCCAAATAAATCAATCTTTCCTATCACTTCAAACAATTTTTTGTCATACCATATCAAACACTTTTGCATAATCTATAAAACATAGGTATACATCCTCCTGTACTTGTGTTGCTCTTTCTGATATCATTCTGAGAACAGATATCACAGTCCTTGTTCAAGTGACTGGATGATGTAAATTAATTATAGTATTATTCTAATCAAAGTAGAACTCGCTAACTCTACTAATAAGTGATTGAGCCTAACAATGCAAAAAGTATTAGGTTGGTGCAAAAATAATGTCGTTTTTTGACGTTCAAGATCATGTCAAAAAACGACATTATTTTTGCACCAACCTAATATATTTTTCTTTATTTTCATTGGCCTTAAAATTTGGCTAGCAGTGTATTATATTGTTTAAATTTTGTGTGGTAGGTACCTTTGTCCTTTATTCTCTCAGGATCAGGTTGAATAAATCTGGTGAGAAGACACATTCCTGTCTTACAGCACTTTCTATTTTTGTGAATTTCTTCTGTGTGCCATGATCCTTCAGGAAGTGTGTGATCATGGCCCTTCATTACTTTTTGTCCATTTTTGTACTTAGCAATGTTTGTCTTTTTCCCTATCTCTCCAAATCATTGTTCAAGTTCATTAGGGAGGTTATTTCCTCTGTTGAATTCATTTTGTATCTCTATACAATTCTGTATATTATGAATTCTGAATTTTCTAATAACCTTCCCAAATAAATAGAGCTTTCTTAGCAATTCAAATAATTCTTTGTCATACCTTATCAAACACTTTTGCATAATGTATAAAACATAGGTATACATCTTCCTGTATTTGTATTGGTCTTTCTGATATTCTGTGAATAGATATCACATTTCTTGTTTCAGTGTCTTTAATGAAGCTGCACTGTTCTTGTCCTAAATTTGCCAGAATTCACTTGATAAGTTTTGTTATGTGGCTCGTTAGGCTGATTATCTAATGGAGCTTGCATTCATTTGCACTATCAACTATGAGATCAGATTTTACTTATTAATGTGTAGTTTTTGTATATTTACTGCAAAGACATGACTAAAAATACTAATTTTTACCAGAAATTGAACTCTCGAGTATGAAATAATTGTGGAGATCATGTACAAAAATATTTGATGGAAGCAATGAAAACACAAGTCTTGTTTTTGATATTTTCATATTAAAATAAATTAGCAATAAGTAATTTTTTTAAAAAGGTGAGCTGGAAACTGGAGAAAAAAGAAAAAAAAAGAAAGTTCTCAACCTATATTACAACGAGGCAGGGGAAGATAAAGCAATGACAAATTTTTGCTGAACAGACAATTTAAATTTGCTTTTTCTTTAGGAATAAATTCAGCTGAAAAAAGAAATATATTACTCTCAGATGAGAACTGTGGTCAAAATATGTGTTAAAGAAAGCAGATAATTTCTTAAAGAGGAATGCTAATCAATAATAAATGTTAAATTTGTGCTATAAAAATTTATATGAAAAGATATAATATATATATGATAAATATATATCACATCACATATAATATCATATATATATACATGATAAATATATATCACATCACATATAATATCATATATATATACATGATAAATATATATCACATCACATATAATATCATATATATATACATGATAAATATATATCACATCACATAATATCATATATATATATACATGATAAATATATATCACATCACATAATATCATATATATATATACATGATAAATATATATCACATCACATATAATATCATATATATATATATGATAAATTATGATACCATATATGTTTATATACATCCTACTGGATATATATATGAAAAATGATATTTTATATATATGATAAAACCAAGAAATAATATGAAGATGTTTGCAGAGGATAATAAATGATGATTGTTAGAGGAGTAAAAAAAAAAGTAAGAAATAAAATGAAAGTGAAGAAAACTCTTCCCAAAAGACTTGTTGGCTTCCTTTCTATTTCAGACATGTTCAAATTTACAAATGAGGAGAGGGAATTTTATTAATGAAATTATTGCGAATCAAATATGAAAGTTATCTTGGCGATTGCTCACCTCTCAGGTTTTGGTTTTCCTTGTTCATTCGGATGAGAAGCAATGTTTCCTGAATTGCTTTTCGCCATCGGGCTCGGGCATCCAGGGTAGAACGTTTACAAATCATTTCCTGAGATGGCGACTCATCCAAGCTATCTGTTGGTGGAAACAAGACAACATAACTGTCATCTATGATAATGGATTAGGGGTGCTCAGTTGAAATGCAAATGTACATTTTAGTATCTTCGACAGATAAATTAAATAACCAGAGACATAGTATTTTTATTTTTTGCTGGATTTTTGTGTTTTTAAAATATTATTTTAAAACTATTTTCTCCATTTACTTTTGTGTATGTTTATAAGAATTTTGTGATGTCATTTTTATATGTCAACTGATGAGGTATTATTTTCATAAATGTGTATTCTTTATATTACATTATATATATATATATATATATATATATATATATATATATATATATATATATATATATATATATAAACAAGAAGCAAATGACAATTTTTAATTTGTGTTGAAAGAAAATAATTCCAAATTTTTCTTTTAGAATAAGAGACTTACAAAAAAGTTTTTTAAACTGTTTAAACTGTTTTAAGAAACATTTAGAAGGCTGAAAGGTACAACATCTGAAACATTTTGATAAAAGTGAGAACATTAATTAGTCTGAATGTAAATAATGATCACTCAGAAATTAAAACAAATCATCAGCTTTTAACTGATATAGTTTACATATTTAACTTAATAGCTTGGTATGCTTTTAGACCACTCAGCCAGGAAGAGCTTCATGGCAAAGCAAAACTCAAGTACCCTTTGTTTTAGATATGAAAACAAAATTAGGAGATATGGGCTGCAAAAGGTCTTCATTAGTGATGTTCTTTCCGTTATAAGGGTAACTGAACATTGCTTCATAATATTTGACATGTGCTTACAAATCTTTGTATTACTATCCACCACAAAGAATGAGGATAGATGGCATGTGATCTTTTCGGGGAGTAGATGTTGCATGGGTCCTGACTCACTCTTTCAATATCTCCAAGATTCTGCTGCAATGTAGATCCAGGAGAGATGATAGAGGATCAGTTACAATGAACGGCCAAACTAAGCTTTAATGCAAAGAATACCCTTATCATACTCCACAGCCCATCTATACCCAATTGGTTTGAATTTTTCTTCTGAGATTGGCTTCTCACCTATAACTGATGGTGGGTGGGGGCTGGCTTCTTATTTTTCCCAGATAATAAACCAGGATGGTATTTAAACCCACCTTGCCAATTCCACTTTCTACAAAAAGTGGATTTTTATTTATTTATTTATTTTTTTTTTTACTAAAGAAAATTTTAAATGAAATCTTTTTCGTTGTTAACATGCACACAAAGATGGCAGTATTATTTATATGAAATATTAATATGAATAGTTATGTGAAAAGAGAAAAAAAAGTGGAGTGTAATTACAACTAGAATTTTTTCTATTTGCAACAAATGAAAATTTCTAAATTATTTAGATTTATTTCCTGCTTTTGAGATCTTTCTAAAATGGGCAACAAAGATAGAATTAATTCTTTATCAATGGTATTTTCAGAATATTTGTAAGCAAAAATTAAATAAAAGACATGTATACAATCAGGGTACTGCACTTTTAAATGACCTACTCTATTTTCTGAAACATCATTTATGGAAGTATGAAAAAAAAAAAGACTATTTTTGATAATGCGACTTCTCAGATACAATGTATTAAAATATTATTTTCTGTTTCCCTTATCTCATAATACCTCAATTCTATTTTTTTTTCAATCTATTTTTAACATTTCAAACTCAAAACTTTCAAATTGAATAAACCTTTTATTTTTAAGCAAACAAGTAACTTATCTTTTTTATTTATTGTTGGCTTCTGTGAAAAAATATCTCCAAAATTTCACCCTTCAAGAGAAAGCCTTTACACGTTTAAAACTTCTATCAGGAATCTTTTTTAATTTTTAAAATTAGTTCATCCAGCTGAAATCAATATATTAGAATTACTGTGTGTGTTAAAAAGAAATATTTTATGATCTGGTCAGAACTAAATTTATAAAGTAAATGAAATATTTAAACAATTTGATCAGCCTTTGATTTTGCTAAAGGGCAGAATTATTTCCCTTGTCCTAGTTAATATGTTGTAGTTATGTCCCTTGTTTAAATTGATAATTTAAATTGTTCTTTTTAGAACATGTACATAAAGTTTCTATTCTTCATCATATATATAAAATGCCTAATTGTAACAATCTTCTTACTTGATTTCTGAATGCAAAATTAATAAAATATATATATTTTAAAATATTATCAGACAAAGATTTAACACGAAATCAGTCATATATTTTTGATATAATTTATTAACTTTTGTTGGTAATTGGTTATCATGCTAACAGACATTGTCTATACTTGAGTACAAAAAAATTCTTTACACTTTGTCTAAAAGCATGAAACTAACTTTCTATTAGACTTGGAGTGGAAAAAGAGCTTTTCTGAGAAATACGTTTTAGTTTTTTAATGTCATGAATTTTACTTAGACAATAGGATCTTTGCTCTTTAACTTGACTGGGAAAATTTTCTACATTGAAAATATGAACATAAGCAACTAAGTTAATGTGAATTTTTTTAAGGTACAAAAGACCTAGCCGGTTGTGCTTCAGGGGAAATTAACATTAACTATATTTTAAAAGTTACATACATAAAGGGGTACTGAAAGGTTTTCACCCTGACAAACTTCCTGAAACCAGAGTAAATACCAGAATTTTATAAAAAATCCTTGAAGATTTCAGAATCCCATATATCTCAAACAGGATAAAGAACAAATAGGAAACGTTTATAAATCTAACATGTTTCACTTTTATTAAAAATTCCTCAGCGAATGACGTATGAAAAAGTTCCCTGGTATTTTTATTTTTGTATTGTTTGATTCTCATTCAGGACGCGATGGATAAATTGTCGTCTAAATTACGCAAAAATGAAAATAACACTAACATCTCATTTTAACAGATACATTTACCAAAATTATACAAAAATATTTTGAAATACTAAAGAGTAAATTTATTCAATAAAATCTTGGCTTCAACCATGACCTCCAGACAATTTTAGAATCTCCTGCAACTATTCTGGATCGTCTCTTTGTCTAAGTTGGTGAATGCTGCCATAATCCTTACCTTCAGTTCATCTTTGTTGTTAGGAGCTTTGTTGGTCTCTCATTCAACTGCACCCCACACATAATAATAATCAAAGGGGTTGCAGTCTGGGGAGTTAGGTGCCCGGATGTAAGGGGTGATGTGGTGGCAGAGATTGTCTGACAGCCATGACTAGGTTGCCAGACATAGGGTCATCCAGTAGACACCTTTTTGACCCAGGGCAGCACCACCACCTCAAGGCACAATGTAGGCTTCAGTGTTCAATCTGAAGCTCTGTGAGCAGGAATGGAGGCATAACATCACCATCATCATGTTAAGTGGATATATCATCCAATTCTTTTTGAATCCTCTGCACTGTCCTCAGATTGACACCCAAACACTCTGAAATGTTCACATTGGAACTCCTTGCATGAATGCCAAGAAGTACAGCATGCCATTTCCAAATTTCAGGCAGAGTGAATTACGCCATGGTGCTCTTTTTCTCACAGATGGTGCCCAACTGACCCTACTATACTTTGCAGTCAACAAAATCAAAAACAAACAATGTGAATGCAAGAAATTAAAAATATAAAATGGCGACAATTTACTCATCGCACTCTGTAGAAGAGTTTACCTTAATTATTCATCTGTATTTATTTGGAATGATTTCCTTTTAGTGTTTGCCCGTTAAGCCTATGCTAGATTAATGCATATCAAAGACTTCTTTAGAACAAGTTATCAGAGTATATAATAAAAAGATATCACACAGGAGGAAAAAATAAATCACATTCTTAGTGCACTTATAATTGATATTAAAATGAAGCTACAAAAGAGACTGATTTACAAGTTAACCAAAATTACTCTCAAAACTGGTTAACCATTTCACTTTGACTGCACTTTAAAACTCTCCCATCAAAGAATGGATTAATTCAGTTCTTATTTCCCTAGCCATTGTTTGTATGATCTCCAAACATTGCTTCATACATGTGACTTTGGGATAAACTTAACTCAGTCCAAAATCAATAATTAAAATCAGGGATTTTCTACAAAAAAACACACATAAGAAATTTTTTTCCCCAAATCTATTAATGAAGATCACAAATATGAAAAGAAACAAAAGATTTTAAGAGGTGGCAAGTGATCAGTTGTCAATGTAAATTCATTGTAGATTGATCTCTCTTCTATGCAAGCAAAAACATAAATTAATAAAATAGAAGGTAAGGAAAATAAGAATAAAAATAATAAGAATAATAATAAGAAAAGGTAAGGAAGAAAATGCGTTAAATTCATATTATGAAATTATTTTGAAATTTTGTAAGTATTGGGTGGTGCAGAATTATCAGGCGTTTTTGTAGGAGAGTTTTTTTTAATAAAAATTGCTGTTTTATTTACTTTTTTTTTAATAAAAATATTTTATTTTCATGTTATAAAAATGAAGTAGATGGTAACTATGCTTCAGAATAATCATTTAAAAATGTTATTGTTGAATAGTTATGTTTCTTTTTTCATAATACATATTGTTTAAAAACGCCTGATAATTATGCACCAACCCAATATTATTTTAAAAGAACACAGAAATAAGGTAAGTAAAAAAAAATGCTTTAAATAAAATAAATAGTAACTACTTTTTATTTTAACTTGAAATTATTTGAAATTTAGTAATTACCTTAAGAATATGGTTTATCACATGGTTGGAATATATTTTTTTAGCTTGTATCAGGGGGTGGGGGGGTTAATAAATTCACAATGAATTTGCATAGCAAACTGAATGCCACCTCTTAAAATTTTGAAAATTAAAAAAAAAAAAATCATATTTGTGATTAGATAGAAATATGAATAAATTGAAAAAAGAATGATTATTTATTGTTATTACAGCAGAAATAACAAAATCTGTGTTAAAAACTTTAAATCATTCAGGTTCAATCAATGACTGTCAAAGGTAGCTCTTGAATTTTACCCTTAATGATAAAATTTTTTCATCTTTATTTCACTATCCTCCAACCACACTATGATTGTAAATGCTTCAGTAATTTTACCTCTAATATGGAAAAACAAATTACTTAATAAAATCTGAAAATTCACTGAACACAATCTTTTTTCTTGCTGTCGTTTTCTCTTCCTTTACACAAGACACAAGAATAAAGAATATTTTCTTGTAATTATCTCTTGACAGTTACACTATAAAGGAAAACAAAAGTTGTTCCCCCTTAACACTTTTACAATAAGCGAAACGAGAGCGGAGATTTATGCTCGTGACACGTAAGAAGCAAAATGAACGATATTTATGTCCTATGGTAGCACAACAAATTCAGCAAATTAATTTAATTTCTAGATTCAACAATATCTAGCTAACAAAACATGCACATGCAACAAGTTTGGGTTTTCGTTTAAAATAATAATAAAAAAGCAATTCTCAAAAAGTCTAATGAGCATAAAAAGCAGTCTACAAAAATGCAAAACATGACCCAAAAAATCTTAGTCAAAAATTTTTAAATTATAAAAATTTCAATAATAATGAAAAAAAAAAAAATTAAAAAGTTATGGAATAATGAAAAATTCAATCATTATTTTTTACCTGATCTCATATTCTAGATATGCATTTAAAAACTTAATATTTGTTATCCTATAAAAATTTAAAAACATAAAAATCAAGTAGAGAAACTATATAGATTATCATTAACAAATTGTGTGTGTGTGTGTGTATATATATATATATATACACACACACACACACACACATAAATAAATACATACAATGATGTTTACCCTGTACAATCCCAAGAGCCACTCCAAATAGTGAGTTACAGAGGAAGAGGCAGTTTATGGGGATATGTGGGGAAGATAATGGTTGACCCTAGACTTGAAGAGGCCAAGGTTGTAGTGATTAGGGAAGCATCCACTTGGGAGAAGTTCCACAGTGTGTGTGTGTGTGTGTGTGTGTGTGTGTGTGTGTAAATTAATTCAGATATAAATAAAAAAACTATAACAGTAAAAAGACAATATAAATAAAACAAAAGGAAAACTATTACTAAAAAGAAAAAAAAAATGCTTCATTCTCTGATGGACTTTAGCAAAGCAAATATTTATTTTGCTTCTGTTTATAAATAAACTTGCAATATAAAATTCTTACATTTACCTTCATAAGGTCCATCAAGGAAGGGGTGAAATGCATTGGTAAAGAATAGTTTTCTTTTTGTATGTATGTGTGTGTGCGTATATATATATATATATATATATAAAGGGGGATTTGAATAATCATAATTAATTCATCGAGTCTAGAAGAATCCTCAACAGAATGCAGAAAAGCATTGGACATCTTTTTCATCCTATTTTTTGGGACTCATTAGCAATGCACATCCACTACAGAGAGTTGAACCCGGACATTTATGACGCAAGTGTCATACCCACTGGACCAACAAGTCTCGGTGACAGAAAGGTAACAAACCAGACTCTATATAGCACCAGCTCTTCACAAATTCTGTTGTGTGACTCATCCGAGTCTATTTATACCAACATATAAAGAAGTATGTGAAGAGCTGGTGCTATATCAAGTCTGGTTTGTTACCTCTCTGTCACGGGGACCCATTGGTCCAGTGAGTATAAACGCTTGTACGATTCTTGGTAGTGGATGTGCACTGCTGATGTGTCCCAAAAATAGGCCGAAATGGCCATCCAGTACTTTCTGCATTTTGTTGAGGATTCTTCTAGACTCAATGAATTATGAGATATTATATATATATATATATATATATATATATATATATATATATATATAATGAATGATGCGATGGGTAAATTGTCGCCATTTGATATTTTTAATTTTGTGCATTGTTTGTTTTTGATTTTGTCACTGCACACTATACTAGGCACTGTCTGTAAGAAAAACAGCGCCATCTGACAATTCACCAAAATTTTGGAAAAAGTCATGCTGTACTGCTTGGCATTCACATCGGAAGATCCAATATGAACATTTCAGAGTGTTTGGGTGTCAATCTGAGGACAGTGCAGAGGAATTAAAAAGAGTTGGATGATATATCCAGTCAGCATCATGGTGTTGGGAGTGAACACTAGTGATGCCGACATTTTATGCCTCCATTCATTTGTCTGGAGGCCATGGGTGAAGCCAATGGTGATTTAATTAGTATACTCTTTAGTATTTCAAGATATATTTACTAAAATTACACAAAAATATCTGTTCAAATGAGATGTCAGTGTTATTTTCATTTTTGTGTAATTTAAACGACAATTTATACATCACACCCAGTATGTTTCCCTTCTGGCAACTTGTTTACAGACAGCATAGATAATTTCTTTAATTAAATGAATTAATTTTCTTTATATTTAATTAGGTACCTCAACGAGATCGCTAGAAAAAAGAGCATAGCATGATGAAAAAGACACCAAACTTGACGAAAACAAAATTTTATCGTCTAAATATTTATGTTATTATTAAGAGGAAAGATCGAAGTTTATTTTAATTATTTTTAAAAAAATTTTCTTCTTTTAAGAACATTCTGAATTTTCATTTAAAAATCTTGTTTCTCTTTGTATCACCGGAACTAGTAAAATAACATATACAATTTTTAGCATGTTTTTTTTTGTATGACACACATTAATTTGGAAAATCTTGCAAAAATGAAAATAATTGTCGGATGTTAATGAAACTTTCAGAAAGTATTCACAGATGATCGAAATTATTATAAATATGTTTTCTTTTATTAAAGTCATGGCAGAAATATTTTTTTTATATTTATCCCCCCCCAACTAATTTTATGAAAACACTAGAAATTTGATCGCGTCAGGTTTAGTGATTACAATAGTTAAAAGCACAAGGCTTTGAGGAATGCAAATCATGTTTTTGTTTTGTTTTTAATTGGATCCCCCCTACCTGAAAATTAGCTCTGAATTGTAACATACGAAGCTCAATAAAACAAATATATTATTTAATTTCAAATGCTTTTATTTGCTTTTAGTTGATTTTATGAATATGGACAATATTTTCTGAAAGCAAAAAAATTTTTTGATGAAAAATGAATTTTTATTACATTTGTTATTTTTTAATTATAATAGATTTTTACATTGAAGTTGTTAAAATATTATAAAATTAATTAAAAGCTGCATCAGGTTTTCTAAGTGTCCTTATGAGATAGATCTTTTTTTTAGTGCGTTGTAAATTGTATTGTTTTGACTAATCACAAGATCCGCAGTAATTAAGAAATGTAATTTTGTGTTTATAATCGGGCTGTAATTATAAAGTACGGAAGACCAACCAGAATATAATTAAGTTGCGTTATTTGAGTTAAGCATTGTTCTCTGCTGTTAAGGCCTTTACTTTTGCGAAACACGTGTGGAGAAGTTTATTTGATTTTTCAATTTCAACTGAGAAGGGTACCTAAAAGTATCAGTATCATCTTATGAAATTTATATGATCTTATTTTTATATTAATCTCAGTTATGGCATTTTTTCCATAAATGAAGTATCAAAATTAATAATAAAATGAATGGAAATACAAATAACACAGCAAAATGTAGTAAATGTACATAAAATTATAGTATTTTATGTACACTTCTGATAAAATTTCATAAGAAAGGTACCTATAAATTAATTAGATACCTTTCTTATGAAATTTAATCTCATTCGTAACAGTCTTATTTTAATTTCTTTATAATATATTTTCCATAAAGCATCGCCAACGTAAAGATGAAAGCTAAGTACAAAAAACAAAAAAAAATAGAGCCCTGAAAGTTTTCCTTAAAAATAATGAGGTAAATAATTTGTTCACTTAAATGTAAAATATTTCACTTTTCTCCTTCCGTAGAACAAATTATCTTCACGGAATCTGTCAATATGTCATTCATCACCTGTCAAGTGACGCGAAAGTTTATGACCTGCTTTGTTTTATTTTCAAATTACATCTTTTCGGCACAGAAGCTAAGTTAAGCTTTGTTCAAAATATTTTAAATAAACATTATAATTTCTGAATTTCTTAAAATAAGTTTTGAAAAAATTATAATTGATATTTAAAAGAATTTCAAAATGAGATTTTCATTGATTTTATAAAATGGGAAAAAAAATGCTTGCCATCTGTCAATTGTCAATTTTGCTGACTAAAAAAAAAAAAAAAAAAATTAAGAAAATTTTTGGACGTGTTAGGAACGATTAAAAAATGTAAAAAAAATACCAAAAATACTTTGATCTTTCCTCTTAATAATAACAAACATTTAGATGATAAAATTTTGTTTTCGTCAAGTTTGGCGTCTTTTTCATCATGCTATGCTCTTATTTTAGCGATCTCGTGGAGGTACCTACATTTAATAAACCCCTTGCTTAATCTGGCAAAAGGAAAAGGGCTTGACTGCCTGCCTTGTAAATCAGCAGTCAAAGTCTTGCTTTTTTGTTTTTAGGTTCAAACATTGAGCCCTCATGATATAAAACGTATGTAGCCCAACAAAATATACACTGAAAAATCTGTAGAAAAGAAAACAAAATACAGGGTATACAGTAAAATTTAAAATGGCCTTATTGAACTGGAATTTTTCAATTCACACTAATAGCTCTAAAGAAGTAGGCTGATTTGTGATGAAAAAAAAAAAATAAATGAAAGAAATATTAATAAAAATTTACTACATTTGATGGCATCTCAGACCACCTTCATCATTTGCATTTCATAATATGTTATAAAATTAAGCAGGATACAATTACTATTGTGTCTGGATAAACATTAGCTTAGTAGATAACCTCAGTTTTACAAATGAATCCTGAGAGATATTTCTGAGTCAGTTGGGGGTGGAGTTATATGTTATCAAATAAGGTTATAATAATTAACCACATTTTTTTTTGATGATGATGATGATAATAAATTCAAGATAATATTACTAATATATTTAAAACTGTTTGCATTTAAAATATTATGGGTATTTTTTAAACTTTAATAATCACACCACACACCCTAACAATGTAATAAAATAAACTTGAAGTGCATTCAAAAATGAAAATTAAAAACAAAAAAGAAATTTTTTTTAAACATTCGTTTATAAAAAGCATTTGTATATGATAATGGATTTTATTACAAAGAATCAATATGAAAATTAATTTACCAGATTATAAGAATGCATGAAAGGGAAATTGTTTATTTTTTAATCCCAGAAGTTCATCCTGATTTAACTGTACATCTTAAGGCTTTGGATTTTTGTCTTACCATAATATGAAGGCATTATATCCAGAGTAACACTTGGATATGACAAGGATTGTTTCATTTAATTCATGTCTCATACAATAGCAAATATGTTATATAAACCAGAATAAAATCCACTTCTATAGTTTTACAATCTTACAAAATTTGACATAAAATAATTTTATTCTACTAAATAAATGTGTGCATATATAAGAATAAATCAACATTTGATCTGAAACTTTCATTATATAATGTTGAATCTGTGATTAATAGAAGCATTTAAATGCATTGAAAAGAAAGCATATTATGTTGATAAACATTTGTGTAAAATAAGTGCATTTTAGCCTTATTGACATACATACATACACTGCATGCCAAATTATTATCAAGATAACTTTTTTTTCTAATATTTCAAAAACCATCCAATCAATTCACACAAAATTTTCACACAATGTTGGCAACACTGACCTGTGCAATCACTGAAATCTTCATACTGATCTGCGCAATGTAAACAAACTGGCGCCATATTTGTTATCAGCACGGTGATTTGAGCGTGCCAAATTATTAGAAAGGTTTAGTAAAATTCCCAGAATTGAGCAAACAAAACGTTTATTAATGTTGCACATGAATGTTTATGATCAAAAGAAGCTAATAAATAAGATAATCAAACAAATAATAACAGATACAAACAAAGGCACAGATTTAAACAAATTAATAGGGAATGTGCTTTCCCTGTTTTGAAATTACTTGAAGAAGTCGACGATCCATAGAATTTGTTAATTGTAGGATGTCATCTGTTGTAATGCCGCGAGATGTCAAGAATTGCTTCCCACAACTCAGCGTTGCTCCTGAATTGTCGTCCGTTGGCGTACAGTCTTCACTTCATGATGCTCCAAAGGTTTTTGATTGGGTTCAAATCCGGAGAATTTGCTGGCCACTTCATTTTTTGAGGTCCATCGAAGCCTAACTGTTTCAAATATTCAGTAGTCTTGTGAGCAGCATGTGAGGGAGAATTATCTTGCATAAAAACAATGGCCCTTCTGAAGGCAACTCTTTGCCTTTTCATCCATGGTTCAAGATGCTCCTTCATAGACGCTATGTATGCATCAGCAGTCATTTTGATGCCATCTGGTACTCTCCATGGGCCCACTAATGTTTTTCCAATACCACTCCAGATCATTATGCCTCCACCGCCTTGTTGGCATCTCAAACGCTGATGGTGATTCTGTCCATTCATTACCCAGCCTTTGCACCATCTATCTGGCCCATCAAGTGTTGCTAGAGTTTCGTCTGTGAACAAAACTTTAGAGAAGTCAATCTTCATATTGTCCTCGGCCCATTTCAATCGATTTTGAATGTGATTTCTCGTCAACGGAGGCTTCGATACAGGTTTGACTGTTGTTGCTATTTCCCTCAGATACCAACACCGAGTACTTTTAGACACAGTAGGATCCCCAATGCGTCTGAAAAGCTCTTGACTAGTAAGTCCAGGGTTTTTCGTGGCCTCTCGTTTAAGTCGTGACATGAGATGATGTGAAATAACCTTCGGCTTGCCTTTATCTGCCCTTTTGCGTACTTGTGTAGGGTCGGCAGTGAACTTTTTCACTGTTTGATGACACCTCCCTATCATTTTAGAAATTTCTAGGGTAGATTTACCTTTTGAGGGTTCTGAGGTGATAGTTTTCTTTTCAGCATCACTTAAACTGCTGTTATAGCCCATCTTTTCACTAAATTCTTACACTTTTCTAATAATTTGGCACGCTCAAATCACCGTGCTGATAACAAATATGGCGCCAGTTTGTTTACATTTCATAAATTTCAGTGATTGCGCAGGTCAGTGTTGCCAACATTGTGTGAAATTTTGTGTGAATTGATTGGACGGATTTTGAAAAAAAGTTATCTCGATAATAATTTGGCACGCAGTGTATATACAACAATTTATAAAACTTCTATTCTGACATATTTCACCAATGAATTGGTGTCATTAGAATTTTTTTTTATTTTTAACAAAATGTACATTAATGATATAAAACAAAAATTTTTGAAATAAAATTAATTTTCTGATGACAGTGATTTATTGGTGAAATAGACTTTTCCTAAATTGTCTATATACAGTGTAACCCGGATATAAGAGAGTTGTCGGGACCGGAGAAGAAGTCTCTTATATCCGGGTTTGGTCTATTATATATACATTAACACAGGCTCTAATTTGGGACCAGAGAAAGTTTCTCTTATATCCGGGTTTCTCTTATATCCGGGTCTCATATCCGGGTTACACTGTACTTAACATTCTGTTGGATTCTCATTAAAATATTGATCATTTAATATATATATTTTTTTAATTGGTTGTCATTAATTTCTTTGTTTAAGAAAATAAAAAACTGAGATAGCAACAGAAACATGTGTACCCACTAAAAATAAGGTTTAGTAATGAGAAATATTTTTTTTTTTTTAAGGAATTTTTTTATCCAACATAATTTCTTATTACTATAAATGTTATTTTTAGTGGGGACACATGTTTGACTTGCTATCCCTGTTATTTTATTTTATTTTTTTTTTCTTAAACTGTGTAATTAATAACAACCAGCCTATATTGAAAGAGTGTGCCTCCAACAGGAATCAAACCTGTATCCCATTTTCCATCATTGATTCTCAATCTAGGCCGGTTATTAATTTCACTGTTTAGGAAAATAAACAAAAAAAAGAAAGAAAAAAACAGGGGTTTCAACTAATAAATATCTAACCACTATAAACAACATTTATCGTAAGGAGAAATATATATATATTCATAAAATTTCTAAAGAATTTAATTTTATAATCCAAAATTAGTTTGTATTACAATAAACATTATATTCAGGTAATTTATGGTAAACATTATATTTAGGTAATTTATGGTAATAACGACAATGTTGGATTATAATTAAGATTCATTAATTCCTTAGAAATTGCTTTGTTTACGTTTCAGACATGAAAATAAATTTAGCAGATATAGGCTACGAAATGTTCCGACGAGAGATACGTATTTCTTTAAAAAGTTAATTGAACATTGCTTTGCTGTGATGCTTTTTGTGGCCAAGTGGTATAAAGCACACTTGATACAAGTGGTTTTCCCAATATTAGGGGGATGCAGGTTTGAACTCATTTTCTTTATTAAAACTCAAATGTTGAATTACACTGTTTCAAATGCAGATGTCGACTCAAACATGTATACTCACTAAATAAAAGGTTTATTGCAATAAGAAATATATATATATGTGTGTGTGTGTGTGTGTGTGTGTGTGTGTGTGTGTGTGTGTGTGTGTGGGTGTGTAAAATTTCAGATATAACTAAAAAATTATTTGTAAAAGACATTATGAATAAAGACAAAAGGAAAAACCATCATAGGACGAAACAGGTTGGCTAAGATAAGTTTTCCTTTTGTTTTTATTTGTATATAACATCACACACAAAAATCAACAAATATTGAATGCATGAAGATTCTTTTGTTGGATTTTGTTTAGAACATAAGCACTAAATTAAAGAAAATTTATGAAATTTTTCAAATTCATAATAATTGCTCTATGAGTTAAATGCTATTTTTGTGCTTTCCTAGTAATGATATTTTGAACCATATAACTGATGAAAATTTTACAAACTTAATAAATTCACTTTAGAATGGTTATAAGTTAGTGACCAATTGACATCTAAAACTTTCAAGAAAAATTTCTTACATCAGCAGGAATCTCTGGCGAATAACAGATATATAATATTGCTGATGGTATTGAAATAACTTTTTAAAAGATCTCAAAGCTTTGTATGACTTCAAGAAATTTTTATGAAAATTTCTATCAGTTCATCCACAACATTACACATGAAAAAGAACAATATTTATGAAATAGTTTTGTAGATAAACGGGTATACTTACATGTCTGAGAATTATCAGCAGGTGTAACTACTCTATTAAAAATGGCTTGCCTCCAGGACCCCCTCCGAGTAGGGGTGGCCATCATTGAGCCATGCTCTTCATATGAAGAGCAGACTGATGACGAAGCACTTTCTGGGGAGAGCTGTGCCATGCTGCTGCCAGAAATGAGGAACCTGGGGATAGGTTAGAGTAGAATTAAAAAGATAGATAAAGTCTGAAATGTTATGACACCAAAATCTGCCTACCACAATTAAACAAGAAAAATGAGAAGCAAAAAAAAATAAATAAATAAAAAGGAACAAAGATATAAACATATGAGATAAGAAACCTTATTAATTGAGATGAGTTATCATTTATTTTTTTTATTTTTTATTTTAAAACCGAGGAATATCTAAGACCTACACTTTTGTGGTTATGGGTAAGTTGTGTGTTGTCTACTGTTTTTAAGTTGCCTGCTAGTAATTTAATGTTTTTCACCTGGATCTGAGTAATCTTGAAGTGTAATGTTGGCTTATTGGTTTTCAGTTTGAAAAATAGAAAAAGTAAAAACAGGTTCAAATTCCAACTAAGGCAGTTTGCTTGATTTGGTTTGGTTTACGGTATATCATAATATTTTTTTTAAAAGAATGTATAATTTGGTTTGTTTTGTTTTGTGGCATATTAACCTCCATGGGTTATTTAATGCTGACAAGATTTTTATTTTTGGTAATAATTTTTTTTCAAATATTTATTGCTGATACTAATTTTTTTTTTTTTTTAAAGTATTTCTGGTATTAAAATCTATTTTTACACAGTTTCATAGTGTTTTGAGTCAGGTTGTGGGGAGTCAACTATTTGCCCATAGCTGGGACCCTAACAGGTGCTACCACCCCGGGTCAGGGTTGACCTGGGAACATCAGCAATTAAGAGGTGGTTCCACGCTCCTCAAAACCTCCTGATCAGAGGCCTTGCTGCTGGACGTAGTTTGTTGTCTTACCCAGGATGTGGATGTAGTTTATCGTCATATCCAGGATGGCTAAGGCAGTTTGTATTCACATTAAACTCATCTCCCAATAGTTTGTGTCAGGAATTACTCCCTGTCAATAGTATTATATAATCCAGTACAACCTGTCGTATGTTATTTAGAGAGGAGATGGGTGCCACCAAGTAACCCTTGTTTTACCCGCAAATGAAGTACTCAGTGTGGTCTGCCAATCAGGAGATTGGCGATCATGGCTCTCCACAACTTCCAACGTGTGGCTCTTAGCAGTTTTCTCCCTTTATCAATGCAACTCCCCTGCTCCAGTTTCACCATTGTTAGGTAAGTGGCTTGTTGCCTTCCCCTTTCTCTCTTGCTATGCCCTGTGAGGGTTAAGTTTTCCGGGCTCTCCTTCCTCATTATGGGTCCAAAGAATTTCAGCTGCCTCTTCCTGATTCCGATTATAAATGTTCCTTCTGTTGGCATTTTCTTTAAGATTTCTTGTTGCTTATTCACTCTGTTCATGCAATCTTCAGTATCCTTCTGTAGAACCATAATTTTGCTGCCTCTAGTTTTTTGAACATGTCATCTACCAATTTGTTAAATGTCTAATGCAATAGATCATAACAACTAAAAAAATAAAATTGACTAAGAAACATTGAAGTAGAAATTTAAAAAAATCTTGTATATTTACACATCTCATGACTATCATTATTTCTATGGCAAATGTTTTAATGAGCTCCATCCATTAGTTTCAAAAGTGCAGATCTTTACAGCTATGACTTACTATACCATGTACACCGAAACAAATCATCTGCATTCCTTTGTATTCCATTAGTAATAACAACGTTCCATTTGGATCACATATTCCCAAGAACTATTATTTTGTGGAACAGACTCCTGAGTGGATGCTTCCCAGATCACTGCAATCTAACCTCTTCAAATCTAGAGTAAACTGTTGTCTTCCTTACGGTGTTTACTCATTCCCCCAAAAGAATGAGATATGACACAAGGTCATTTTAAAGTGGGGACCCAAGCGCGTGCACCCGGGCAGGGACAAAAATTGTCCACAGCCCCCGCAACCGTTGGTTGCGCTGGCCTCAGTGCGAGCACCAATTCCTCCCTCTTGTGCAATGGGAGGGCATGGCCTCGGGCAGCTGTTCCCCAGGGCTGGGCACCTCTCAGTATTATTTTCTCAGTTGCCCCTCTGCCCTTCGACAGAGAAGCGCCTGAGCACACTCTGCCCAAAGACAGAGACGCAACTGAGAGATGATAGATATGTTATAAATCCCTCGAGGAGGGGTTTACACTGTTGTCTTCCTTACATCTCCCCATAATCTGCACTTCTTGCTTCAGCCTCTTACATTCACACAACTTCATTCAGTAATCATCTACCTTGAAAGGCTCTTGGTCCATGTATGGGGTGATCAATTAGGAGTGAAAGAGAATGAAAAGACTTTAGAAGGAACCAAAGAAAAAAAAACAAAAAGAAAACATGGATATCACCAACTTTCATAAATGACTGGTTTACTTTTTATGGCTTATCAAATCTTAATCGGTTACTTAAAGTGAAAACATATTTTGGATTGTAA
Source organism: Acanthosepion esculentum (assembly GCA_964036315.1). Lineage (NCBI taxonomy): Eukaryota > Metazoa > Mollusca > Cephalopoda > Sepiida > Sepiidae > Acanthosepion > Acanthosepion esculentum. Next base: position 52,448,235 of record OZ038476.1, on the reverse strand, counting down.
GAATAACAATTTTTTGAGAGTAACAATGATTTTTTCCAGACAACCCATAGCTGGGGGGGGGGGGGAGGAGAGGGATTCATACCTTTCCCAAAGTTATTTGTGCATAAGTGAATGTAACAAACCTCGGTGGTATTTGAACTCAGTTCTTTGATTTCTCATTCTGAGCTACTATTCATTATGCCACCCACCCATCCTTTTCATAGATGAAAGAATGACAATAAAAATCTAAAATAAGTTTCATATATAATAATATATAAATGTCTATCTAGAATTAGAGTTCTTGGTATTTTTCAAATGAAATACTGGCTCAATAAAGCCAACAGACAGGGCATATTTAGTAGAATGCGAAAGAGGCAATTATTATGACACATTTAATTCCCCAATCAAAATTATCATCTTTCAAATTAATCTGATGCATTATTTCAAATAACTTTACATGTAAATTATTTCTTTTTTGCTTGATTTCTTTTAACATAAATTCTCAGAGCCAATACATTTTTGAATAATAAAACTGATAAGGCAGAAAATAATCATTTTTGATAAGGCAGAAAATAGAACTGATTATAAGAATAGAAGGGTTTTTCTATTTTGTTTACTTTTAAACATACACAATGTGGAATAAAGAATTAAAATTAAATAATAAAATTACTTATGATTTTTCTAAAATGGAATCACTAATGTTCAGGTATAGAATTCATTAAGTATGGAATAATTTTTTAAACAATAATCAATATCACTGTTTTAAAATAATGCTGCTAATGTGAACCATGTATATAGACAACAGTTTCATAATTCAGACAGATATACTCATCCATAGATAATACTGGAGTTTATTCTATGCTGTAACAATTTTTTTTAAATTTCAAATTTTAGTATACTTTTAAAAAAATAAAATTTCAAATTAAAAAGAGATCATATAACTTAGCATTTCTGATATTAATGACATTTCAATTTTAATGCAAGTCATTTAACATTAACCTAAAAATCTGAATGTACCCAGATAAGAAAAGTCAAAATTCAAATTTTTATTCCCCACTATCAGCTTGGATGCTGAACATTTTCAAAGAAAAATATTCATGGACGATTCAAAAGATAAAGGACTTAAAGAGAAAAATTTTACATATTTGTGTAGAGGGTTAAGGAAAATTTTTCATTTTAAGTGAAGGAATATTACATTTAATGTGTGTGTGTGTGTGTGTGTGTGTGTATATATATATATATATATATATATATATATTCTAGTTTTCATCACAGTGTATTTGAATCAACTGAAAAATTATATTTTTACTGTATTTCTTAATATTAAATAAACAATATTTTTCTTTATTGAAATCAAGAGGCAACAAAGAATTGTTGAAAATGTCAGAAAATTTGAAAAGGACAATATTTTTAATTTAGTGATATGTTTATGGTATGGCAAGACTGAATACTCTATATAATGTATCAACAATAAAAATAAACAAAAGATAGAAGGAAAAAAGAGAACTTTTTAATGAAATGATATACATTTTATAAACACCTTTATTTTTATATATATATATATATATATATATATATATATATGAAAATTCAAATAAGCTATTATTTCATTCAAAATTTGATGTTTCTTACTAAAATCCATCCCACTGCTAATACTACACTACTGCTACCATATAGATAAAGTATATATTTTAAGAGCCTACTTGAGAGAAGGCAACATATCTGTATTAATGGAAGTTTGTATCTATGGGATAAAACAGTAAAAGAATGGAACAGTTATATTTGTAAGGGTCAGCCATTTGTGTTTCCTACAACTAACAATAAAAGAAAAACATGAAAGCACAAACAAAATTATTATTCAAATATTCACAAACATGAACTAAATTGAAAACTCCTCTGAATCTGGCTAAGCTAATGAAAAACCAAAAAATTATCTATAGAACTGGTCTGCAAGTTTACATTTTGGTATACAACATCATTTGAGAATTTTTATAAAATGCATATAAAATGAGAATTTTTTTTTCAATCACTAACCTCAAATTTATCTTCCTTTTTACCTGTAAAATTAGCTCAAGAGAAACTTTATTTTAGCCTTTGTTAAACAAATGAATATAATTATCTTTGGTGTCGTTTTTAACATGAAATGTTGATCAGCAAATTTTAACATGCATCCTCAGATGGTGTCAGCTGTGTAAACATTAGTGGCAAACAAGTGCTGAGAATGGAAATTGACTGATTTTTTTTCCTTGGTTCAAATGTTGATCAAGGGTTAGGGTCAAATAACTAGCAAAAAGTGATCAGAGATAAAACATAATTATTAATAATGATAATTTGATTAGGAAAAAACTAAAAAAATTGTTAAATGAATGTGTTTGATGCACTCTAATTTGGATATAAAATATCAGAACAGGATTTACTTTTACAAATTACTATTTTATGGTAAAGGAGTTTCTAGTTAAAAAACAAAAACAAAAAAAACAACCAGGTTAAAAGTCTGAATAGAAAAGAAACTGCAGAAAAGGAAAAATAAAAATATAAAAAGAGAAATTACAGCTATCAGCAGGTCATCATTTAGACTTGCATTTAAGATTATGTGAGCAAACAATATTGTGCTTTTGTTTTTTTTAACCAGTTTTTGAAATATATATGCAGCTGCTTGCTTTTACTCTGGAGAGTTTGGTAAGTAAAATACAAGGTTTTCAGAGAAAGATTGTTACTTTTATACACTGAGAAACAGTTGGTTGGTTGATAGATTTGTTGCATTATTTAATATCAAATTTTGTATAGAGCCCCCAGTGAGGATCAAACTCTCTAGAGTAATAATGGTCAATCAGAATAGCCTTGTTAACGATTGCCTGACACCAAAGTGCCTTGAGAAATAGTGGTGTTGAGATTTTTTTTTTTTTGACTGATAAAAACAAAAGCAAATGTAAATATAGTCCAAAAAAGTTTGTTGTTGTTACTAGTAGATAATAACAGAGTCTATATACTAACAGGATGTGTTTTTGTTAAGTATCAAATTCTTTTGGAGAGAGGGATGAGAGAAAGGATAGGAGTGAGGGATTTGGAAGAGGAGAGAGAGGAAGAGATTAGAGGGTGTGAGTGAGAGAGTGAATGAGAGAGACCAAAATTGAACAACTGGCTCCAGTTTAAAGGAGTTGAAATGTAAAGAGAAATTATGTAAGAGTATTATTTCTTTTCTTACATATTTTGTTTACTGCTAAAAATGAAATACTTTTTTTTTCACTATTTACATTACTTGGACTATTGTCCTCATCTTTGTCACTATATTTATTACATTTCGGCTGTTGTACACTCAAGTTTTCTTCAGGTGGTTGGAATGTCGAACTGAACCCTTTATTTCGCTCACTGGAGTAGACTGTTCTAGTTTCACGTGCCATGTTTTTATGGAAGTCAGTTATCAGTTACCTCCTGTTAATTCCCCTCTCCAAGTTCTCCACCGCCTTAACCAGGTATTGAACTCACGATCTTTGGGTACTGTCACTGGATCTAACTAATGCCTTTATCCACTGCACAATGTATCCTTGAGGACATCCAGTATTTTAAGCAAGATGAATTTAGTTAATAAACCTCTAACGTCAAAAACTGTAGAAAAAATAATTATGCATGGTAAACTTATTTCAGAAAATTATTTTTTGGATACAAACTAAAAAGCACTATGTTAAAAAGCAGCAGGTAAGACAATGTATAAAATTAATTTTTTTTTTTTCTGAGAAATCGATTGTTTGCAGCTGACTCTAGACATTTCCTACAAACACATTTATATATATGTATCTACATTAATAAAATATGCAAGTGTAACAAGTGTTACTTGGCACAGTCATTTACAATGTAGTGACTAGTTATAGAATTACCTCTGTAATGACTAACCATGGCCATATACAATTTTTTCACTGACCAGAAAATAATAGTTTCAGATCGCACTTTGTCTTTGATAGTCAAACTTCCTTTTAATCTACGAATTATTATAACCCGTTACAATTTGTAAAATAATGATAGAATCATTTCTCTATGCAATTTCTTTTTATCAATTCTTTTGATTTAAAAGGATTATTCAATTACCATCAGTCATTTGGCTCACATCAAAAGAAATATATTTTTTAAAAAATGCACAGATTTGTAGTTCATCTAAACAAGTTTTATTAAGTTCAACTGAGAAGATCTGTCTTTAATATTTTTCTTGTATTTTTCTTGATTTTTGAGTTTGTACATCAGGATTGAAAATGTGAATAAACTATCCAAAAGTTCATGTTTGTTCGGTTACTTAAACAAAATCAACAGAACAAACATGAACTTCAGATAATTTATCTAGTTTCAATCCTGATGTACAACATTGTACTCAGAAATGGAAAAATACAATAGAAAATGAAACAGATGTATCTTGTCAGTTGAGTTTAATAAAACTTCTTTGGATAAATACTTGCTGCCTATATATATACCTTACATTTGTAGTTACATACTAGTAAAAATACTTAACATATGTAGGTACAGCAATAAATTCAAAGAATAATGATATATATAAAAGACATTTAACATAAACATTTTTTTTAACACAATCTCCTTTCCTGTCAAAGCACATAATCTCATGGTTTAAAAAAAAAAAAAAAAAGAAAAAAGGTAGCTGAAATTTTACCTGAAATTTTCATTCTATAATGCTTGATCTCTATGATTAAGCATTATAGAATTAAAATTTCAGGTAAAAATTCAGCTACAAATTTTTTTTTGTTTTGTTACTGTTGTTCACCCAGTAGAAGGCCCAAGAGCCACTCAAAGTAGAGGTTTATTGAATGAGATTGCTGTATGCAGATAATGGTTGACCTGAGACTTGAAGAGGTTAAGATTATAGAGATTGGGGAAGCATCAGTGGTGGTTCTTGGGAAGAAGCTTTCCGAATGGAACTTCCTCCTTACAAATGGAATGATGATGATTCAACCCTGTATATGTAATATGGTGGGATCTATATGTCAGGTTGTAAACTTATTGATGGACCTGTGTGTGTGTGTGTGTGTGTATGTATATATATATATATATATATATATATATATAGATGGTTTGTTGTGTAATGTGGGATTATAGCCAGCATGCAGGTCTGATGGAAGATTATTACAACGGACTACTGACTTTAATCCTCATTGGGTACCCTTATACTAAACCAAATCAACTTTGATGAACAACACATCCTGTTAGTATATAGACTCAGTTACTATTCACATTACCATAACGTAATAGTTAATCAAATCATATGTATGCATGTTAACTTTTTAGATTCCTCAGTGGAATATAAGGCCACAGCCTCAGCACATTAGGTGTTGCTACTGTTGTTTCTGTAGCAAGTAGGTTTTATGTAGTATTGCTAACTCTATACTTAACTGGTTTGGAATTCAGAGTTGTCTTTCTCCTAGACTGGTTGGCAACCATAGCTAGAGAGCCCAGTCCAACCTGTTATTAATCACTAACTGATGGGGAGAAGACATGGATTCCTACTTTCCCAAGGCTATTTTGTATGAATCTGAACACAAAAGCCTTGGCTGGAATTTGAACTCGGCATGTCAACCCCACTTTCTGCACTGATAGCCACTATGCTACATAAACTCAATCTATACTATTAGATTATTATGATAGATTTGTGAGTTACCTTCACAGGATACTCCATCGTTGAGATATTTAGAGGGGGATAGCATCACCTTCCCCCAAAAATGAAAAATAAACATAACTGTCTATAAAAATCACCTTAAAAGTACTCCACCCTCACCCTGCCAAATAACTCCATCAAATACATCTAGCATTTCAAGACTGTGTACATAGAGGGTGTGATAGATAAATCGTCATCTAAATTATGCAAAAATATATAAAATGGCGACAACTTATCTATTGCACCCTATACATATTTAAATACTTTAAGTATATAATTGTGTAAATTACATATCTAAAGATAAAGTTTCTTCCATTATAGCCAATTAGAGTGATAGCTCATCATTACTTTACATACATGAAATGAAAATTTAAAAAAAACTTTATGACCTAAACAGATGCAGATGACAAGCTACCTTGCCAGTATTACAACAATGATTTTTAGACATTAATCTATGTAGACTAATGTCCTTATTGTTACATCCTGTGTCTCTACATCATAGACTGTATCAACAGAGGAAAATTTCTTTTTCACAGATGTGGTAGCATTGATTCTAGGAAGTAGCATGTGGAAGATGGAACACATTCCAACTCCTTGGCTTAGCATTTCACAATGTGCTAGCTAGCCTCTCTAAAGAATCTGGATGCATGAGGCTTGTTGACTTTGCTCTTTTCATGCTGTTTTGGTCTTATATTCAAAACTTAGACAAAGGCAATCCAATCTGTCAAAACTCCACACTTACAGGGTTTTCTGACCAGTAGTTTGCTATCCTGGCCCAGTCTTTATATTCTGTAACATTATCTTGTTCGTTATATTCACATCTTAGTTCTTGTACAATCCAATCATTTTTAAGGTGTGTTATATATGATAACTTGGAAATTTCGAACTGACCGTTTGATTCAGTTCAAAGGCTGAATTTGAAAAAAAAATTGTTTAATCAAAGCCTCCACAAGCCAATATAAGCTATAAACAGTTTGATCTGTTTGTCACACAATAATTAAACTTAAGAGAACACAAGGTAATAAGATGCAATATACAATAATCACTCTTGAAATTAGACTAGGTCTTTTAACTCCTCCCCACAAAAAAGAAGAAATTTTCTATATAACAGTAAACAAAAAAAAACACCTACTCCCACTCAACCTTTCCTTTGCCAAAGTGCATGTTTCTGTTCCAATTTTTGCCGTATAGAATCCTTTCTCTTGGAATGATTTCTTAATATTTTTGCCCTTTGCAAAACCAATTTAAATTCTTCCATTGCCACCAATGAATTCTCTGTTCCAGGTTATCTTACTCTTTGCTGAAAAGATTCCAGCATTCACATGCATGGCCTTGGTGTTTACATCAAGGATAATCTTCCAATGGCAAGGGAACTGTCACAGAGTCCCCAGAAAACTCTTTCATGTGTTTTCAACTTATTATTACACTCTGTTAGCTATCTCTTTCTTTTATCGCTCTCCCTCTTCTCAGGACTGCAGTATATTAGATATAATAATCTCTGATAGTATAGAAATGGCACTCTCTTGTCATCCATTTGTGAACATCTTTGTGATCAGTGATTTTAATCTGCATCACAACACATGGCTTAAGCATTCTAATGTTACTGATGTTGCAGGCATTTAGACTTTCAATTTTTCTATTGCTCAATCCCTTACTCAAATCGTGGATTTCCCTACTCATTTCCCTAGCAAAACTGAGCAACAGGCCTCTCTACTTGATTTATTACTTACCACCTCTCCTAGCTCTTGCCAAGCTTTGCAACATTGACTTCTTGGAAACTTGTATCACTCTGTAGTATCTATTGCTATTTTGTTCCAATCATCTATTAGACAGGAACCTCCTATTCATAAGACTTCTTTTTCTGCTGATTGGGTGTCACTCTGTGACTGCTTTTTCGAGATACCCTTTGAACTGACATTTTGAACCTTCATACAGAAAATTGCGCCACCAAGGTTTCCTCTTGGGTCAAAGCTGGTATGCATGCTTTCATTCCTTCTAGGAAATACCAGATGAAACCTAAATCTTCTCCATGGTTCACACCAGCATGTTCCGTTACTATAGCCCACAGGAACCACTATTTCCAGCTATACAAACATGACATTTCCCATCATAACAGATGCCTATTCATGGATGCATGTGATAAATGCAAATCTGTCCTCAAAGGAGCTAAGTCTCTGTTTGCTGAGACATTGTTGCATCTAACAACTTTGGCTCTTGTGATTACTAGTGGCTCTGTAATAGTCTATTAAATAAAACTAACTTTTCTATTTCACCCCTCTTCAATCAATGAGGTGTTAACTTCTGCTGATAAAGCTGAATGCTTTGCCTGTAAATTCTTCTCAAACTGTACTCTTGACTCATCTGAAGTATCCTTGCTTAATATTCCACTTAGAACTGCGTCTGTTGAATGATATGCATAACCCCTTCTATGGTTTCTCCTATCATCCCTAATCTGGATGCCAACAAAGCATGTGAACCTGATGGTATCCTTGTAAAAGTCCTTAAGAAGTGTGCCCCAAAACTGGCTCATATTCTCTCTAAACTGTATAATAAATGCCTCATTGCCTCCTGCTTTCTTTCCTGCATGTTGAAAATCCTCATCTGTTCTAGTTTTTAAGAACTCAGCTGAACTGTCTGACACTTCCAACTCTTGGGCTATTAGCCTTCTACCTCTTTTTGGTAAACTACTAGAGGCCCTAATTAATGCTGAACTGGTTAAGCATCTCACATTGCAGGGCCTTCTTTCAGACAAACAATATGGCTTTCATTTCTCTAGGTCAACTGCTGGTGTGCAGACGATAATTGCTGAAATAGTCTATCAACCTTTAGATAAGAATGGTGAAGCTTGGGCTGTTGCTTTGGACATCTTAAAAGCTTTTGACAGAGTTTGGCATGCAGGTCTTCTTCACAAATTAAAAAGTTGTGACTCCAGCCAAATTTTTGAACTGATCCAGTCTTTGTCAAATCATGAAATGAATATTATCCTGAATGGCAACTCTTCTAGATCCTTTTGTACTAATGCATGTGTCCCCCAGGGCTCCATTCTTGGTCCTACTTTGTTTTTAATTTTCATTAATGACCTTCCCTGAGGGCATCAGCTCTCAACTTGGTATCTGTTTTGATAGTAAGTCTGATAAGGTCAAATTGGCAGCTGATGTCAAAAACAACCTTCAGTCTGTTGTTAACTGGAGCAATTGATGGCATGTTAATTTTAAAACCCCCAAAACTAAACTGCTCTCTATCGATCACCCGAGAGACCCCTTTCTGCCTTCCATCAAGTTGATAAACCATAAAAAAGAAACAAATCAATCAATGTAACAAACAGGCTCAATAAGCAGACTTGAGCAAGAGAGCAACACTACACATGGTTTATGTTGTAGCATACTTCCAGACGATAATGGGTATGCCCCTATTCCCATAGATACAGTAGTGAATACTGTACGTGGTCTACAGTTGGAGATTCATTGTGGAATTCACTTGATTCACTTCTAGCAGTTGACTACTTCTACCCACCGCTGGTGAATCTTATACATGTTGTTCTTGTCCTAAGTATTATCATTCATTACCAACCTACGTTTGATTATTCTATTCAGTAACCTTCCCTAGGTTACAGCTGTTTATTGGTAAACTGACAATTTACAAAGGGAATTTTCTTTCTCCTTTAAATATAAGTTTTCTCTTTGGTCTTAAAGTATTTGGTAAGTATCTCAATTACTAAAGGGGTGCAGGCATTGCATGGGATCAGTAGTGTGATGGGGGGGTAGAGGGTGCGAGGATCTCAGGCAAACATATCGAGAGGGCATTCAATCAAAGAGTGAAATAAAAGTTTAGTTTACATTTAATTTGAATAAAATGTTTATTTCATGTTTCATCTGATTTTACATATTTAAATTGTTTTTCTTTCTCATATTTCTTGGTAGCAGGCCCTATAAGCTTCACTACTTAAGGGCATACGATCAAGGAGTTGGCCACGGGCATCACCGAACTTCTGCATGTCACTGCATGGGTCGAACTCATTACAGTGACTATAATCTCCCCCAGAAACCTTACAAGTTTATTATGAGTATTTGAAGAACAAAGCCAGAAATGCTTACATGTGTTTCATTGGGCTTGTTGCCGTAACAGAATGTGTTCGTGAGTTTTCTGCTTGGTATTGCCCATAGTTATCCCCAACATTGGAGGGTGGTGTTGGACGTTGTTTCGTAACTCGAGCTGTTGACATGGGGATGGCACCAACTGTAGAGCTGCGGGGTCGGATACCAGATGTAGGAGAATCTGGAGGAGTGGGCAGGTAAAACCTGCGCTCTTTGGACATGGGTGAAGCAGAGGGTGAGAGTTCAGGAGTTGTCGGAGCAGAAGAATCCTACAATTTTAAGATAAACAAAAACTGTTTATGTATATTTGAAATTCTTTTTCTTTAAGCAAGTTAAAAAAAAAAAAAATAATGAAAGGCATAGTAATGTGAAAAGATAAAAAAATGAAGTTTTTAGACATGGAACAAATGAATTAGAATAAGATAAATAAATGAATGAATGCAATGAACAAAAAGCATTGTCAAAAAATATTCAGACAAAAGCTATCTAAAGAATAAAGGCAAAAAAATTCTCTTTATTGTCAATCAAGTCATTATAATAAATCATTATTATCAAGTCATTATTATCAAGCCATTATCAAATCATTATTATCAAGTCATTATCAAGCCATTATTCACGGTTTTTAGCAGGTTACTTTCAATTATTGTAACTGTTTTTCCTGTATTTTGAAATATTTTCTACTGTTAAGAAAATCTATTTTTATGAATGGGACTTCTCAGAGTTCTGGGTCATTTAGATCAAAGACTTCAAAAGAACTTTGGATGTGATTGGATGACCATACAAAGTGATGGTCTTCATCCAGGGTATTCATATTAATTGGTTGGTGCCAAAATTAAGTGAGTTGGCTGGCAAAGTTAGTTGTTGTAGAAATCTGCTTCAGAGCAGTCTGTTTACTACCTTTCACTGATCTGACATGTAAACTATACCACAAAACCCCACAACACCCAAATTAAGTTATTTTGAGGTATTTCTAAATCCTTACTGGTGAGCCTTTATGTTTTTTACCTTTTTAGCCACTGACCAAATCAGTAAAATTATAATAAAACATTTTTTTTGTTTACTATAAAACTTAGTTGGTCTTCCTGTCGTTCCATTTGCTTTGCTTTATCTTATTTCTTTTGTTGCACATGTGGCACTACATTGTCTTAAATTTTAACTAATGTTCAACTTAATTTTTTAATTTATATATTATTTAAATTTAATTTTCACATATATTTTTTATTATTTTCATTGCTATTTATATATCTTGATTTTTTAATTATTCTATAACGACATCCATATCTATGAGGATTGGCTGGAAATTTCATAGGCTGACCGAGATATAAATGTAAGTAGGCACACGAGTTGGTAGACTGAAATACATGCAGCTGTTGTATTCTGGTACACCTGTATGTCTTTTAATCTACCAACTGGTGTGTCTACTTACATTTATATCTTGGTAAGCCTATGAACTTTTCAGCTGACCCTAATATTTAACACAATGTCTGTGTGAGTGTTTTAATTTTATTAAAAACATGACAAGCATGCAGGTAACAGTTTCACAGTAAAATTGAGTGTGCGATATAATGTCTGTGCTTTGAGAGAACTGATCAGAGATTTAAAATTAAGTTTGTTTAATTTTCCCAACCATATTTGTAATGTAAAAAAAACAAACAAAAAAAAAACAAACAAATATTTTGGTTTGTGATGAGGCGTGTCTGCAGTCCTCTAGAACTTCAGACTAAATTTGTTATGTTGGTGCAACTACGCATGTGCATAAATAAAGGATGTTGAGAAAAAAAAAACATTTTAAATTTAAAATTCCCAGCATCACTCATTTGTGCAGATGTGTAGTCATGCCAACATAACGAAATTATTCTGATGAAGCCCTAAAGGACAAAACATGTCACAAGAAAACTTTTCCACTTTGTCATAGATTTTTTTCCCTATATATATATATATATATATATATATATATATATATATATATGTGTGTGTGGATTTTTTTTTTTTTTTTTTTTTTGCAGGTATACAACTCTTTTCATAGACCACACAGATACCACTAATTCTAGAGAGAAATGCCAATCTATACATAAACTTTTTAAAAAAATTTTTTTTATGGGTACTTATACTTTTAAATCTCAAGATAAAGTAAATTCTTCCTTGTGTCTAATAAAAACACTTGTACATTTTTATGCATTAGAATAAAAATATAATTCAAATGACTTCTAATTTAGTTCTACTTTTACGTATTTTTTAAATTATAATATTTATGTAAACAATGTAATTTCAAGAGAACAGCTGAATTAGACAGAATTAGAATTGAAAATAACTTAAAACATTAAAAGCTAAAAAGTGACTTTATTTTTACCAAAATATTGAAAAAGCTCTAAATTTAAAATTTGTTCTTTGTAGTTTATTTTTAATAATAGTGAGTGGCTTAATTTCAACTTTACATATTAGTAGATTTCTTCATCAAATGGAAAAACTTATCAACAAAAGATAAAACTGCAAAGTATAGCAATCTTTTACATAGCATCTGGAATGCTCAGGAGTTGGATTTTGTTTAAAATGTACATACAATTCAAAATAACTAAAATGCTGTATTTCACATGTTCTTATTTACTGACTTTAATTTTTAAAAATTAAAAGATTTTTTTTTAATTTTAACTGAAAATGACTGATTAAAAAAAAGTGTATTGCAAAAATTAATTGAAATAAATTATTTTATATTTTAAAATAGTAAATTAGACCAGAAAATATTTATTCAGTGAATTATTGCATATGGAGTAATTCTCTAAGAATTGTTGAATGACTAAAGTGTATTTGAATATTTAACAATCAAATTTAAAAACTTAAGTTTTAATCAGAAAAACAAAACGAAAAATAATTAATTTGCCAAAGGATATTGAAATACATTTAGTCATTCAACAATAAAACAGTTACTGGTGCTGTAATTGTTAATAAAAAATAGAGTTATGAGTTATAGTATTAAAAATAAAGTTTAATTTTAAGGGGAAACATTGAATATTGAACGTATATTAAGGTGAATGGGAAATAACTCTTACTGCCTTTAAGTAAGAGGATTTTCGAAAAAAAAAAAAAAAAAAAAAAAACGAAGCCAAAACACTTACGAATGATTGTGCTGTCCAACTGCTTTCGCTGTCTGTGGTACCACTCCGCTGCCGAAATGCATCTCGAGCCTCTTCTTTTTTCCGTCCCTGTCATGGACAAAAAAAAAAAAAAATGATTACGTTTTCCTTGTCATAAGGAGAATTCATTATTAGGGGATAGTTTCCCTGTCTTGAAAAGATTGTGCAAGTATGTATGTATGTATGGAGACATTATGCCTGACACAGGAGTTAACCATCACCAATGAGGGTTTACTGAGGCGTGGTTAACACCCCTTGTGCTGTAAGTAGAGTTATGATTCTCCTCATTTTAGATGGGAAAAGTTGCTCAGCTCTGGGGATTTGAATCCTGCAGCACCTTCCTCATTGCACTAAAGAGGTTGGATCGGTGTAATACCAATACCAGCGTGACAGTGGTCGGTCTTTGACAAAAAACAATTTTTGTTCTTGTCCCATATGCATAAGTATGCATCTGGCGCTTCCCAAGTTAAAACAACCTTCTACCACATCCAGCCTTTGTGGGGAGACCAAGTAAATATACCTGACATGTAGTTATTGACTTTTAATTTGAAAGTTGCCCTAGGTGATTAATATTCACTACTGAATTAAGTGCATTGACAAGGAAGAAAAATAAATAGTTGCCACATAAAATAAAATCCATTTTGTTTTTACCTAGCGTATGGAGTGAAAACCAGAATTTTCTTTATTCAATCATTCTGGTTTCCTTACAAATGAATAGTGGATGATAGTTTATGTATGACATATCCCATAAACTTCTGATTTCAATTCTTTATCAAGAAATTTTCAATAAGCAGACTTTTGACAGAAATTAATTTCCTTAACTTGAGAGAAAAACTAACTAGAGAGGTTGCAGCAGAAATACTTCCCACATAATGGTAAGAGATGACACCACTATTACGACAAAGGAATGTATTACCATTACATATGGGATATTTCTGCTGCAACCTGTATATTTTTTTTATGGGAGGAGGTGCTAAAATGTTTTAAGCCAACCCACTTCTCACAAATCAGATTTTGAAGTTAAATATAACTTACTGAACAAACTTTTCCTCTCTTATGTGTATAATTAATATTATATCTAAAAATTCAGATATAACTAAAAATATATCTGTAAAAAGACAATATGAATAAAGATAACTGATGTGTTTTATCCTCTGATGGATTTTATCAAAGCAAATGTGATGATTTTATTTTGCAACAAGTATTTATAAATAAATATAAAAATGCTGTTAATTTTTCAGAATTTTTAAATTTAAGAACTCATAAATATACATCAGGTTAACAAAGTCAAGATAAATGATGGAGAACGTTTAGTAATGTAATTTTTAATGAAAATAAAAGTGAGTAAAATTAAATGTTACTGAATTCTTTTTTTATAATGTAATTATTATTTATATTTTTGTTTGAGACTAATTTATGTATTGTATATTTTAAGTAATAGAAGGTTCTGAATTTAAACATTTTCTTATAATTTAAAAAAAAAAATTACAGACATATATGTTGGCTTGGAAAAGTAGTATTTATTTCAGGAATGGAGATATTTGAAAAAATCCAAGGTACAGATTTATATTTTGATAAGTTTCGATAGTGGTACTCTTAAAAATTTTCAATCTAAATACATTACTTTCTTTTTAATAAATGTCATATTCTTTAGACTGAAGTTGTGGTTGAACTTATTTCTATGTATGACTAATGCAGTTGATAAATTGTTATGCATAAGATCCTTTTTGTGTTCACAGATACATTTTTTTAAAATTTCTGTAAGTTTCGCCAATATATTGTAAGGAACAGTTGTGACAGTTTATTTTATATATAACTGCTTCTGAATTATTATTGTTATGGATATTTTTTATTTTAATCATGTCTATAATAGTTTGGGATGTGGTTGTAATTATTTTGATATTGTTAAGGTTGGATAAATTGTTTTGGATAGTAGATGTTAAGGAGTTCATAGGTAGTATTTATATGCCTGTTTTTATCTAATTTATCATCATGGTTATCTTTTTTGTGGTTGTATATTTTGTATGCCTTTCCTCATAGCATAGTGGATGAAATAACAAGGGTATTGAGGTTTTTAAAGGTGTTTTCTAGTTATATTTATTCTTTAGGTAAATATTGGTGGCTACAGAGTCTTAGTGCTCTTAAATAGAATCCTATAATTATTTCAGATTTTAATTAATTAATAACAATGATAAGCCATAAAAAACAAATCAATTCCCATGTCACATCTTGACTCGTAGCTGGTCTTGTAGGAATTCTCTATTTTCCTTGTTTGTTTGTTTTATGGCATATCAACCTCCATGGGTTATTTAATGCTGACAACATTTTCATTGTTGGTAATATTTTCTTCCAAAAATCTATTTCTGGTAAGAATTTTCCTTCAAAAATCTATTTCTGGTAAGAATTTTCCTTCAAAAATCTATTTCTGGTAAGAATTTTCCTTCAAAAATCTATTTCTGGTAAGAATTTTCCTTCAAAAATCTATTTCTGGTAAGAATTTTCCTTCACTGGTGATATTTTTTTTCAAAAAATGTATTGCTGGTAATAATTGTTTTTTTTTTTTTTTTACAAAAAAGTATTTCTGGTATTAAACCCTATTTTTACACTTTCATAGTGTATTTACCTGAGTTTCGGAGTTAAGTATTTGCCCATAGCTGGCACCGTAACAGGTGCTACCATACCACTCTGGGTCAGGGTGGTCCTGGGAACACCAGCAATTATGAGGTGGTTCCATGCTCCTCAAAACCTCCTGATCAGAGGCCTTGCTCTTAGACGTAGTTTATCGTCTTACCCAGGACATGGATGTAGTTTATCGTCATACTCAGGACGGCTCTATTTTCCT
Organism: Acanthosepion esculentum; assembly: GCA_964036315.1. NCBI lineage: Eukaryota > Metazoa > Mollusca > Cephalopoda > Sepiida > Sepiidae > Acanthosepion > Acanthosepion esculentum. The sequence continues at coordinate 52,432,536 of OZ038476.1, read as the reverse complement.
ATGTCTTCTTATAATTCCATAAAAAAAGGCTAACTCTTCTGGTGATGGCTACACTTACTGTCTTAGCAGTGAGAATCAAAGTGCTGTTTTTGTTTTGTTTGTCTGTTACTGCATTATTGATTTTTGTGGAGGAATGTGAAATATTATATGAGATTGAACTGCTAAGAAATACTGAGGGCCACTCTGTAAATAAATGCAACAGCTGTCGTTTCTTTTTAAGGTGTTACCAAGCATTACAGGCAAGAAAATCTTGACTTAATTTCCAAACCATTTAATTCATTTTGTGGCTACATTTATCATAAAATGTGTGTTATATTTTTATTAATAGTTTCTTGTTTTTATTTTGTTTAAATTAATTTTATTTTGCTATTTATAAATTTATTGATATTACCAGTTTATGCAAAAAATTCGATTTTTTTAAATGCCACGTCCCTTCATGACATTGGCAATCATGACTCCAGATTCTTTCTATTTACTATCTGTGAATTGCCAGGACTTCTTGGGAAAGATAGTGGAGTGGTTTTCCATTGCCTTCTCCATAGTTTGAATTCAGAGTTTTCCTTCTCAGACTGGTTACCAACCAGGCCAGCCTAGAGTCCACTTTATCCTGCTTTTTAACCCATAACTGGAGTGTTGGGTGGAGAATAGATAGATTCACACTTTTTCCCTCGGGTTTTAGTGCAAAAATAAATGTAACAGATTGGCCTGGAATTTGAACTCTGCTCTCTGATTTAATTTTCTGTGTTGATACCTATTACACCACCTGCACATCCACCTTGAAAATATAAAAAGAATAAGAGAAAAAGAAAATTGTTACTTACTCGAATTAAACTTTCAAAGGAATTCGTCAAACTCTTCTTGGCTTTATTCTTTAAGTTATCAAGTTTGGAGATCTTCGATCGCCTGTTCATAATATTGAACTGGAATAGAGAAAGAAAAACGTGTAAAAATGGCAGATTGAAATCCACCTAAGGTAATGATAAATTTAAATGTCAATATTATTTTTTCTTAATAACAAAGAAAAATCTCAAAAGCTGTAATAACATTAGCAGTTTGTCAAAGTCTGATAACAACAGTTTACCTAAACGGTAAGAAAAAGAAAAAAAAAAGACTGTACTATTTAAGTCATTTTGCAATCGCATTGGTTCTATCTTCTGCACGAGTAATTAAAGATTTTTATTTATATAACTATCATGGCAGATAAGAAAGATTTGTTTTATAAATCATTAACAGTAAAAATAAACAAAGAAAAGAAAGTAAAAGTAATGTATTAGTAGCTTGATCACTCCTACTTAATAATGAAATATTATGTTATGGTAACAAGGTTATATCTGCTTATAGGTATCAAGTATTGCCACTGTTATCATAGCAACAAAGTATCTAATTACTAAGTAGTAAAGATTAGATTACATAACCGATAGAGATATGTTATATTGGTTTTATATTTAGGATCTGCATATTGGGTAATGGTTAGCACCTCAGAATGAGAAATTGGTGAGGAGAGTTTGAATTCTGGTAAAGTTTGTTAAATTCATTTTTGCACAAGTACTTTTGGAAAAGGTATGAATCAATTTCTTCCCCCAGCTACGGGTTAAATAGCATGGGCATACTGTACTCTCCAGCCATAGTTTGCAACCTGTCTAGGATAAGCACAATCCTGAATCCAATAGATTAGATATGTAATGCAGACACTATAACAAAAAAAAAAAACAATAGATTTCAACAACTCTCAACAACATTGGATAATCTCAATGGAGAGTGATTACCCATAATGTTGTTGATACCAACAGGTATTGGGCCCAAGAAAGACATCTGTCTGATATGGGTGTTATAGGAATGAGTTGCAGGTTGAAAAATTTAACACTGTTGAGTGAAAAGGGGAGAGAGAGAGAGAATAAAAATCTTCAGTTATTTAAGTGTCATATGCGATACACATTTCGGCAACCATGTCTCCTTTTCATGACTAACTCTGCAGAAGATTTTCCCATAGTAGTTTGCTATTTCTTTCTGTGATAGACTGGTTGCCGACAAGGCTATAGGATCCAGTCTGTATTGCTATTCAGGGGAGAAGAAATGGATTCATACCTTAGCCAAGGGTATTTGAGCGTAAGTAAATGCAATGAACCTAACTGGAATTCAAACTCAGATCTGATTTCTCATTTAAAGCTGTTATACAAGACACCACAACATAAATCCATTAAATCTTACAAAGTCTTAAAAAAAAAAAAATAGAAGCTAAAACATATATAAGTCATACAAAAAATTCTAAAAACAATAGTTATCAAGTTAAGTCCATGTCGTAAAATACAGTCAAGTAATCATTCAAGGATATTAACTATAGAGGATAGTAGAATCCATTTTGCAAATGGTAACCTTTGACCTCAAATCACCATGGATGGATTTTTTTTGTTTTGACTAGCAAGCTTGAACTAAACAGAAGACATTAAGGTACCGTAATTCATATCAATACAAAAATTTGTTACTGACCTCAAGCTTACCCATACACTTCCCAGTTGATATATGATGATGTTCCCTTTGTTTCTGTTCACAAAGTTTTCGCAGTGACACCATCATAACTTCCAATAGTTCCTCATTGCTTTGTGGATTTTCTTGCTGCAAATAGCACCAAAATTCTTCAACAATAACATCACATCTAGGTTATCAAAATAGACTAAGTACTAGAACAAAGTTAATCCTTTGATTTAGAAAAAAAAAAAAATTCAGTTTTATTTTTGAATTATTAAGAAAAATAAATATTACCAGAGATCATCAAAATTATTTAAAAATTAAAAATTGTTATTTTAAAGATTACTATAGAGTAATTGGCCATGGTTAGATGTAATTGGCAGAAATGCCCAACAGATTTGACAAAGTTTGCAATAAACAATAACAAAGAAAAGAACAGGACAAAAATAATATTAAGCAAGCAAACAATACATGTAAGGCAAAGCAACAGTAATAAGGCAAAATATTCATAAACTAAGAATGGTGCTGACATACAAAAGGGGATACAGACAAGTGATCACAGCAGTCTGACTTTAAGATAAACAGAAATATGGCGGATGAGACCGAGACGTGGCCTGTTTGGTTGGTTAAGAAAAAATTCCCAGCATGCATCTGTAAGTTTTATCTATAAATTTGGAGAGGGGGATGTTTTGCAGTCATTCCCTATATGGATTGGAACCAACAATTATACATTTAAGTATTATTTTCTTTAGATTACAGGGCCTTTATTACCTTATTTCCTGTTATATGACATGCACTGGTTTACAATACACTTATAATTTGGCAAGGAATATCTAGAAGAAAAAGAAAAAAAAAAGAAGAGTAAAAAAATCCAATTTCTATGAACTTTGCAGCATCCACAATTTATTACTTTTCATCCAAGATTGTCGGCTAGTTGATGTTCCCATATTGAATTACTTAAGCAGCAACTGACCTCATGAATAGCAGTTTATTTGCATTGATAGGCTAACTTGTTTGGTGTTTATAGGCTTGCTCACAAACTATAGCATTAGTAAAGCTGTACAGGCCAATGAATCTATCACTCATAGAATGTCATCACCTGAATATTACCTGACACATTTTGTTTTTGTTCTGGTTCAGGACTTAGATGGTTTAAAAGTAATATTCTTAGAAATTTTTGGTTTTAATATTCAACTGATAAATTATAATTGTATATTAGTTTATTTTAAATTATATTTCAATCCATTAAAATCCTATACAGGAGGCTGCAAAAGTAGCTATACAGCATTATGCTTGTGTTACAATAGTGGTTCTCGGATACATTTGATATTAGAATTCATTAAAATCATTTTTAATATTTTTATTTTCATAATTTTTATCATAATGAGCTTATTATAATTTATTATTTTTTTTTTAATAAATACTAAGTGTTTTGTAGGTAAAGTGGTAATTTAATGATGGCTGGGGCAAACAGTTTGAACATTTGTAGGATTGATAAGTTTATTATTGGTATGTTTGTATCATCAATACAATTCGTTTTGTGTGCAGGTTTTGTTTTTCATCACGGTATACCTACTTTTGCACTCCAACTGCATTTAATTCTGGGCTCATCAAGTCATTAGTGTACCAAACACAGGTGTTTAGGTATTAATCTAGTATCAATAACATTTACTACAAGGCTAACTGAAAAACAAGCTGTAAGATACTGGGAGATTTCTTGTGAAGCATATTTTTTGTTTTTAAGTGCGCATGGTGGGAAATAAGACATGTGGTAAGAATTTTACCTTCCATCGATTGTGCATTTCAGCAGCATCTTTCTCTGGTAATTGATGAATTCTTTGCTTCAAAAGGTCAACAGCAGATGAAGCACTCAAGTCTGAACAAAAACAAAAACAATGAAAGAAAACTAGTTTTCTACGTAGAACAAATTATTTCCAAACATTTAATTACTACAATTGATATCATTGGTTATTTTATTTTATTTTTTTTAAGAGTTCTCTCAGTTTATGACAAAATAATTTCAAGTAAAATCATTTCAAACTAATTATTCTTTTAATTTTAACATATCAACAAAAATACATTTTTTTTTTTTGTAAATTATTCTATTTTAATTCTTTTATCAATGTTTTGGTAAATAAATGATACCATAGGGCCACAAAATCTCACCTTATTTAAGGTCAAAGTTTAGAGTACCAAATGAAAATCCAAATTTTACTTTGCCATTAAGAACAAATATCTACTTACAAGTAACTTTGAGTTAAAGTTTAAAATATTCCTGATTGATGAACTCTAAATATTTTACTTTCAACAATCATTTAATCAAATTCTATTAATTTTTTCAATAGATAATTTAGAAAAAAATAAAGTTTAAAAATTTTTTAAAGTTTAATAATAAAAAATTTAATTTTAGCATAGATCACATTTGATTGGTTAATCACAGTAAAGCCCACAAGCCTATTTTTAATTGTTTTCTTTCTTCTAAAAAAAAAAAAGGGAAGTATTTTGCTTTAGAAATTAAAATAATTGTTCACTCACCAGTAGTTTAGCATTGCCCCAGGAGACACATATGTTGTATTGAAACATAATTGCAATTGTGTAGGAATTTTTAACATGATTCTGTTTTAATATCCGAAAATAAATAATATTTAGCTCTCCTCTGTATTGAGCCCCCTTTTAAATTAAATGTTACAGACATTTGTTCTCATTTTACCTGTGTGTGTGTGTGCATATATATATATATATATATATATATATATTACACATACATACATTATATATATATATATATATACACACACATACATACATATATATACACATACATACATACATTATATATATATATATATATATACACACACACATACATACATTATATATATATATATATACACACACATACATACATTATATATATATATATATACACACACACATACATTATATATATATATATATACACACACACATACATTATATATATATATATATATATATATATATACACACACATACATACATACATTATATATATATAATGTATGTATGTATGTATGTATGCGTGTATATATATATATATATATATATATATATATATATATATATATAATGGCCAGCTAGCACTTTCTGAGCATAGCTGTCTGGTAACTAATACCTGTTGCAGACACTTTCTCAGGTACATTTGTGTTTGTTCAACACTCACAGAACCCACCTTGTGGTTTATACTACACCTATACTGAACAGACCTTACTTACATTTTCTGAGGGAGAGAGCATGTCATCTGGCATGATCAACAATTTGAACAAAGACAGCATGATCAAATCCTAGGTCACAATGACTTGTGATTTTATGCTAGCACAACAATCAGGTACTTTCTAAAGGTGATGGCATGCTGGGATTGCCTTCCCAGTCTGATAACAATCAACCATTGTAAGATTTGAACTTGGCTCTCATGTTCAGAAAGTGAACCTCTTAAACACCATATATATATATATATATATATATATATATATATATATATATATATATAATTTTAGGATATTACACTGAAAACATGTTAAAATCGCTACACACTTGCAGTCGTATTTCAATGCGTATCAATGCATGTCATCAGACAATTGTAAAATATTGGCAAAATACAACCTCTTTTCATGAAAAAGGAAAAAAAGGAGAGGGTCTAATGTTTGTGGGCTTTATTCTGGAGATAATATATATATATATATATATGTTTACACACATACACACACACAAAGCCATCCTGTCCTTTTGAAGTTGGTTAAAATATCTATATCTATAATTCTCAAAATATGTGTGTGCTTGTATGTATGTGTGTGTGATCAGATGTTGTTTATGCGTTTCCACAGTTTACATCCAATTTTGATGAATTTTTTTTGGGTTTGATAGATAACTCTTCAGTGCCAGTTTTGAGCCCAAATTGGTTGGAAAAATTACAACCTTGAAGGTGAAAAATCGAAAAAACTGATTTTTTACACTTTGTGCAAAAATCAAAGGCAAAATTTAATATCTGTATAAAAACAGTGTACAATCAATTTAGAGAGTTGAAATCTAATGCGAAAAGATTAGAATTATAAAAAAAAAATATTATAAATAAAAATTCTTGTATATTATTATGATGGTCCATGGAAAAGGTTCCTTCCTTGCAAGATTGAGAACACAAAAGCGGCCCTTTTCAGGCCCCCACTTCAAATTGTTACCCCCCTTCGAATTGTTACCCCCCTTCGAATTGTTACCCCCCCCATTTGGAGATGTGCCTCAGTTGTACCCAATTGTTGTTGCTAATATTGATTTTTGGGTGGGCTGACTTTAAACTTAAACTGCTCCAACTGAATGTCAAAAAATCCCAGTAATGAAAGACCCAGTCAAAGACTGGTTAAACAGCTAGTATCTTATAATTTTGATGAGAATGTTCATCATTTCAAGAATTGTTCAAAATATATAACACAATGTTTTAGATTTGTTATACAGTTAGAAAAAAAAAAAGAAAAAAAAAAAATGGTAGCATATATGCTAGCTTATTCCTTGCAGCAGGAGCTAGAAAAATGATTTCATTTTTTATTTTTTTTATTTTTATTCACTGAGGATGCTCTCAAAGTCTCTATCTGTTGAGCAGAGAAATCAACCCTGGCCTGACTGTCAGGTTAATTCATATCCCTTCTTATTCTCCAGTGATATTCCCTAAGTAGTCTTTGGACTTCATCTCAAAGACAGGAATATGAGTCTCCCTCCTCCAGTTATATCTTGCCATAGATTCTCTCAGCTCTATTTTACATCTGGCATTCTTTTGTCTTCTGGCTTTCATGGGATTATATCCCACCCCCCACACACACACATTTGTATAAAATGTTATAAATGCAATCTTTTGTCATCCACTTTTCCCATATGGGACCAACTCTCAGAAGGAAGCTCCAAAGAGTGTTTGTGTAACCGAAAACCAACCTCAATTTATGTTCCAAAATTGTTTTGATTACTAATAGCAGACGTATTGTAACTACATAAGCAAGCATATCAAATAAATTTTCCAAATATCTATAGTGAATAACTTTAGAGTTCATTGGAATCAGAATAAAGTCAATAAAAAAGATTATCCAGTTATATCTTATTAATGACCAAAATATTGAGAGGAATGAAGCACTGAGTGAGGACTGAACTCATTAACACAAGTTTTCAAGACCAGTGTAATGAATTGATGATAACAATTACCACAGAATAGCGGCTTTATCCAACATTACTGTATTACTATTATTACAGCTACTGTAGCATGCCAAGAAACCGTCTTTGAGTTGTAAAAGTTCTTTTTAACAGTTTCGTTAAAGGGTTAATCAGGGAAGTTTATTATAACAACCAGTATACTAACCACTGCTCGACATCAAAGACTTTGGTTTGGTTTATTTGTTTTACCAGTATATCAACCCTTCGTCAGAGACACTGGAAGCTGAGCAGTGTCATTGAATTTTATTGTAACCTTAGGAACTGTATGTTTTAGATATATTAGGTATATTCATAAGCACTACAATTACCTTGGTGTATGGATCACTTATAACAAATTTAGTATAGGAGATAAAAGAAATTGAACATAAGATAGGCTGGGATAGTTTTGCACAATACTGCAAGTTGTTATAAAACCAAAACATTTGGCTAAAAAGTCGATTCATGTTCTTGCTTAGTTTTATTAGATCAAGACCTTCATATGGATGACATGGTTGGTGTCAAACTTATTCAGAAATATCTAAAATGTCAGTTGTATGCAACTGCTTTCTTCAATTGATAGGCAAAAATGGATTCAAGTGAATGAAGCCTGTAGGTCTTAGTGAGGACCATCCTTCTTCGAACCAGAACCCCCCCTCCACCAAAAAAAACAACAAAAAACAAAAACACAAAAAAAAAATTAAAAAAAAACAAAATTTCTTTCTGTTCACCTTATATAAAAAAAATATGTGTGAATTCTTTATTTAAATTTTCTGACAAATCTGAATCTATGAAAAAGACTTCTGCACTCCTTTTTCGAGTTTTGCGAATGTGGTTAAGCTTGTGGTTTTATTGGTATTTACTAAACTGAGAATGGCATAAAAACCAAATGTGGGCTGAAAATTGGGTAGAGAGCCTACCTTCCTTGAAAATCAGCATTCAAAATCCTAGCTTTGAACATCAACCAGTGACTCATTGGAAATACACAACTATCAAGTAAGCCAAATTTGTTGCATTAATTCATAAACGCTAGATCAACTGAAACAAGTTCGTTTGACTTTATCTGAAGTCAGGAGAAGAGAAAGAAAAGCCAGTCAATATCATCTGATGCCAAGTGTCACCCTTTTGATACTAGGATCTGAGTCTTGGCATAGATCAATGGATACAAAGTTCATCTTTCAGATCATGACTAGCAAGTTTGATTTTTAATGAGTGGAACACACTATAAAAAAAAAAAATCAAAAAAAAAAAAATCAAACTTACCTAAAATAAGTTTTATTACATACATATATGCACATAAATGTAATTTATTGATATATCAATATGTGATACTGGGGAACCTACATACAAGAGGAAGGTGTGATTCCATCTCAATCTCAAGTGTTTCAGTTTTATGGCTGGCAGATAAAGTCTTTGAAGTTAGGTCTTCTAAGTGGCATCCACTTGACCAAAAGGAAATAAATGAATAAATATATAAAAGAAAGCTTTTTGGGCCAAGTGACAAAGTTGGATGTTGTTTTCCAGTTGCTGGTCTATATTAACAGTCATAGTTAGGATTAAAGTAGCAAGTTCTGGTCCACCCTGGGCAGGAGACAAACTGTCCTTCAGGTAGTTCTGATGCTGCCCATTCGTGTTGCAAACCCCATACCATGATTTTGGGGTGGGCAAAGAGGTAGTAAGAGGGAAGAGCTAAGCAGTCACTCTGACAGGGCAGAAGTTGCTGCAAGTGTCACCTACCTACCCAAAGCAAAAAAGCAAAGCCCTTAATGAAATGCTTATTTTATGTTATTGGAAATGGTAAAAATTCTCATTTCTCACTGTGGCGTTTTATTTGTGAATGTGCAGCAGGTTTTTCCCAGTTTTTGGTGCACACTAACATGAATCAGAATAGGGACACAAAATGGAATAGTCATTGGCTGGTTTGGTGGAAAGCTGGATGAAGCCCTACTCCCAATGTACGTTAACAAATATTTACGGATAAGGTTTCCTGCTAGAATTAAAAACAAACTAATTCACTTACCATTAATTTCCTGGCATAATTTCTGCAACTGGTGCAAGGGACACATAGTGCAGATCTGATTCATATGGAGCTTGTTTTGTTCAAAAGCAGATTTAAAGGCAGACTTTACAGACATCATTATTTCATCAACCTGAAAGAAAGGAAAATTGGTTTTAGCTTCAACAGAGATTTTGAGATGAAACAAAATTCAATAACTTTCTTAAACCATCCTCAGCTTTCATTTTCCATAGTTTCAGTTGGTTTATTCTCTCTTTCATTAATTTATCCTAGGTATGAGAATAAACTAAATCCAGCAGCAAGGCCTCTGTTCAGGAGATTGGAGGTTTAGAGGAGCATCGAGCCACTTCTTAACTGTTGTTGTTCACAGGTCAACAATGACCTGGGGTGGTAGCACCTGTTAGGGTGCCAGCTATGGGCAAATAGTGAACCTCAAAACAAAAATCAACAGAACATTTTTATAATAAAATGAGCATCAATATATTTTTATAGTAAAATGACATTCAATGCAACACTAAAAAATATATAAAAATACATTTTTATAGTAAAATTACCAACAATACATTTTATTATCTACAAACTATATCTAAAAAAAATAAAATAAAATAAAAAAAAATACCTTTACCCTGAAAGTATAAAATTATGTATAAAGTATCTGTAGTTGGAAGCATATAATTATGTACAAATATTTAGATTCCGGCATTAAATAACCAATAGACCTTGATATGGTGCTAAACAAAATCAACCAACCATTTTTCATTAGTAACGTTTGATTTTTGTATTTTACTTTTGTTCCTTTGTTATAATTTATGGGTCTTTTTTTTTTTTTTTTTACATTAAGAGTTACGATAACAAATTGAGATAGACATGAAAGACAAATGTCAAAAATTAATATTAATTAAAGCCAACCACAGCTGGGACAACTGAGTCATTGTAAACTCCACAATTCTTTCATTAGCTGCATATTATGTGCTTCACCAGGGGTACATATGATTTTTGAGATGTCCTTCAGCCTTGGGTGGTAACCAGTCTACCCTACTATTTAACCCATAGATGTGAGGATTCATGAATTCATACCTTTTCTAAGGGTATTTGCATGAAAATGAATGTAATGAAACTTGACTGGAATCCAAACTCTGATTTCTCGTTCTAAGTCGCTATCCTTTACACCACCTGCACATCCAATTCTTTATTGGAAAAATTAATAGTGATAATTCAGCTAAGAAATTAGGACAATTAAAAATGACTTTTTTTTTTTTAAACTGCCATGTCCTTACACAAAGTAGACAATTATAACACTCCACAGATTTTATATGCTTTATATGACTATTCTTAGAAAAACCAATGAAGTGGTTTCCTGTTGCCTTCTATAGTTTAGAATTTAGAGTTCACCTTCTCTTTGACCTGGTTACCACTAAAGGTTTAAGTACTATTTAATCTGTAACTTAGGGGAGGGGGACTTGACTAGAATTTGAACTTGCTGACTTTACTTTCCATGACAATAATCATGATGCTAAAATGGTAGCAAAAAGAACACTTATACTTAAAATCAGAAAGCAACAGCTGAAGTTTCTTGGACACATAATGAGGAAGAAGGGCTTGGAAAACTTAACACTCACAGGTCATATTGAGTAAGTTGGTTGGTTAGTTGTTTTTGTTTAGCAGCATACCTAATGTAAATATTTTGTATGCAATAAAAAAATTTTTTTTTGAGATAATAATGGTTTTAATGATATAACTCTTACTAATTAACCCATATCTGGGGGAGAAGAGGTGGATTCATACCTTTTCCAAAGATATTTGTGCATAAGCGAATATAACAAACCTAACTGGAATTGGAACTCAGCTCCCTGATTAATAATTCTGAGCCACTATTACACTACCCACACCTCCAAAGCATACAGCACCTGATATTCTTAAGTGGTCACCCATCTAAGTAGTGACCAGGTTTGACATTGCTTAATTTTGTTGATCATATGGGAACAAGTGGTTCAACATGATGTAACTGTAGCCATATTGAGGGTAAGAGAGCAAGGGGAAGAAAACGGGGCCCCCTAACTTGTGTGATGGATTGTGAAACCGGGAAGATAGTCTCACCAAAAGAAAAAATGCTGCTTAGGGCCACAAGGGATAGAATATTGTAGAGAACCAGAAGGGACATGGTGCGGAGAAGTGCCAGAAAGATGGTATTTATTTACTGGAAAGTATAGGACATAAAACAAACAAGATCAAATAATATATATTTATTTGATTTAGATTGGAGCAAGTCCTTTGATATTTGGTGTAACAAAAATTTGTTTATAAGGCAGATCTTGGTAGCAATCAGGAGAAAGTCCATTTCAGCTCGGAAGGTGACAGTTTAGAAGTTAGACCTGGGTTGTAGTTTTTATCTTAGAAATAGACATCTGTCAATCTGTTGGCCTTTCTCAGCTCTAAGAAGGGTGGGAAAAATGTTTTAAGCAGATGACCAATTAACTTCTTCACGTGGCATGCATGGCTGGTTTCTCTTCTGCCTCAGGGCTTTCAGTTTATATCCTTTTGACAAGGCCTCCAGACTACTGGAGTGAACGTTGGTTTCAGCTAACATAAAAAAGTTTGTATGTGTTAATTTTGGCCCCAATTTTTTTTTTTTTTGCTGGGGTTCCTTTTTTTCCTTTTTTATATATATATATATATATATATATATATATAATGGAAATTATGCATGAAGCCTCTCTGATTTTTGGTAGTTTTTAGTCAGAAATGGCAAAACTCTGGTCCAGCAAACTTCTGCTGTTTTGCAGCCAGGTTCAGTCTTTTCTTCCTTTTTTATTTGAGGATTGCCTTTTCATTAGTTGAGAGAGAAGTATATACAGAAAAGTTTAGAGAGAGAGAGAGAGAGAGAGAGAAAGAGATAAGGGTTTTAAAGGAAAATGTAAATGTTTTATTTTAATTTATTTTTGTTTATATTTTTATTTTCATTCTTTTTTTTTTTTTTCGGGACTCGGCATATACAAGAAGCTATACACCCAGAGTTTTGTTATTTGTCTTATTCTGCTTATAATTCTGCCAGAAGGTGCCCATTTGTTATGGACCATTTTGCTGCCTTGTTTAATTCCAGTGTTTGCTCTCTTAAAGCAGTGACGTACAAACTAGTCAGTCAATAGATAAAGCACATTTTATTTATTATTTCAATTGGTTTTGTGTATACAACTGACAAAATTTCTTGGTGTTAGAGATTTCACAATAACTTTTTTACTACTCATTGTGCCAAGATGTTAATCTCACCCACACACAAACGATAATTATATACACTAATAGAAATAGCTTGGATATAATTTACTAGAACAGTTGTATTAATTGAAAGAGTTTCTTTATTTACTAGATAAATATCACTCTCTGCTATACTCACTTTAGGTCTGAAATACAAAGTACTTTTAATGAATAATTTACTCTAATATATGTTTGTGTTTGTGTTGCTTGTAATAGTGTTCATTAGCTTCCAATCTTCATTCTTTCTCGGGGTACTGAGCTGATTTCTTGCTTTTATTGACTGAAGTGATTCGTATATGCAACTGAAGTAATTTACATACCCAAGTGATTTGCAAATGCAAGCAGCCGCCATGCGACTTGTGGTAATGTTCTCACTTCTGCCAATATGTCGCCCAGTAAAACATAAAAGTAATATGGAGCGGCTTCATTTTTGTATTGATAAGCTATGTTGCTGTTGAATTCTTTGCTACAATACACTCAATCAACAGGAAATATTGATTTTTTTTTTTTATGGCTTATCAACCCTATACAGATTATTTAAAAACAGAGAATATTTTTAGATTGTAAGAATTTTTTTTTATGGAGATAATAATTTAGTGATACAGGTCTTACTAATTAACCCAGAGCTGTGAGAAGGTGGTGGATTCATTTTTTTTTTTTTTTTTAAGCGTATCACCCCAAGCAAGACTGGAGGCCACTAGCACGCAAGGGGTTACAGAAGGTTTGGAGGAAGAGCAGATAGGAGTGGTAAAGAAGAGGATGTGGAAAAAGATAGTGGATCGATCAAGGCAAGGGGGTTACAGAAGATTTGGAGCGAGAGCAGATAGGGATGAAAGATGAAAGGATGTGGAGAAGGGAAGTGGATAGATCAAGGCAACTGGAGATGTCGATTGATGTTACACTTAAATAGTTGGAGATTGTATTTGTCAGGGAAACAGGAATAAGGAAGGGAGTTCCACAGGCGAGATGTGCGAGACATGAAGCTATTGGAGTAGAAGAGACGTCTACATCTAACAGTTTCAACGGTGAAGGGGCGGGAACGGGATGCCAGCCTCGTAGGATGTTTAAATTCATGAGGCCTAGAAACCAGCAAAAGCAGTTCATCGGAGCAATTACCGTGAAAGTATTTGTAAAAAAGATACCTTTCTTAAGGGTATTTATGTGTAAGTGAATATGACAAATCCAACTTGAATTGGAACTCGGCTCTCTGATTAACAATTTTTAGCCATCCATCTTCACAGCACTTGGTATTCCCAAGCTGTCACCCATCTAGGTACTGACCAGGCTTGATGTTGCTTAACTTCACTGATTGTATGGAAACCAGTGTTTTAATCTGATATGGCCATAACATTGTGAATATATGTTTACATTTACTCAAACACAGCCAGATTGTACAGTACAAGTTGAGATCACAAAGGGCACTTCTCACAACAGTTTATTTTAAACTCCATAATGCTTTTCATGACTATATAGTATGCAGCTCACCAAAGGCTACCTACAGTTTTGAATTCAAAGTCACCCTTCTCCTAGACTAGTTGCCAACCACAGAGAGCCCAGTTTGTGCTGTTATTTAATCAATAACTTGTAAGAAAGCAGTGGATTTATACTTTTCCTAAAGGTGCTTAGTGAATGGAATGAATTGACCAGAATTCAAACTTAGCTCACCGGTTTTTCATTCCAAGCTGCTAACCCTACCTGTACATCAAAAGAGAGATAACAATCTTAATCTATCCAAATTTCTTAGTTGAATTAGTGTCATCATTATTAATTGCTGACATCTACACAATAGGCAAAATGTTTGGGGCCACTCAGCATTTATTTAAAAAACACTTTAAAATGTGATATTTTTGTATTAAAAGATAAAATAACTGAAGTGTATTTGCTTTTATTTTGGAAAAAAAAAATTTTTTTTAAATCACCTAATTATAAAAAATTATCATATAACATCATATTTTTTTCATCAATAAAACCACCACCTGCCTTAGTTATTGCTTTACAAATTCTTAGCATTTTTTTCAATAGTTTTTGGGGAAAAAAAAGAAAAAAGTTAGATGGCAGACCATCCCAAGCATTCTTCAAGCACTGAAAAAGCTCATTCTCACTCTTTGGGTATTCTCTTTTTAACTCTCCTATCCAATTCATCCCATAAATGGGAGAGAAGCAGGAGACTGAGGCAGCCAAGTTATAATTTCAAAAAAAATTTTTTTTTTTGACTCAAGGTAATTTTGACCTAATTTTGAAGAGTTTTTTTGATCATTGTCTTGTTGAAAGGTGAATTTTTTCCAGTTATGTATAAACCAGATGGTATAGCACATCTTTGCTAAATCAAATGATTCATGATTCATGATTCTCTTGACCTGAATCAAATCTCCAGCCCTTTTGGTAATCTCAAAAAGTCCACTGAGGGGTTAATGGTGAAAACAAAATGTTTTTCATACAAAATATTCATAATTTAGCTAAATGTATTGTCGATAGCTGAATCCAAATTTGAAGTTTTTAGTAGTAAGAGGAGCCTGGAGAAAGAAAAATAAAAGTAAATACGCTGTAGTTACTGAAATTTTACCTTTTACTTTAAAAAAATACAAACAGATTTCACTTTAAGGTGTTTTTTTTAAAGAAATGTGGGGGGGGGGGATTTCCAAATTTTTTCCTGTAGTGTCTTTCTTTTATCTTTATATCAACTTCATTTTATTGTCACTCTTAATGAAAAGAGACACAAAGTAAAATGCATAAAGCAAACATTACTAACAGAGTCAACTTTTCAATTCAGTACAACACCTTTGGAAGGGTGCATGGCCTGACGGTCAACAACATGGAAATGGAATAAGCAGGCCAAGTTCAAATTTTGAGTTTGCATTCACTTCACACATTTTGAAATGGCATGAATCCATTTCTTCCCCACTCTGGTTATAGTCTGAATAGAAAGGAAAACTGATCTCTCTAGGATTTGGTTGGTAACCACTGTACAAGGACAACTCCGAATTCAAAACCTGAGAAAGCAACAAGAAACCAAGAAATATGACAATACACAGTTCATGAATATTTAAAAAGTGTGGAGAGCCATCTACATTCTGAAGGGACATGACCCTTAAAGAGAATACACTTAATTATTCATTGCCTCTTCACTTGATTAGTTTCAACATCCTAAACAAAAGTTATTTTTCTAATGTTCATTTGCTTCTTATAATTGTTATTAACATGGAATTTCATTATATTTTTTCTTTAGATCTTTTTATTTTAATAAAACACTTGATGATCAATTTTTGTTCATAGACATAAATTAATGAGAACACAATATATTTTAATGGTAGAGTATCAGACAGAAGTACACAATGGATAATGCTTTAATAAGGCAGGTAGAAAAATCATCTAAAAAAAAAAAAAAAAATGATGGTAAAGTTTTGGGAGCTATTGTTAACAATGAAGATTTTACATGGCATTCTTTATTAATAACTTGTTCTTGAATCTTATTTTGACTTTATATATAAGAAAAGAAAAAACAAAATTGTTGCATTCCCAGAATGTAATGCCTTATTTACTGGCCAATGAAATGTATGTTTTCACAAGGAAGCTTTTAGAAACTGCAGCTGAAGACAAATCATTCCAATCTTCTAGACAGTTGAAGTGTTCATAAAATATTACAGAGACTAGAATTTTTTAAAAATTATCAGGAATAAAATATTTAAAAAAAAATGATCAATAAAAATAAAATTGAGAGTAAAAATAAAACTTTGTAATAATGAAACTGACAATTTATAGTTAAAATAAAAAGAAATTTTCTGTATAACATCTGATGGTATAAATCATAATTAAACTTAGATCCTAACTGAAGAAAGATGTTGACTTTAATGAAAGAAAAATAAAGTTGCAAATAAAAAAACAAATTCAGGTAAAAGATGCAATATTCCATTTAAAAAAGCAACAAGGAGTGACAAGATATTCATAAATCTTAATATAAACAAAAACATTAAAAACATGAAAATGAAAAATAAATGCCATAACAAAGATCAACGGTCAAAATCCACATATCAATCAAAAATAGTGGAGCAGCCATTTTGTTTATAAAGAGGAGATGTCAGTTCAGTAAATCAAAGACATTTATAATCTGGCATATTACCAAGAAATAAATCTTGGCCAAGTAGAGCACACATCTTTTATAAGCATTTTTACAAAGTAAAATAAATTATAGCTTCTGTAATTTTAAGAGTCAAGAGTGAGGAATCCTTTTCTTGGCAGCACAAAAAAAATTGCCTTGTGCTACACTTGTTGCTGTGAATGGGTTGGTCCAACCTATATATCTAGCACCATTTCTTTTGTTTACTGCCATCTTCTTGCTTTGCTGGAATGTTGTAAAATGAGTTGGCTAAATCATTGAGATAATGATAAAAAAATATATATTTAATACTATAGCTTCTAACTTTAAAAGTCAAGAGTTATTTAGACTACCAAACTAATTTTCCCCTGTTTTTGTTGCAGTCATCACATTTCTACAGATATACAACCATAATGGAAAAAGAGTGGGGATCCTTTTCTTGGCAGCACGAAAAAAAAAAAAAAAAAAAAAAAAAAGATTTGCCTTGTGTTATACTTGTTGGTGTGAATGGGTTGGTCCAATCCATGGATCTACCACCATTTTTCATGTTTACTATCATCTTATTTCTTTCTGTACAGATTATATGTTGGAATGTTGTAAAATGAGTTGGCTAAATCATTGAGATAATGATAAAAAGAATATATTTAAGAGTCCTAATTATTCTTGAAATGAAATTGTATTTTTCTAATTGACCTGTTTGATTTGATATAGAAAACACTTACCTGGAGGAACAGCACATGTTAACACATGTTCCACTGATAATGCGAGAAAGAAAAGCAGAATAAAAATCACTGTATATTTACAGATGGCATTTATTCTACTCTATTGAGAGGTGAACCTACTAACAGCTGTCTCACTAGGTGCTACACTATCATGACCTTGTGCTAAACTAAATTTTCTAAATATATTCATAGAATGAATCAAAGGTAGTTTTATTTATTACATTTTCATTTAAAAATTCACACTCTAGACAAACTAGAATTTTTTAAGAGGCAGGTTCATTTTTTTTATTTTAATAAAAAGTTTTGTTTAGGAAAACTTTACAGTGAATCTTAAAAATAAATACATAAAGTGTATAACTTGTTAATTTCTGCCTAATAGCCTCGTCAGATCAAGACTTTCATATAGATGCCATGCACAGCACCAAACATGTTCAGAAACATCTAAACTGTCAGCTGCATACAACCACTTTTAATGGTTTTGAGCGAGTGAAACCGGTTTATCTTGACAAAGACCGGCCTTCTTTGAACATTATGGACTAGCGCTAGAGAATCACAAACAAAGAACTGTAACAGATAATAGAAACCACATCACTTGAGGACTACCAACAGAAGCAACAGATAAAATGGATAGCACGTGTAACTCAAGATGTTGATGTTCCTAACTACTTCAAATAAAAGATTAGGAGGGGAACTCCCATCAATATTGGGAAGAGTGATAACAGCTACTGGACTTGAGAAACCTATTTTCCTGAAAAATTGTTTTTTAGAGAAAGATTTTATAAACTTCAACCAAAAGTAGTACTGGCTGCTCGGTCAATGAATGCTGATTGTTTCCTTATAAGGAAAAGGCTAATATACCATTACTAATAGTCAAATTGCATTCTTATAAAAAAGAAAAGAAAAGAAAAAAATGACTCAGTAAGAAAATTAAGTAAAAACTAGTTTATAATCACACTTCTCACATGTAGAACACTCTTCTGGCATCTTGCTTCCCAGTCAAGTTTGATCTTCAAAAATTTAAATGCAATGTAAATTATTATTTTCTGTTTTCTTAATTTCTGTTCTTTTATTGTTCTTACTCCTTAATAATGGCTTTCTTATAATCTTTCACACTCAGTACCCCCCACCCAGTGTTAGTGGCTTTGTTGCCTTGCTTGGGATGAAATGATTTAAGAAAAAAAAGAAAAGAAAAAATGATTTCCACAAAAGTACTTCGGGTCACCACAGGAAACTGCCACTATTGTTTGGTGATCTTAGCAGCTGTATCCATCATTTTTTGAGTACTTTCATTGCAAACACTGGTAAGGCATTTCTACTTGTTGTTTGCACATTTTTATTATCGTCTGCTGACATGACTTCAATGTATGGAAGCAGCACTTAGTCCATAATTTTCAGTTTTACTTTTCCATGTTCCTTTATTAACTAACATGTGCTTATTTACAAAGTATTTTAAAGGTAAGATGAAGTAGTTAGCTGTTAGGTTAAGAAGAGTAAACATCAATAATCTGAACAAAAAAAAATACTTGCCCAGCATGGGTCCCAAAGCTGACAGTCAACCTGTATAAAGATGTAGTAATTAAAATAATGAGGGACATGTGACAATAGGGCAGGTTGATTTTTTTTTTTTTTTTTAAGAAAATCAACATTGTACTCAGTGTGAAAGCTGGGGCTTGATGTGATAAGTACTGACACCAAAAATTAGATATGTAGCTTTTACCAATTTTTGAGCATTTAGTTTTAAAGATATCTAAAAAAAAAAAAAAAAAAAAAGCACAGAAATACTTAATTTCCATTTACAAACTTCAAACTTTTACTACTTCAAGAAAAAAATCCAAATGAAATTTGATATCTTTTGTATTAGATACATTGAATGGAAAATATATTCAAACCAGAACCAAATATGAATAGTAACTGAAAATATTATTTTAATACTAATCAACATCACAACTTTCATTTTCAAGATTTTTTTTTTGTTTTATTTGCTTATTCAGGATGTAGGCAATCATGACTCAACACATATCTTATATACCATCTTGGAAAAGTGTGAAGAGTGGTTTCTCATTGCTCTTGTAGTGTGTGACTAACCCCAGATAATGCCAGAATAGAGTTTTCACTGTGTCCTTCAGAGAAATTAGGCACAATGACAAGTTGACCTGAAGGGTGATCTCCTATTTGCTGGGTGCAGATCTGTGCTTCACTTGATGGCAGTAACCTGACCTGACATGTGATTAAATGTTCAACCCAGTTACGCTTTGGATATACATACATCGGGAAAAACTGTATAACATAGATAGATATATAAACACCTACTCTAGAGAAAAAAAGAGTCCCTCACATGCCCATGAGAGTGTAGGGTCCACATTTGGAGAAAGCTCCAAAGCCACACCCACTGATGAAGTTCAGGGTGAAATAGTAATATTGTGGATGAGAGATTCAGGCTTGTTTTCATTTGTAATGGATAATGATAATGTTAAATCTTCTATATGGTTTGGAATTTTTTTGCCTTTCTTTTAGACTGGTTGCCACACAAGGCTAGAGAGCCTAGTTATTTAACTCATAGCTGAAGGAAGGGGTAGTGAAAAAAAGAGATTCATGCCTTCCCAAAGGGCAAAAGTGAATCTAACAAACTAGGCTGGAATTTGAACTCAGTTCCCCAATTACACTTTCAGTACTGATAGCCATTACACTACCTGTGCATCTGTATATTTGAGAGTGACGTCTGTCTAAACGGTAAGGAAAGCATAAATTAGAAGGAATATTACAAAAAAGTTAAACAAATATATTAGTCAAGAGGTTTAAAGCTGTGTTTAAATGTCAGACATGTTACCAAACTTGCCCAAGGAAGTAAAAAAAAAAAAAAAAAAATGTCCTACTTGTAAGAATTTTGATAATAATAGTAAAAATAATAATAAATTACTAATTCTTAAAAGTAAAAAAAAACAAATAGTACCTTACACAATAATTAGTGAAAATACTATACTACTACAGATTCAATTCAGTGGCAGAGCAACAAGCTGGCGACCTTGAGGTCTAAAAATCCATTCCTCTCTTGTATAAGGTTGGTGATTTCCATTATCCCAACTGGGACAGAATTGATTTTCAGGCTTTGCCTTGGTGCCTCTAATCTGCAATCCCTTTGTATCAACATCAAAAAGGAGAGTAGAGAATATGGATAATGCTCAAAGATGTATGCTATCTGACATGTAGCAGAGGAGAAACACTTACAGAGTACACAGTTCAAAGCAAGCAAGAAATGCGCAAATAGATTTTCTTTTAAGAACAAGAGGAGGATTCACTTTACATGCAGGAAACCTTTTCATAAGCTCAGTTCAGAGAAATGTTTATTTGTAGTCGTAAGCCAATGAATCAAATAGCCCACTAGGATAAGATTACATGGAGCAATGCTAGTCAAAAAAGAGACCAAATCATTGATCTTTATAGATATATTAGAGAGAAGAATTCTGTTTGTGTGTAAGTGTCTACAAAACATTGAGTAGAGAACTTTTCAATGTATATATTTACATTGTATATAGCTAATGAGTTGGCTAAAAACAATTGGGACAATTATTACAGAAAGTTTCTATACTTTTAGACTCTATAAAAAAAAAAAAAAAATGAAGGAACATAAGAAAAATTAAATAAAAAAAACTTATACAATTTTCCTTATCTATCCCATTCAATGAAATACACACACATACATATATACATACATATGTGTGTGTGTGTGTGTGTGTGTGTGTGCATACACTACTACATGCCTATCCAGACGACTTATGTTACACCTATACGATCACAGCTCCATTAGAACTCATTTAAACACACACATAAACCTATCAGATTCCATCCGAAACATACTAGCATCGTAACCTCATCCACATGTTTAAAAAAAAAAAAAAAAAAAAAAAAAAAAAAAAGATTAAAAATAAAGGAATCACTAATAATAAAAAAGAAAAAGCCAACACTCAATAACATTAACTGTGAACACGCCCACAATGTGCTGACCATGTTTGGAAAATAAAACATCCCTATAGATACATACACAAAGCCCATACATTCATTTAAAAAATAAAATCATCCTTGATAATGGCTAAAAGTATAGCTGAAATCACTCGGAAATACAGAACATTTGGACAGTTTTTACACACTTTGTGTTCAGAAAAGAAAACAGCTGTACGAACAAAAGAAAAATTAATTAAAAAGCTTAATCACAGTACCTTGTCAATCATTAACGAAACTTGTGCCTAAATACACAATACACACACAAACGCTGAAGTCAACACCAACTGGTGATAGTCTGTTTCATGCTTGAACACAATCTTCAGGTTAGATAGTTTGGGTAGCCACTCAACTAAATAATGATTGTTTAAATCATTTATTTATTATTAATTACTTTAGGGTATTTTGCATGTATACATTATTTATTTGCTACTGATTATTATTATTATTATTAAATTACTAATGAATAAATACAAAATACCCTAAAATATTTAATAACACATGAGGATTTAAAAGTTAACAAACAACTCTATCCAATAGCTATACAGTAACTGCATTCTGGCCTTTAATTATTTCTATTTAATAGCCATTGGAATAATTTAAAAATAACTGTTCCCATCTATCCAATAGCTGTTCGATTAACATAATAAACTGAAAATAACTGACCTTGCTACCGATAATGCTTCAATGACTAGCATATATAAATAGACAAGCTACTACCCAACCCATAAAGATTGTGTTCAAGCATGAAATAGAATGTCACCACACTGTGTTGACCTCGATTTTATTTATTTATTTATATTTTTTTTAATCATTTTACTCTAAGTAAGGTGATAATGCCACTAAGATGCAAGGGGTTACTTGGGGTGGTAGAGAACGAGAAGACTTAGTAAGGAGAAAGAACAATAAGAGAACAGGATTCAAGAAGATAGAAGATGGCAATTGATGTTCCATTTAAATTTTTGAAGATTCGAGGTGGCAGAGAAGCAAAAGAAGCCTATTTTTGATATAGAAATATATATTCATATATTTTGGCAACAAGAATTTCTGTCAAACAGATTTGGTTGAATAATATCGCCAAGTTCTGTCTATCCGATTTTTTTATTACCTTTTTCAAATTATCAAATTAGTTATTTAATATAACCAGTAAATTTACCAAAGTTCATATTTATTTATCTTTTATTTTATTCAAAGCCAAGTACTTTCAAATGTTGATACATTCATTTTCAAGGATTGTGTTTTGTTATTATTTATATAACTGTTTTTGGTTAATTCCAGCATTCCCACATTAGCTGGAACCAATTTACCAATGAACTCTGGTAAATTTACTGATTATATAAAATAACTAATTCAGAAATTTGAAAAAGTTAATAAAAAATTAGATAGACAGAACTTGGAGATATTATTCAATGAAATATGTTTGAAATTAATATATATATATATATATATATATATATATATATATATATATATATATATATTTTTTTTTTTTTAAATGAATGTATGGGCTGTGTGTATGTATCTATAGGGATGTTTTATTTTCCAAACACAGTCAGCACTTTGTGGCCGTGTTCATAGTTAATGTTATTGAGTATTGGCTTTTTCTTTTTTATTATTAGTGCTTCCTTTATTTTTAATAAAAAATTGGCAAATGTTTTCAAAAAATTTTGACTAAAAATTTTGACCCTGAAGATGAACAATGATGTTCGAAAGTACTAGGTTATCGTACGGACAATATTTATTTCGATATCATTTTCAAATAAAAAGTCTCATTAGAAAATATGAGAAAATTCAAAAGAAAATATGCAGGACGATGTTGTCTTTAACATTCAACACAACATGTTTAAAAGAAAAGTTGCTGCCAAATTCCGCACATATATATATATATATATATATATATATATATATATATATATATATATAGAGAGAGAGAGAGAGAGGTAATTAAATGACAAAATGGAAAATAATCCTACATAATGCATTTTTTCCTTCAAGAAGATTTCTTCAGGCTGAAGACTAAATCTGAAGAAATCTTTTCAAAGGATGAAATGCATTGCATAAGATTTTTCCAATTTGTCATTCAATTACCCACCTTTAATCTGAAATTCTAGATCCTATTCTCTCTAGAAATAGAATAAAATATGTCATGCTTATAATTTTTCTGTATGTTCTGTTATGAAAATTCTGAAATATCGGAGTTTACAACTGGATTTCTACAATTTATATAACTAATTACTGTCAAAATTCTGAATAAATGTATTTGCAATGATTCACAATTAAAAAGAAAAAACAACAAGGATTAAAAATACAGTCTGAGTTCTTTAGTAATTTTAGTTAGTTTTTTTTTATTATTAACATAGAAGAAAAAAAGGTTGAAATTTATCAGAATTTAAAAAGGCCTTTGAAGATATTTGTAGATAGAACTTCTAGGTAAAGTTCATCAAAATACAAAAAAGAAATCTAACTTTCAAACAGCAGATCCTAACAGCTAAATGATAAAAAAATCTAATTGATAATAATCCCAAGTTGTCTAATTGATAATTATAATTAATATAATTTTAATTTATGAGATGAAAAAATATTGATAATTATATGATTATTTGATGATGAGTTGTAAAAATATAAGATTACTAAAAAAGGCCAATCTCTGAAATAAGGTTGTACTAAAATTTTAAAAAAATATATGAAAAGACAAATAAAACAACATTGCCAAATTCCTGTGAATAAGGAAGTGAATGCATTGAAAATGGATGAATGCCTTGAGGAAATTTCAAACAATATTATTTAAAAGATTAATAGAACTCCTCTAAGATTTTTTTTTCTTCAAGGAATTTGGTTCAAAGCAAGAATGTGAACATAAATGAATTTCAATTTTGGTTTTGTTTTTGCATTCTATTATTGGAAATTTTAGAATAAAAGACTTGCTTGAGTTTTTTTGTTTTCTAATTTCCTATTTTGACTGAAGAATATCAATATGTTGATATGTTGGAAAGTTTTCAATCTGACCCACTTTTTAAAAATCTAACCAAACAATTATTTTTTTAACCTTTAGAATGGCTTCTTAATTGTACTGAGAACTTTTCAGCATCCCCTCATATTTGAAGGTCTTTGAATAGATTGATAATAATAATAATAAGAAGAAGATCAACCAATTCATGTGCCCATTTCTTTGCATTAATTTAATGAATCAGATTCACTGATTTTAAATTAAAGCCAGAAAAAAATAGTGCATAATTCTACAAAAATGGATTATGTTGATATACTTTTTCTGAGATTAAATGCTACGAATATTTCCTTTTTATGATGAACAAATTTCTTTATAAATTGGTAAATGATAAATATTGATTGTGTTGTAAACATGTTTTATAGTTGGTCATGTATGGATGAGAGTAAATTTTGTAGTTCTTCAGATATGGTTGAAAATTTTATAGTTTGTTAGGTATGATTGAAGGAAACATTTTCTCAAGTATGGTATAGGGGAACATTTTAAACCAATAAGGAATATCTATAAAGTTAAAGTTAAGTTAGAATGACTGTCAGCTGAAAGGCTCAATTATCTAATTGGTAAGGCAGCTGTTGCACAGATAGATGTCCTGTGGAAAAGGAATGCAAGTTTGAAACTTGCAGGAGGCTTATTCTTTTACTTTTTTAATCTTCATTGCTTACTTATAATTGTCGAATGATGATCTGAGAATTGTGATCAAAAAAATAAAATCAAACCAAGAAAACTACCAAAATTAGGTTGAAAGAAATCCAAGTCAAAAAATAAAAATAATGAATTTTAATATAATAATTAATTAACTATGTAACGATCATAATACAAATCGATAACACCTATCAAAATACAGAAAAATTACTAGAATTTAATGTATTTTAAGGCAAACAAAAAGTACTCACTAGTGAATTAGAGTGACAATAGTCAATAAATTAAAGTGCAATCGACTTATCTCTTGATTTAAAAAATTCACAGAACATCGTTCGTCAAGGTTAGAGGGTTCAACAAATCTATTGATTTATTACCAGTTATCATATTTATAGTCTGCATAATAAATGCTATTTGAAATTTGTGCTAAGCTAGATTCCATTAAGAACATAACATTTAAATATTCAGAAGCAGCATATTACTATAATAAAGTTAAAATTTGAAAAAAATATTTTTTAAATAAAATTTCAACATTATGAAATATAATGTTGCAAATTTTCTAAGATTCATTTTTTACAAAATTATATTTAATAATGTTGAAATTTTTAATTATAAAATATACAGGGTGTCCATAAAGTTCGTGTGCACTTTAAAAAATTTATAACTTTATTTGTATTTGCGATAGAAATAATTTATAAAAAGGATTAGAAAGAAGTAAATCTATATTTTTTAAGGTTTTATTGAAATTTTATTTAAGTTTCCACATGTCCTCCATCATTAGCAATACAAAGGGTAATACGATTTTGCAGTTCACGGAAAACATTTGCCAACTGATTTACAGTAATGCCTGAAATCACATTAGTTATTTTAGCTATACTAAAAACTAGGTACATTAAACTTTATAACATGTTTTTACAGATTATTTCTATCGCAAATACAAATAAAGTTATAAATTTTTTAAAGTGCACATGAACTTTATGGACCCCCTGTGTGTGTGTGTGTGTATATATATATATATATATATATATATATATATATATATATATATATATATATATATATATATATATATGTATGTATACATACATACATACATACATACATACATACATACCTGAGATCACATGAAAATTGAGAGTCTAATGCCCACTATGTGGATGTCTTTTCTGACAGGCCTGTAGGGTATTATGTCAGTTTTGTGATAAAATTTGCTGGTCTGTTGCTGAAATGGCACATGAGAGTGCACGAGAAGAATGTCACCTTTCCAAACTCTCCAAAAGCCTTTCATGTGTCACATATGTAAAAAGGTATACAGGAGTGAAGTTGTTATGAAAAGTCATTTGTGGGTCCATGGCCACACATCTCAATAATTGTGGAGATGTCCTTCTGTAAAGAAGTGGCAGTTATATAAGATAAATAAATGAAAATACCAGTTTTTTTCTTTTCTGCATATCTCATTCTCTGATGAAGCTTTAATAAAAGTGAAACATGTTAGATGGATAAATGTTTCCTATTTGTTCTTTATCTTATCATTCTGTCAGATTTGGGATCCATATTTGATCCAAACTTTATATATATATATATATATATATATATTGTGTGTGTGTGTGTATGAATTTTAAATTAAATATAATATTATATTGCTCTTGAATATTTAAATGCGCTCATGTTTTTAACAGACTCTAGCCTAGTCAAATTTGAAATTTTTAGGAGAGTCTATGACTAACATTTATTATATAGTGTATAAAATATGATACATGATATCATTAAATTTATTGAACCTTCTGACCTTGAAGAGGGGTGTCTATGAAGCTGTGAAATTGGTCACAAATTAAGTTGAATGAATTTTTATTAATTTATTAACTATAATAATACAGTTGCTAGGATATAATAATAATAATAATAATAACAACTTTAAGGTATTGCAGGTTTGAGAAGTAGATAAATGAACAAAATAATTGCAACAAAAATAGAGCCCCTTCCCTCAAATGAAATAAATTTTATTTCATCTATAATAAAATGTTAATTCAACTTTTCTCTCCCTACAAAAAAAAGTCATGGGTATATTTGAATTTGTGTAATATCCAAGGCCAATAAACTCCTAGAAGCAAGAAAAGAAATCTTTGTTAAAACTTCTAGGAATATTTTCTTCCTATTTGCAAATCCTTTCCATAAAATATAAATAATTCTTCGCTTATACCATTTTGGCTTTGTAAGATCTTAAACTGAATAATAAAAAATATGTTAACAGACTATGAGGCTAAATAAATAAATTTAATGGCGGAAATCTAATATTTGGAATGTGGAATTTGTTTTGGACATCCCAATCAATGATACCATAAATTTTTTTAAGATACTGTATATACTCACATCTCATGCGACTTTTGAAGACCTAATTTTGAAGTTAATTTTAAGGGGGTCACATCATACACGAGATATAAAATTAGCATATGTACTGCTGGCCCTGGCTATGCTGTTGACCAAAATATATATCCATTTACTGTAGTCAAAAAGTACAGCTGCTTTTAAAATAAACATGATTTTAATAAAACCGATGTTTTACTTAACTTTATCCAATAACAATGCATGTAATATTCACATATTTGTATCATATTATAAAATACAAGTCAGTTAATTATGTGCCATGCATGATACATGTGTAGGCGATCATGTATCTTTCGATACATGACTGACAAGGCAGATTTTTTTTCCCCACAGTAGGTTGTCATTTCTTTCTGTGGTAGACCAGTTGCCATCCAAGAATATAGAACCTGGTCTGTCCTGCTATTTATCAATAGCTGAGGGGAGAAGAAGATTCATACCTTTCCCAAGGGTATTAGTGAATGTTATGGGCTCGACTGGAATTTGAACTCTGCTCTCCAATTCCTCAATCCAAGCCGCTATCCATTACACAAACAGCGAATATGCATATTTTTCATTGTTTACATTTATAAGATGTTTAGCAGTTTCTCATTTGGCTGTTTATGGCTCTACACATTTACGCAATGAGTATAGCATTACTAACGATACTGTAGAAAAAATATTTGAGGGTCGGCCTTCTCACATGGACAACGTCAGCTGGGGGTTGGAGTGACGGTGGGTAAATTCAAAGCATCGAAGGTGAGACCTGTGTGCGACTAGAATTTATGCCATTTTTTACTGGAAGGAGACGTGCACAGCTCTGCCTCTTGTTGCATATAAGACTTGCCTTTTTCTTTCAGTGGAGGATTTAAAGACTTTCAGGACAATGAGGAAGGAAGCATTATCCACACAGAGGTTCAGGTTCACAAATGAAATTTACTTTGGGGATTATTGCTTTAGCTCTTCATGGGAATTTCCCAGTCACAGAACACACTCATCCATCTTTGTTACATGGATACTAGAATGAGTCGATCTACTCTTTGTTACTGAGACCAGTCATCTTGCACCACTGACTTGCTACACCAGAACTTTAACTTGCCTTGTCTTTCCAATTGGAGAATAGTCACCTGGTTGGTTCACTCCTAACGAGACTCAATTTCTCCACTAAGTGTCAAGATCTGCTTACATTCCCACAAGTGGGGACCTGAGTAACTGAGTAACAACCCTTAGGACAATATTGTTAATCAACCCCTTGAGAGAGCTGGGGGTGTGTGGGGGTGGTGGTATAACAAAAAAAAACGCCACTGTTTCGCAACTCAGGACTACACTTAGTAACCACTGCCATTAACCTTAATCAACCCTTATTTTCTTTCCCCTATTTTCTCAAAGTCGAAGGTGTTTTTCAACAATACTTTTATCACTCTTTTACTATTTTTTTTTTTTTTTTTAAGTAGAAGTTGGGATAAAAAGATAGAGGAAAAGAGGTTAGTCGACTGTAATTTGATTTCTCAAAAAAAGAACTTGCATGATACATGAGATGCATGATAAAAAAACATTTTTTATAAGTGAAAATTTTGTGATCACATGACACATGAGATTGTGTGTTACATGAGTATACACAGTAAGTATGGATTTTTTACATCAGCTTCCTCTTTAGTTTTTAATACCTTTGTCCTATAATGGGGTGTTGACCAAAATTCAGGTATTTTGGGGAAGGATTTCTTTGTCAGGCCAAGAATTTTTCAGCATCTCATTTTTTCATTGTTGCTTAGTGCATGTAAGAATTCTTATGAGACAGAGGAATTTATTCCATAAAATGATGGCAATAATTAAGTAATTTTGAAATTACATTGTACTTACAGAATATCAAAAACATGTCCTGCATTTTCTTCTTGAATATTTAATGAAGCAAATAACTTCCTATTTATAACCATATAATTACACTTCTATTGATTTACAAATCATACTGATGTGAATTTAAGACACACACACACACACATATATATTATAAATTAACTGATTTAAAATATGGTTTTTTCGCTACACAGTAATAACCATGTTTCAAAAACTGAAGCTAAATTTACATTGAGCACTGTTTTGTAAAAATAAAAAATATCAATAAGAACACCGGATTATATATCTTACTGTTCTTTCTTTTTATATATATATATATATATATGCACACACACACTCTCTCACACACACACACACACACACACACTCACACTCTCTCTCTCTAACAGCAATATTGTCCAAATCGGACAACGGCAAAATTGTTTTATTGTTAGATTAATCTTTGAATTGTTGTATCTTAGAAATGATTAAAAATATCTTATTGGAATTCTCCAAGGTTTTTATAACATTATTAAACTACTTTGGACAATAAGAATGTATTTAGCTCTAAGTTGATATGATGATCCCTTTTGTGCTACTGTTCCCTCTTTTTTTAAACTTATTTACCGTTCAGTGGATGGTTCTTGAATGGACTCTGAAGATGGAAGCCAGTGTATGAATGTTGGTACCATGACTGAAGACCTGAATGATCTTTTTCCTCTTACCACTGCTCAATACATAGTAGTACAGACACAAAATGATTTTAACCTGTTCTCTTTCTAGTTGAATAACTCAGAGTTTTTCAGTGATTCTTACGACAAAGGGTATCAAGATGACTAAACGTCTTATCTGAAAACCTGGAAAAAAGAAACCCAATTAGTTTAGTGTTTTTTTTTTTATATATTAAACATTTTGTAGGATGGATGATTATCCCATGCTGTGACATGATTTGGACAATTTTGTTGTTACACCTGGTGTGTGTGTGTGTGTGTGTGTGTGTGTGTGTGTGTGTGTGTGTATAAAAAATCTGCCAATGTATGCTTTAAATTTAACAAAAAATTACTGTCCTATTAGTGATCATGAAATAAATATCATGAAGCAGGCACAAAAACCTATATTATTCCATAATGGTTATCTGTGGACCAAAAGAAATAATCCAGAGTTTAATATTGCTACGAGATCATTTGCTTCAGGAGAAGCATGTGAAATTGTTGGAATCTTGTTATTGTGGTGACTAAGATTTATTTTTGACATTAAAGACACAGGACTCTATAGAGATGATGGTGTAATTCTCGTCTGTAAAACAAACCCACTAAATACAGACTGATTGAAAAAGGAACTGATAAAAACTTTTAAAGATCACAAACTAAATATTAACACAGCCACTAATGCTAAAGTGATCAACTTTCTCAATGTTATTACAAACCATATACCAAAGATCTATATAACCATAGATACATCATTAAAGAATCAAACCCCCACCTCAAAATTCTAGATAATTTACATAAATCAGTCCAAGCTAGATTATCCACCAACTCCAGCAATAAGGAAATATTTGATAATAATAAAATTAAATATATAAAGGCTTTAGAAATAAGTAATCATAAAGTAAATTTAGAGTATTTAGGCAAAAAAAAAAAACAGGTAAAAATAAACAGAAACAATGTAAGCATAAAATCATATGGTCTAATCTACCTTTTAATCGTAATGTTCAAACTAATATTGGAAGAATTTCCCTAAATTCATAAGCACTTTAATCATTCACAAACACTAAAAAAGATTTTTAACAAAAATAATCTTAAGATCATCTATAACTGTTAATAACATAGATAAATATATATCCCAACATAACATTATATAAACAAATATATTTCCAACAAAGACAATATCAATTTAAAAAAAATAAATACAACTGATGAAAAAATATGATCTGTCCCTTAAACGGTCAATGTATGACTGACAATATTGTATACTAAGCTAGCAAACATTCTGGTAATGATGTTAAATTTTATTTTGATTCTACTGAAAATCCTTGGAAATTTCATTTCTACCATCATCAAATGATTAAGCAATTTAAGATACTAAAAAGCACTGCTCTCTTTAAATATTTCTGGCAATTAAAAGAATAATGGTAATAATACACCTTTTATCTTAACTGGGATATTATAGCAAGAGCCAAATCTTATAACTGGAAAAGAAATAGATTTAACTTATGTCTTGTTGAAAAATGACTTCTCTTAAAACAATTAAATAACTCTAGCCTTTTAAACAAGACAAATGAATTGGTTACATGTAGGTATAAAAATAAATATCTGCATAAATATGTTGATACAGATTAATTTTTAATGTAAATTATGATTGTTTTTTTGAAGAACAAGTAATCTCTCTTCATGCTTAATACAAGAAATAAAAATGAATATTCAAAATTTTCCCATATACATATATATATATACATATATATATATACAAGGTAACCAAGTTATACAAGTTCTGTCTGTTTTTAAAGGAAAAAAATAAAATGCTTCACAGTATGTGTAACTTATATTTAGTCTTCGAAGTAATCGCCATCGGCATCCAGCACCTTCTGCCAACAAGTCTCCAGCTGTTCAATGCCCTTGCGGTAGAACTTGGGGTGTTTTGATGCAAAGAAGTCCGTGAGGGCTTTGCGCAAGTCTGCTTCATTGGTGAAGGATTTCCCATGAAGATGATTATCTGGCACAAGGTCAGGTGAATAAGGTGGATGGCACAAAGTCTCCCACCCAAGTTGCTGTATGGTATCCCTGACCACTCGCGTGACATGCGGGCTGGCGTTGTCATGGAGGAAAAGCACACCTTTGCGATTCACCAGTGCTGGCTCCTTCTGGCGCAATGCCTGTTGTACATGTTTCAATTGCTGCAAGTATAGGCCTCCAGTGACCGTTTAGCTTGTTGGTAGCAGTTCATAATGAACCACTTGATGACCTGTCCACCAGACACAAAACATAATCTTGCGTGGGTGCATAGGCGGTCTTGCGGTTTGAGGGACAGCATCCTGAGGAGACAACCAATGTCTGGAACGCTTGGGAGTTTTGCACAGAACCCACTTTTCATCACTGGTAAGCACTTGATTGAATAAGGATGCGGTACGGTGGGAGAAAGCAACGATACGCAGGCTACCACTCATTGTCCCTTGTGGACCTCCAACAGCGTTTGCGGAACCCACTTGCTCAGTTTGTATGTCTTACCTAGGCAGTGCAGGTGAAGTCTAACTGTTTCATTGGAAACGTTGAACTGTCTTGCAAGTTCACCACACGTTAGACTACTGTCCTCTTCAATGGCCGCCTTCAGGACTTCATCATTCAAGACCTGTGGTCGTCCACTGCTAGGATCATCATGGAGAGACAAATCTCCCCAAACGCTTGACATATGCAGCGACTTGATGCAGCTGCTGATAAGCCCACTTTGAAGTCATAAAGCAAACAGCCCCGAATGAGATCTCTAGACACTTCCATCCTTCATACTTCCGGCTGTCCGAATTGGAAAACAATTGCTACACGCATTTCGTATATATTTCAACTTCATTCAATGACTAAGCAAAAAATGGACAGAACTTTTTTGGTTACCTTGTATACACACA
>OZ038476.1:52319332-52391832 GCA_964036315.1 Acanthosepion esculentum | reverse complement strand
TAATATTAGAGATCTTGCTCTATCATATATTGTAAACACGTCCATGTAAATTTCATATGCATACGTTTATGTTTAAAGTGGTCTGTTTTTATTTAAATTAAAATATATATATATATATATATATATATATATATATATATATATACACACATCTCTGTTGTAATGTCCACATAACCACTCTGATGATGGCTCATGTGAGCCAAAAGCTTAGATCGAGGAACAGCATAATAAATACCCAAATGTTGGACAGTTTTGTCTATATTTTCTTTCGAAACTAAAGCCACTATACAAAGCTTAGAACGGCTCATGATCAAACATAATAGACATTCGTTGTCTGTTATATTTAACAATATATTTATGAAAATATATATGTGTGTGTGTGTGTGTGTGTGTGTGTGTGTGTGTTTGCTCACATTCTCAAGGGACATTGCATATTATTGGTTAAGCTAAAGAAGAAGAGTGATATAAAATTAAGTGAATCGAAAAGACTGGTAAGCAAATGATTTATTCATTTGACCATCATTCTTTTATCTGAATGGAGAATGAAATTGAAAAGCTAAGAGGTATTTTTTTTATGTTTGAAATTAAATTAGTTGTATTTTTTTAACCATAAATTCTCTGCTGTTTCTCTTGCAATGGTCACTGGTGAAACTCTCTTCCAGTTTCTTTGCCCACCAACTTTCCTCTTCAAAACTTTAAATGCAATTTCAAGTGTTACCTTCTGTCTTCTAATTCCTGTTCTTTCTCCCTAATATTTTTGTTTTTTTTTCATTATTTGACTCTCAGTAACCCTTTGCATCTTAGTGGCTTTATTACCTTGCTTGGGGTGAAATGAATAAAAAAATATATAGAAATGAGTTCATATATGACTGAACAGGAAAAAGAAAAGGACTTGCTTATTAAATGTTTTTCATACTAAGTATGAGTAAATTATCACTATTTTTATTATTATTATTATTATTATTATTATTATTATATATTTGATTGATTGTTATATAAAAAGAAAAATACTTCAATATCTGAAACTGCTTTTTGCTCATGTGATGTTTTGAATGGGATCATATTTTCCCAAAAGTCATTTTTTGTTATAGCTTTAATCTTAAAAGAATTCACAGGAGATATTTTCAAGTTTAATTTAATATGAGGATGTGCTGAAACTAGTCTCTTTTTAACTTGTCTGCTTATGTGGATTTTTCTTGAGAATATTGATATGCTGCAACCACCATGTCTGCCAATGGCTGCTGAGTGTTATCAGAGAGAGGAGATCTCATGAAGATCAATCATGAACAGAACAGCCTGTAGAATTCATTGATTTATTTCTTATGGCTTATCAACCCTTTGTAGGCTCTTTAAAGCCAAAGCATATTTTATATTCTAAGAATAATTGTTTCTTGGAGTGAATATTGCATTAACAACTTTTTAGATTTTAACAACAATTTTTCCAGATACAAGTCCTACTATTAAGGCCAGGCATATGCAAAATCCTGCCCAGGGGCCAATTACGGCTTACCGTCAAATTTTGTATGGCTCACATCTGTCATAGAATGTATTACTTACAGCCCACCAGTATTGTCTATTAGTCTATGTGAAGTACACACCTAAGAAATGCAATTTCATGTTTTACCAAAAGATGGCAGCAGCACTGTGTGGCCACCATCTGGCAGTGTGACCCTGATCATGGCCTTTTGTAGGCCAATTTGTAAAATCACTGCCTTTGAACCAGACCTGACCTACATACTGCAGTCCAGATCTCAGTATCACCCTTTACATTATTGCAGGTATCTTATTTGTTTTGGTCATCCGAGATGAATAAATTCTAAAATCTTAGTGAATTTGTTTTGTGTTGGTCAAAATCAGTTATAAATATATTTGAACACTTGGACTTGTGTCACTTTGTTTTCTACTTCTTAATAAGATGAATGTTGATGTTATGTTCTGATTCATATGTTTTTAACATAAAAGTTGATAGACAACATTAATTACCAATAATATGTAATGTTTAAGATTAACCCTGAGATATATTATAGCTTCCTGGAACTTCTTTTTTCTCAGACATATTTTTACTTCATCTTATATGAGCTTCAGATATGATAGGCTGAGTGATTTTGGTAAAAACTGTTTAAATTTATTTGTCATCCATGTGAAGAAATGAAAATGTGCCATTTGCAATAGAATTTTCATAAGATAGTTCATTTGCATTTAATTTTAATGGTTCAAAGAATTCCAAGCAGAATGGTTGATCCTCGTGCATATTCACCTCATCAAATCTGGCTCTCTTTGAAAAAAGTTTGGACACTCCTGATTTAGGCCATAGGCGAGAGGAGGAGATGGATCCATTCCAAGGTTATTTGTGCATAAGTGAATCTAACGAACACAGCTAGAATTTGAACTTGGATCTCTGATTTCTCATTCCAAGCTGCTATTCATTATACCACCCATACAAGCAACTTTTTTTCATTTTTCTTTTTTTTTTTAAATCAAATTAAAAACCTATCTTTTTTTCCTGCTGTCATGTCATTAAGAATTTTTGGCTCAAAACGTTTGGAAAACATCCCATTGCATTAATAAAACTGTTCACTGAGAAAATGAGTTATAGTTACTGTTTGGAGCTGTTTGCTTGGTGGAGAGACAGTTGTACATTTCTCACCAGTAACTGTGGTTGATGTTTAGGTTTGGATCGAAAGTTAGCATTTGAAATGCTGATTTTTCAAGGAAGACAAGTGGAGTTATTGAAATAGTAGACCAAAACTTTTGTTTGCAAACTTTTGATCAGAATGCTTATTTATCATTTACAGCTGTCTCTTCTTCCATGCAGTTCTTGTGGCAGAGAAATCTACAAACAAGCTCTACTAAAGAAAATCTAGCAAACAGTTGGTAATGAAGATGATCAGTGTTGGCTGATTGTTTACATTAGGGTTATTTAGAAAGGGTTATTTTTGTCTATAGCATCTTCAGTTAATATCAGGCATAAACAAATGGTTGGACAGGGTTATCTGTTCAGAGCACTGAATCATAAAACTTAATCTGAGGCTTTGAAAGGCTAGTGAGGAAAAGAAGAAAAAAAAGAAATCTATCAGTTGTCAGGCTTATTCATATAGAATATTTATGAGACTCAAGCTCACTGTACAAGTTAAGACTAATGATAATTTAGATAATCCTCAGAATCTATCTTCTTTCAATCCTATCTGGCTAAATTATTTTTGATATTGGATTTTGTTATTTTTAAACACAGACTTTCAGGCACAGCTGCTTAAAAGATTTATGTATGAAACATAAGAAATGTAACTCATTTGTTTTTTAGAAATATGATTGGTTGAGTACAGAGGGTTAAACAAACAGTATACAACCTGTGGCATAAACTATGGAATTAGCACACTTAGAGGATGCTTACTTATATATATATATATATATATATATATATATTTTTATTAATTAGCAGTACAGTGAGTCCTCCCACCATTCCCTGGGGTTAGGGATCAGAACTGGCTGTGAATAGTTAGAATCCGCAAATAATTTTAACTCCCTAAAAGTTCTTATACGTACCTATTTCGATTGTTAAAACCCAATATGCCTTAAACTTTCATCCTAAACACTTTAGAAACATTACAGACCCTTTTTAGAACATTTTAGAAAAATAGTATTGGTAACCATACACTGTAAATTTTCTTTCATACATACAATAATCGTTTTTAATTAAGCATAGATCGATATAACCATTGAAAATACTGTATAAAATATGTGTAACATGACATAAAATATAAAGTTTCAAACATTTTCTAAAAACAGAACTGTGATGTTCCCAGACTTAGTATAAGCTACTTTTAAGATCAAAGCCACAGCCCCTAACAAAGAACAAAATCCAAGCACTTTGCATGTTTTTGCACTTTGCATGTTTTTGCACTTTGCATGTTTTTGCACTTTTTTTTTGTTTTTATAATGAAGATGTGCAATTCTGCCAATTTTTACCATAAAAATGGGCTGTTGTATGTTTTATTTAAATAACAGGAAAATAATATACAAATCGAGGGAGTTCTCAGCAAATAATTTGTACATATGTTCTGAGAAAAATCCGTGAATGGGTGAAGCTGTGAATGCTGAAATGTGAATAGGTGGGGGCTCACTGTAAATAAACTAATAACAGATAAAATGCAAAACATTTTTATTTAATAGCTGAACTTCTTGCTTTATAAAATATAATTTAAACTAGATTAAATTATATTTTTCTTTTTTTTTTTTTTTTTCCTAACTATGTAGAGGAAAATTTTATGGAATAACCCAATGTTGAGAAAAAAATTATGGAATGATCTTGCAATTTGCATTCCTGAACCAAATACTGGCAGAAGCCGAGATATGCAAAACAGTCTGAAGTTAAAAGAGTTCTTGTAGATTTCAGCAGGTGGTTGGGCGCATATCTAATTGAAAGGAAACCAGGTTTCAACAAAATAACTGTCAATTGAAACAATGGAAACAATTGTAAAACTTGTGTGGCAAAAGACATTGGCTGTTCCCAATTAGCTGTGTCTAAAATTTAGTGTAAATATTAAAGAAATGGGATGGTTAAAATAGGAAAACATTTTGGTAGGCCACAAAAGACATCAAAGTATGAGGATAGAGAACTCAAAGCAATAAGCCTTGAAAATAGACAATGTACAACAAAACAAATAGAAATAGGTTGAAACAGGAGCCAATGTTTGAGAGAGAACTGTAAGAAACCAGTTGGATGAAATGGGATTTACATACAGAAAAGCCAAGCAAAAACCAGCACTAAGACAGAAACAGAAGAAAATGAAGTGAGCTAAAGAGAAACAACCATCTTATGTAGATGACTGGAAGAAAGTGATATTCCATGATGAATCAAGAATCCGCATTGGCCAAGGTAATGATGCTGGAATTTTTGTCTGGTTCTGTTCAAATCAAACAAAGATGACTGCCTGAATAAAACAAATAGATTTCCCAAGTTATTTATGATATGAGATTGCATGTCATTTAAAGGACCAGGGAAAATGGCAATCATTACCTAAACAACATGAGTACATTGAAATCCTGGACAATTTTATTATTATTTTGACAGAAAATTGGCTTAGTGATGAAGTCATTTTTCAGGATGATAATGCATCTTATCACAGAGCAAAAGAGCATTAAAGCTTTTCTTCAGGAAAGGAACATAAGAATCCATAACATGGCTACTAAATAATTTAGATCTAAATCCAACTGAAAATTTATGGTAGAAATTTTTTAAAAATACACAGAGAAGTAGCCATCTGCTAAAAAAGATTTATTAAAACACCATTTGAGGAAAGTGATGAAGATTATTGCTTTGAATTAGTGAAAACCATGCCTGAAATAGTTCTGGTTGAAGTGAGGCAGTTAAGTATTATTTCTAATTTTTTGTCAGTGAATTCTATAATTTTTTTCTCAACACTGGCTTACTTCTTGACATAGCCTGGAAAAAAATTATACCATTAATTTAAATAATTTAATCTGATTTGTCCGAGATATGCTTTATGTAAACAGAATGTTCAGTTATTAAATGAAAAATGTTTTTTCATCTTGTAATATAGTGACAACTCTAAGTAGCTGGTTAGGAAGTTTTATTTGACTCATTCAGCTTTAGTGCTGAAAAAAATTTATTGTATTATGATAGATGATTACAAGTGAGAAAAGAGATGGGATATGATTATTTTTTTTTATCACACATCTTATCTGTTACTTGTCTATTTACTGCTAAATAAAATAAACAAAGGTGAACATCCTCAGTTGTGCAAATTCCATAATTTTTGTAAAGGATAGAATTATCAACAAAAAGTGTATTCATTAAATTTTAGTATCAGCTACTAACAAATTGATGAAATGCCATCAAAGTTTTTTAACTGGCTTAAAATGCTAATTTAAAAAAAAAAAAAATCAGCTTTTCTGCAATTGATACAAAATCTTCCCTTGATCTGTATGCCTGTATATTTCTGGTTAATTGGGTCATTAGTTATTCAGGAGAGGTTCATTCATTTGAGCCAAATCTTAAAGCCAAATCAAATCCAGTATATTTGTAAGTTTTCATTGTTTATTTGAATTGCCATGAATTTTTGATAAAAGCAGCATGAAAAAGAAGCCATTTCTGGATTAATCATTGCTAATTCAGTCAGGCAGTTTTCTATTGCATAGATATTTCGAGCAGCCTTTTAGCATACAGATACAATTCTATATGCTATTTAGTGTATGTAAAATTCTCAACCTCTAAATAAAAGATGACATGTCAAGATTTGTCACTTGGA
Source organism: Acanthosepion esculentum (assembly GCA_964036315.1). Classification (NCBI taxonomy): domain Eukaryota; kingdom Metazoa; phylum Mollusca; class Cephalopoda; order Sepiida; family Sepiidae; genus Acanthosepion; species Acanthosepion esculentum. The sequence continues at coordinate 52,385,563 of OZ038476.1, read as the reverse complement.
GAAAATTACTTTTCTAGAATAAAAATAGAAAAAAAGATTCTCTTGCACAGTATTCTCAAATGGGAGTCATTTGACTCTCACAGGAGACATGACAGAATCTTAAGCAATGAATTTTTCCAGGGGAGTAATTAAATTGTAGTTTTATGAATCATAAAAATTTAGATTTTTTTTTTCATTTGATTACAATTAATAAAGACATTTGGTTTCACAAACCATTTCAGTAATTAACACTAAAATTATAATGTCAGAAAAAAACAAAAGTTCCTAAATTGTAATTCACTATAGAGGAGGAATTAAAATTTGGGATCAGAAAGAGAGAAACATAACCTGTGATTCTGACAAACACATTGATGTCTAATAAAAGTCAAGATAAACAGGATTGCAATCCAGAACTGTTTTTCACATTATAATTTTAAATATCCAAATATGGAGATACCTGAAAGACACAATGAGGAAACCAAAGACATTTTGGAGATGCCTGGTACTGAAAAGAATTATACGTATTGATAATAGCCTACTAGTGGCCCAGTGTGAATGAAGAATATAGTGCAAATGTTGAATAATCAAAAAAAAAAAAAAAAAAAAAAAAAATTCAAAATGGGAAGATGACACAACAAAAATAAACGAGTTACTAACCAGAAAACAATGATAATGGATTCTGACATTATTTTATATGCAAAAGCAATTATCTTCATGTTCAGTCATTTAACTATAGTCAGCTACATACATTAAATCATTTAAATATTATTATGCATTAGAAACAAAGAAAGGAGTACTGAACTGTTACATAATACCAGTGAATGTTGGTCAATTTTCTCACAAAAGAAGAGACTTGGAGAAACAGAAATATTTTTCTAGTGGGAATACCATTGACCAAATATTTGAGCAATGGCAGTTTTAGAATAAATGAAACAAAAGGGACATTTATACTTAACATCGGGAAGAGATGAAATTTCTAGGATACCTAATGTGGAAAAAGGCTTGGAAAATTTGATACTCACAGGACATAATGAAAGCACGAGGGACAGAGATAAGCAACACATAACTTACCTAGCAAGCTTGTGTAAATGGATGGTAGAACAGGGTTTAAGAGAGACAGCAAAAAGACAAAATTAGATAGAGAGACTGAGGAAAACAATGCATAACCTACCAAGAGAGCATGAGTAAATGGATGGCAGAACAGGGTTTGGGAGAGATAAGAAAAAGACAAAATTTATTAAGAGCTACAAAAGACAGGAAATTGTGGAGAGCCGTAATTGCTAATGTCTTGAAGGGACATGGCACACAGAAGATGCATTAATGTTTATAATAATAATTCACTGTTATTAAATTTACATAAAAAATGTTGTTTTTTTTTAATTTTTTAATCTAAAAATTCACTCATTTTATTTTTAGTTTAGTAGTAAATGTATTGGATTATAACCAAGTAATTGGGGAAAATTGTTTCTTACTACAAATACTTTCCCCTAAGACTGAAAATGCATATATTTAAAGTAGTCTACATTATGTGACCAGGCCAGCTGGTCTATTCCCATTGTACCCCAATTAAGCAAAATCTAATGAACATCTAAGAGGCACAATGGCTCAGATTGGGGAATTGGAGAGTCAAGTTTGAATTCCAGTTGAGTTCATTACATTCACTTATGTGCTTAATACCCTTGGGAAAGATATAAATTCATATCTTCTCCACTCCCAGCCATGGGTAAATAGCAGGACAGACTGGGTTTTATAGCTTTGGGTGGCAACTAGTCTAGAAGGACAACTCTGAATTAAAAAATTGAGGGCCTAGTGTATAGATCGAAGGTGACCCAAACCATATTCTGTGGTCTTTGGTTGTCAAGAGTTTGGAGAGGAGATAGGCATTGCCAATCTATCTGAAAGCCCACTGAAAGGACCATGAGGAAGAAAGACCAAAATCTGTTTCTTCTACCTTCAGTCCCCACCCTCAACAATTGAGGCAGTTGTGGAAATAAAATAAATAAATGTGCATATTTCTGTTTGTTGTTGACATTTATTGCATAAATACACATTGTTTATTTTAAATTTTATTCTTTTTACAAAGATATTTTTGAATTGTGGTAAAGATATTCTTGGCTGATCCATTCTTCAGCTTTAATCAGGAGTATTTCCTGAATTAAAAAAGTAATAATACAGAGGTTGACTATCTAGCATCATTGGAATTTTTAGGAAGCTGGATAAGTGATTCTGCTGGATTCTTGATGGTTACATTAGATTATATTAATCCAACAGTTAACCACTCTGTCCTAAACTTTGAAAAAACCCTTTTTACCTTCTCTCAGCCTGGCTAATGCTAGCCTCTAGAAGTGTGACACACTGCACCTTCTCAGACTAATGTTTTCTGCTGACATGAAGTGGAAAGATTATATTGAGTCAATTGCTAGGTCTGCTGTTAGGAAAGTTGGTTCACTGTATCAAACAAGACAATTTTTCTCATCAAAATCTATCTCACATATTTATAAGTCTACCATACATGCATGCTTTGAATATTGCATATTATTAATTAAATATTACAATATACATTGTCTGGTGCTCGTGCTATATATTTAGAGATTCTTGATAAAATTCCCCTCTAAATCTGCAGTGTTATTAGTCTTGGCCTGGGATCTTGTATTCAGTAACTTTCCCATTGCCGTAAGAGTTTCCCTGTGCCTTTTCTATAAATACTTTCATTGTTCTGATGAAGTTCGCTCTGTGGTACTTAGATTTTATGAATTTAACTTTAGTACTAGATGTAACTAAGTTCTATGCTAAAATTCTCTTTTGTTACACTTCTTGCTTGTGGAAATCGCTTCAGACTTCTTGATTCCCAGTCAAATTTGATCTTCAAAGATTTAAATGCAATGTCAATCATTATCTTCTGTCTTAATTCTTGTTCTTTTATTGTTCTCTCTCCTTAATAATGTTTTTTTTTCACTCTTTGTCAGTCACCCCCTTATGTTTTAGTGGCTCTATTGCCTTGCTTGGGGTGAAATGATTAAAAATTTACCTTGTAAATCAATACACGTTAGTTAAAATAAAAATTAAATGAAAATCAAATTGAAATTTTAACAAAACATAGGTAAAATAAATAACATTTTCTGCATTCATTGGAGTCATGACTCGGGTTGAATGACAGTCAAGTTATAATAAAAATTCATAACAGACCAGGGGAAATGCCTTACAAATGTTTGAGAGGGATCGAAAACAGTTGCTACAGTACACCAACAACAATAGTAGTAAGTCAGTGCAGTGACTTGAGAAATCTGAAATTGCTATCATTGAAATTGGTGCTAGATCACTGATTGATTGAACCAAACCCTACCAAGGGTAAATAGTCTGCTTATAAAAATAGGGAAATTTTTTTTGTTTTTTGTGATTAATTTGTCCTTTATGTTGTCCTTTTTCCCCCAATTAGGGGTTTCTCATTTTTTAAATAAATTTTTGTGAAACAGATTAGTGTATTTTCTTTTCTTGGCTTTATTACCGAGACACTTGCACAGATATACAGGTTATCAGAAAGAGCAATACACATGCAGAAGAATGTGTACCTGTCTTTTATAGACTATGCAAAGGTGTTCGACAAAATACCCCACAAAGATCTGTTAGAGCTGCTCAGCAACCTTGAAATATTTGGGAAAGACATCAGAATAATCAAAAAACCTCTACTGGCAGCAAACCGCCAGCATAAAGTTAAAAAATAAGTTCAGCAGACATTCAAAAAAGAGAAAGGGTCGTAAGGCAAGGATGTGTCTTCTCACCGGACTTATTCAACCTATACAGTGAGGCAATTCTCTGAGAAATGGAATACCTACCAGGATTTATCATTGGTAGCTACAATCTTAACAACATAAGATGCACAGATAACACAGTGCTAATAGCAGACAAAGAAAGGAAACTACAAAACCTACTACAGAAAGTAGCAAAAGAGAACGAGAAGAAGGGACTAAGCATAAACTCTAAAAAGACAGAATGCATGATCATCAGCAAAAAGATGAGCCAGAAATTCAATTTACAGGTCGGGAACACTAAAATCAAGCAGGTGCAGAAATGTATATATCTAGGAAATATTCTGACAGAGGACAATAAGTGTGATGCCAAGATTTGAAGACATATTGGGAAGGCCAAAGATGCATTCTAAAAACTAGATAGAGAATTACGAGACAGGAGGGTTTTATTGGTAACAAAGAAAAGAGTACTGAACTGCTATGTGATATCTGTTCTCCTTTATGGCAGTGAATTCTGGACAATCTCCTCAAAGATGAAGAGACTCAAGGCAATGGAAGTATAGTTCTACAGAAGGATGCTAAGGATACCATGGACCAAACATGTGAGCGATGAAGTTTTGGAGAAGATGCAAACAAAGAGGAAACTTATACTTAATATCAGGAAGAGGCAGCTGAAATTTCTGGGACATGTAATGAGAAAGGAAGGCTTGGAAAATCTGATACTCACAAGGTGTATAGAGGGAAAGAGGGGCAAAGCAACACATGACATGCTTAACAGGCTTAAGTGGATGGCAGAACAGGGTCTAAGATAAATAACAAAAAGACAAAATTTATTGAGAGCTACAAGGGACAGGAAGAAATGGAGAGCCATGATTGCCTACAGCCTGAAGGGACATGACACATAAAAGATGGCTCCATTTTTGGCCTGATCTGGCACTTGTAAAGGTAGAGGATAGCAGAAGTCAGTTACTTACAAGAATGGTACAGTGAACTGCGGATTTTTCCAGCATCTTTAGTGATAGATCATATGTACAAGTTCCATTTGAGGTCTGGGGTGAGTTTAACTTCCAATAGATGCACAAGACATGAGAAGAACATCTGTTCACAACGATGGAATATCTCTAGTTTGGTTTTTGAGGCACTGAATGTGAGCAACCAGTTTTTTTTACCCACTGAGCTGTTAGAGCTCGGTCAAAGGAGATCTGTTGCCAATGTCTAGTCATCTAGACTTTTGGAAAGGCAACCACATACTGTTGCATCATCAGCATAGATATTCACAAATGATTGGTGTATACTCTTAGGTAAATGATTTACATAAAATCGAAAGAGGGATGGACTGAGAATCAAACCCTGAGGGTTGCCTGTGTTGATTGCTAGGGCCCCAGGGAACTGGCTGTTAACAACTAAATTCAGTAGGAAAGACTTTATAAGTGAGAAAACTCTTCCAGTGATTCCATAGCTAGAGAGCTTGTGCAGTAAACTTTTATACCACACCTTGTCAAAGGACTTTGGAATATTTAATGCAATCATCCTTGAGATGTATTTGTTTTCTACTGCTCACCGATTCTGTGAGCAATGGCTGTTGGGATATCAGCAGTGGATTGAGCTGATCAAAACCCATACTGCTTGTAGCTCAAGAGGTTGTTTCTATTGAGATGATCAACAACATTCTTGCTGTTTATAGCTTCAGAAAGTTTGCTAAAGACACCAAGAAGACTGATGCATCTATACTGGGTGGGGGATGAGTGCTCACCAATGTTCTTGAAAACTGGGCATACACTGGACACCTCCTACAGACTTGGGAAGGACTTCTCCTTCATGCAGCAGTATTTCCAGAAGAACTGGAGTAAAAAGCAAATTAAAAACAAATGGTAACTGAATTTCCATGGATTTGGTTAATAAGCAGGAAAATTTCAAATAACACTTACCACACTATCAGAGTGACATTTAAGAAGATGACATATGAGTACATTTCCTGGATCACGAGCAGTAAATCCAAATATTTCCTGGTTTTTATGGCCCTGAAAAAAAAAAAGAAAAAGGTCATAGAAAAATGAAATGGAAAAAAATTCTGATAAAGATAGAAAAAGCTGTATCAGCAGTCATTAAAACAGTTCAAGACTTTTAAAAGATTTGATCTTCAAGAACCTTGTCGCTAGAATTTGATATTTTCTCCAGGACCATGCAGTGAATTATTCAGCTAATTCATCTGATGAAAAAGTAAACTAGTATCTACAACAATTTTTTATTTTTATTTTTCAAACCATGTCTTGTTTTCTTAAAAATATTCCTGAAATTCATCATTCGGCTCAGACATCTTATTTAGAAATCTTCCTTTTCTCAGCCGTTGGATTCCTGTATTTATCAAAAGATTTGTGTTCTCTGTCCAGATTTTTTTTTTTTTTTTTTTTTTTTTTTTTCCCACAGTGTTTTAATAATTTTGGAGTTAACTTGTTTTTGATTAATAAAGTTAACCATTTTTGAAGCATCAAAAAGTTTCTAGATTAGTTTTTAAGACATTACAAAGTAAGCACTTCTGTTAAGAAAGCCAGTATGGAGTTGATATTGGCATTTTTTTGTTCTACAAGAAAAGTAAATCCCTTATGGAGCCAACCATTTATGTGGTTATTATCAGTACAGATATCAACCCAGTTTTTCTAGGAAAGATCTCTTGTCTCCAGAATGAGCCCAAAATATTAAATACCTTCATTTGTTTGTCTCCGGTAATTAAGTTTTCTTCCTCATTGACAAATCTTACAAAAGCTGCAATGTGACATTTATCAGTAAGATCTGTTGACTCATCAACAAAAAAACCCCAAAAAACAAAACAAACCCCCAAAATATTTCTATTTTTAAGTTTATTGCATGCCATTGATACATTGACAGATTGCACTGCATGAAATTGAAATATTCTAAATTTGTTCCAGTACTTTACTCAATATAATTTTACACACCGACATTAATAGGCTTCTAATAACTTTGGGATTTTTACTTTTCTGTGCAATAATTTCTGCAATAACAAAAATCTTTCTTCTGGAAACTTTTCACTGACACTGACTTTCCTTACAAAAGCTGTACTTTTTTTTAATCATTTCACCCCAAGCAAAGCAATAAAGTCACTAAGATGCAAGGGTTACTGAGGATGTAAGACAACAGAGTGAAGGAAAGTTAGAAAATATTACTGTAGAGAAAAGGCAATAAAAAGAACAGGATTCAAGGAGACGGAAGATGACGACTGATGTTGTATGATTTCGACTGGTTAGTTGTTTAGTGGCATATTTTATGATGATGATAAGGATTTAGTGATACAAGTCTTACTAATTAACCCATAGCTGGAGGGAGAAGAGGTGGATTATTACCTTTCCCAAGGGCATTTGTGTGTAAGTGAATATAACAAACCCAACTGGAATTAGAACTCGACTCTCTGATTAACAATTACGAGCCATTATCCATTACATCACACACACATTCAAACTTACAGCACCTGGTATTACCAAGCAGTTACCCATCAAGATAGACTTGATGTTGCTTAATTTTTATGATCGTATGGGAACAGGTGTTTTAATGTGGTGTGGCCGCAAGGTGCATGAATTTGAGATTCCAATAATCTTTTTAAATAATTTGCATTTATTTTTCATATGACCGATTTGTTTTAAAGTGCATTTTTGGTTTTGCTGGAGCCATTCCTGTATTTGAAAATTGTCACAAACCAATTATAATAGAATCAGACAACTTGGATCACCAGCCCATATAAAACTGATTGATAAATACATTTTGAAAGAAAGGAGAAAAAAAAGAGAGAGAAAGGAGAAAAAAAAAAGAGAGAGAGAAAGGAGAAAAAAAAAAGAGAGAGAGAAAGGAGAAAAAAAAAAGAGAGAGAGAAAGGAGAAAAAAAAAAGAGAGAGAGAAAGGAGAAAAAAAAAAGAGAGAGAGAAAGGAGAAAAAAAAAAGAGAGAGAGAAAGGAGAAAAAAAAAAGAGAGAGAGAAAGGAGAAAAAAAAAAGAGAGAGAGAAAGGAGAAAAAAAAAAGAGAGAGAGAAAGGAGAAAAAAAAAAGAGAGAGAGAAAGGAGAAAAAAAAAAGAGAGAGAAAGGAGAAAAAAAAAAGAGAGAGAGAAAGGAGAAAAAAAAAGAGAGAGAGAAAGGAGAAAAAAAAAAGAGAGAGAGAAAGGAGAAAAAAAAAAGAGAGAGAAAGGAGAAAAAAAAAGAGAGAGAGAAAGGAGAAAAAAAAAAGAGAGAGAGAAAGGAGAAAAAAAAAAGAGAGAGAGAAAGGAGAAAAAAAAAGAGAGAGAGAAAGGAGAAAAAAAAAGAGAGAGAGAAAGGAGAAAAAAAAGAGAGAAAGGAGAAAAAAAGAGAGAGAAAGGAGAAAAAAGAGAGAAAGGAGAAAAAAAGAGAGAAAGGAGAAAAAAAGAGAGAAAGGAGAAAAAAAGAGAGAGAGAAAGGAGAAAAGAGAGAGAGAGAAAGGAGAAAAGAGAGAGAGAGAAAGGAGAAAAGAGAGAGAGAGAAAAGAAAAAAGAATGAAAGAAAGAAAGAAGAAAGAAAGAAAGAAAAAAGAAAGAAAGAAAAAAGAAAGAAAGAAAAAAGAAAGAAAGAAAAAAGAAAGAAAGAAAAAAGAAAGAAAGAAAAAAGAAAGAAAGAAAAAAGAAAGAAAGAAAAAAGAAAGAAAGAAAAAAGAAAGAAAGAATGAAAGAAAAAAGAATGAAAGAAAAAAGAATGAAAGAAAAAAGAATGAAAGAAAAAAGAATGAAAGATGAAAGAAAAAAGAAAAAAATTTATGTTCTATTTTTTTCTGGATATTTCCTGTTCAAAAATCACATTATTGGATTTGAATGCTGAGAGATAATATCTACAAAATAATCAGTAATTAAGATTAAATTTTATTAATGATTTTTCACCCCCACACTCATTTCTTGTTGCTATATTTTTATGGGGATGCTACTACAAGGTTGTCACCTTGAAAACAGATTTTAGAGATAGATCCACAAAAATGTTCCAAATATCAGTCATAATAAAGTTGACTACTGAAATCCAAAGGTGCATTGTGATAGTAAAAGATGCCTTGCAAAACCTAAGCAAAGTTTTAAGAAACAGGAAAATTTCATTAGAAACAAAGAAAAGAGTACTGAACAGTTACATAACACCAGTCCTCCTATATGGCAGTGAATGCTGGACACTCTTCTCACAGGTGAAGAGACTCGAAGCAACAAAAATATGGTTCTACAGATGGATGCTGGGAATACCATGAACTGGATATGTGAGCAATGACAAAGTTTTAGAGAAAATACAAACTAAAAGAACGCTTATACTTCAAGTCAGAAAGAGACAGTTAACATTTCTAGGGCACATAATGAGGAAAGAGGGCTTGACAAATTTGATACTCACAGGACATAATGAAGGCAAGAGGGACCTACCTAACAAACTTGTGTAAATGGATGGCAGAACAGGGTTTAGAAGAGCTAAGAAAAATACAAAATTTATTAAGAGCTACAAAGGACAGAAAATGGTGGAGAGACATGTTCATCGATTTTCTGAAGGGACACCGTCCATAGAATTACATTATTTGGAAGTTTATAGCAGCAACAAACCCCTATGTTGACACAAAGACCGTGATAAGAAATCCATATCAACTGCAAATCATTCAACTTGTATATTATTTCCAGTCAAGTTGAAAACTTGTGCCAAGAGAAAATAAACATGCATACATTGCCAGAGCTGTCAGATACTTTTTAGATATATATTTTTTTAATGCCATGTCCCTTTAGGACTTGAGTAACCATGCGAACTCCCCCATGCATTCTTGAGAAAGATAGTGATTTTTGTTCTTGCCTTCTCCACAGAATTCAGATTTTTTATTTCTCTTACAATGGTTCCATACAAACCTCAAGAACACAGTGTACCAAGCTATTTAACCCAGAGCTGGAGTGAGAATAGATGGATTCATGCCTTTTCCAAGAGCATTTATGTGAAAGTGAATGAGACAGACTGGGCTGGAATTTGAACTCAGCTTGCTGATTCCACTTTCATCCGCAATGTCCTAAATAAAATTAGTGAGAACAAAACCAAAAAGAAGCAATAATTAAGCAACATGTAGTCCCAAATAATATTTAATTTGAGATGTACTAGCATAAAAGCTGCCCTATTGGGTGCGAATTAAATTGCTGAAAATAATCGCAGTAATGAAAACTTGGGGACCCAAAATTTCAGAATTGCAGGTCCGGATCGGGCCTGGAATGTTTTTAATTTACTCACAGATTTGGCCTGATTCCAAAATGTTGGGCTACGGCCTCTTGGAGGAAAGTTGAAAAAGTGTGACACAGTGACACACTGATATTTGCATTTATTATATCGATTTCATAAACAGGAGATTATGCAACAAACATGAGACTCTTTGTATCAACCTTGATCTAATCATTTTAAACCTTTAGTATTCAACACACAAATCCACCTTGTAATTATTGACTCACAAAGTGTCACATTTTGTGGTCAAAATCTCCCTGTTCCTGTGACTTCCTGCATTATCTGTGATGATGTCATCATATATTATGACAGAGTATATATGGGGAGAGTTACAGTCGTTTGAACAGTGAGAGCCAATATTTTGGGTGGGTTGAATGCTAAAGCATTTAGAAAGCTTCTAAGTCAGATCATGTGATGCATGTCTTCGAACTTGAAGATGCATCAGGTTTAATGTAAATAGCACAAACCCAAATGAGAAGAGACTGATTTTTGTTTAAAAAAATCCTATAGTCCTGGGTATGACAATAAACTACAACCAGCAGCAAGGCCTAAAAAATTGGAAGTTTTGAGGAGCACGGAACCATCTCCTAATTGTTGTGGTTCCTAAACAAAAGCAAGACACTATGAAAGTACAAAAATACATTTTTATAGTAAAAAATACTAGCAAAACATTTTTATATAAAACATTAGCAACAATACATATAGTAAAATGACCAGCAATAAATTTGTAAAGCAAAATGACCAACAATGTTTTATCTGTAGTTGAAGGCATACAATTGGGTTCAAAATATATTTAGTTGAAGCCGTAAAATTGTGTTCAAGATATTTAGATTTCAACTTTAAATAGCACATAGAAATTGATATGCCACTAAACAAAATCAACCAACCAACCAAATCCTACTTACCACTTCTTGGCTCAACACTCAGGGTGTTTACTGAAAGGTTATCCAAGACTTAAGATTAGGTTGAGAGTAGAAAATAAGATACAAATTTAACAGGTGTAATTTGAATGCGTTGCAGATTTCCTTGTAGCATCATCAAATAGAATTATATTAATGGATTTTTAGTTTTGTTTAGGATTTTAAAGAAAGATACATTATTTACATTCAAACTAATATCCTCATCTTTTATTATTATTATTTTGGCTGTTGTACCCTCTAGTCTTCTTCAGGTGCCTCTCAACCCAGGTGAACTTCAGGATATCTTGTCTTGTTCTTAATTAGCATTGCATAGTTATTGCTTACCTTGTGTCCGCCGAGTCTAAATCATTTTATCATTGAACTCACAATTACTATGTCTCCAAATTCATGAACCAACACATTAACCCACTAGGCTATTGTTTCATGGGAGAATTCTGATCTTAGACCTTAAACCTAATGTCCTTTTTCCTGTCTGCTGCTTCTCTTTTCTTACTGCTGTTGCAGCTAAAGCATTGCTGTCACTTCTCTTTATTAATGACTATGATATTTATTTCTATGCTAGGCCTATTGAGGAGGCCCTCATAGCCTAGCTTATGTTTTGATTCTTTCAGATTATCTAGTGTCTAGTATTTTTATTTCATTCTACAGAGGTTATTAATCAATCTTTTTCCTCCACACATGATCAGCCATGCCTGATTTCCTTGTCTCACTCGTAATTACAGCTTTTCAGTCAGAAATAGAATTGTAACTTGAACATTGTTTCATTTTTTTTTTTTTTTTAGATCCTGTCATTTCTGTTCCTCACTTTGCCCTTCCATCTCCATTAGATGATAGAAGGAAAAGATCTCTGATGTAGGATCATTTCACTTTTTCTTTTATTTCTGAACCCCCCCCCCTCGCCCACTCTCACTACATCATATTTTGACTAGTTAACTTGCTTATTCTATCAGACTTTGGGTGGATAGATCTGGCATGAGGATATATACTAATATATTTGCAAAATGTTTAAATTGTTACAGATAAAATTGTAAATAAGGATTTAGTTAGAATTTATGTTGGGAGAATGTGATGTTTGGTGATTGTTCTATGAAAGATGCATAATAAATGCAAAGTTATGGTAAAAAGGAACAATGCACAATGATTGGGTCAGCAAATGTGAGATGTTCCATTTGAGTTTCAAGTAGACAGGGTGGTGGAATTAAAGGGATTGCTGACTAGCAAGTACACTTATTTCTGGGAATAAAACACTACACCTTGCTTTTATACCATTATATAAACAACTTCCTCACTGTTTAAATAAATATAAAATTCTTTGTGTTCAACAAATAACTCAAACTATTACCAATAAATTTTTTTTATGTTCAAACCACACAAAAGAATATTTTTTTTTTATTAAGACCTATTTTAATCTTTTATCATTCTTGGTAAGTTCGGCATTTAGAAAATAAATTTGTAGCAAAGAGTTGCATTCATTATTTTGATACTAAGTAAATATGAAGATAAAATCCTTTGAACAATGCTTGCTGTCCAGAACTATAAAAAATAATGCATCAGCTTCCACTTCAGAGGAAATGGCTGATGAATTTTTTTCAATTATTCTTGATTTTATCTTTAGGATATTATAAACAGATGCCAGAACATATCAACAAAAATTTAACAGTATTCATGGAAATTACAGATAAATCTTTGCAGTTTATGAATATAAAGTAATTGATTTTTATAATATAGGTAAGAAAAAAAATTGATTGAATTTAAAATAATTATTTATAATCTTGATGAAAAAATGTTTAATTTTCAACAAACTTTATCATAAAAAATGTTTATCAGTTTTATCTTGTTCTTTTCTGGTTCTTCTATCATTTATATTTTATGTAGAGAAGAGAGATTTGAAATGATGTTTGAAATACTTGTATTTATACCGATTGTCTTTATATAATTATTTCTGATCAAGTTCTGTTATATTAATGTTAAAATATTCTAATATGGAGTATGAAGAATAATATACTGCTCCTTAATTTTAGAAAAGGCAAAAATATGGCAAAATCAAACAGAAGATTTCTGCATTTTATAGAGAAAGTATTGAATAGTTTGGGGGGGATAAAAAAATAATTTTTGGTTGGCCAGTCATAGTAAATAGTAGTGAAATTAATCAGGACTTGAGTGATCAACATTATACAATGTAGGAGATATAACCAACACATTACAATATTCAAATAAATCAGTTTAGTTATTGGATCATATTTAAATGTTTTGTGTGACAGGTGATGAGAAGTGGCTACTTTACAAAAATGTAGAACAATAGATTGTGGAGCAGGCAAAATGAACCTTGAGTGTGTATAAAAATCAGTCTTCAGGGGAGCTTTTTTCACTAATGACTCGACTACATAAATCTAAGCATGCTACTAGATTGGCAACTAAGTATCACCATTTTACCTCTTGTACTAGCTAAATGCAACTGCCACTGCTATTTTAATAGTTTGTTTCCTCACACTTTTCACCTGTGAAACTCCTTTCCGATTTCTTGCTTCTCTGCAATCTATAATCTCTATAAATTTAAATGCAACATTAATCATCATCATCTGCCTTCCTAAACCATGTTCCATTAGTTCCAGGTTGGGTGGGGGATGACTAATTTGAACAAATAGTGCTCTTAACTAGACAAACTAAAGGCAACAATCAAATGAAAAGTCTTTGAAATTAGTTCAGAGATAGAATAAGTTTATATTCCATGTTACTCTGGTGACTGGTCAAAAATTGTTACTACTGGGTGGGAAAGCTTTTACCCATATTCATCAAATATTCCAAATTCAGATTAAAATTTCTTCTAATATTTGCAAAATTCACTTAAGGCAAAATAGGATTTCAATTCTCTGGAAGTCTGCAAAAGGCAGCTAAAGATATTCTTTGGGATAAAAGTTCTTAGAGGATAAGATTATGAAATTACTTGAAAAATGATGAGATGGTGGAACAAGATAAATACATTGTTCAATAAAATTGGGCAGAAAAGATAAAAAACAAAACAAAAAACAGTTGTCTTATTTTTTACTTAAACCAATTAAAATGTTTATTACACAATACTATGTGAGGTGAGAAAAAATACAGGGAAAAAAGAAAGGGAAAAGATAAGGAGAGTGAGAAAATCTTGTAAGCATGTGTGTGTGTGTATATATATATATATATATATATATATATATATATATATATATATATATATATATATATATATATATATATATATATATATACACACATACATACATACACACACACAAAAGTTAAGTTTGAAGCCAACCCCAGAATTAGAATGGGATGAACTTGACAGAAGAGTAAAAAAAAAAAAAATAAAATAAAAAAATATTAAAACAGCTCTTAGAGTTACTGAAAAAAAAAAATGGAATCAATTATGAAACTTATACTTTAATAAACCTTTGCAATGAATGCCAAAAATTGTGCTGCAGTAATCAAGGTTAAAGGAGGATATTTTGATGAGAGCAAAATAAATCATAAAATGCCTTTTTCTTTTTGTCTCAATTCTAATGAAAAATAAATCATGTCTCACTTTTTTTTAACCATGTATAATAATTTTATCTTATTTAAAGTACAAAACAACTGCTTTTGTGGCCAATTTAAAAAAAAAATTACCAGGAGTGGTCTCAAAATTTTGAACTATATATATATATATATATATATATATATATATATATATATATATATATATGATTTAAAATATGGTTTTTAAATCAATTAATTTATAATATATATATATATATTATAAATTAATTGATTTAAAAACCATATTTTAAATCATATATATATGGTTTTTAAATCAATTAAAATATGGTTTTTAAATCAATTAATTTATAATATATATATATATATATATATATATATATATATATATATATATTATAAATTAATTGATTTAAAAACCATATTTTAAACCAATTAATTTATAATATTAATGCTCTGTAAATTTACATTGAGCACTATTGTGTAAAAATAAAAATATCTATAAGAACACCGGATTTTATATCTTACTGTTCTTTCTATATATATATATATATATATATATATATATATATATATATATAAAGAAAGTAAATGTAAGGAAATTTTGGTGGATCATTTCTGAGTATGCCTGTTTGCCAGAGTTTTCTAGTTAATGCAGACACCGGCTGACACACATTTGTGTATCTTTAACAACTACAGAGCCAACCTATGATTTGTACAGAAACTATGCTGAATAGATTGTAGTTAGGGTTTCTGGGAGACAGTGCATAATCTAGCATGATCACTAGTTTGAACAAGGCCAGTACACTTGATCACAATAACTTCTGACTGTATGCTACCCACGACCATCAATGTTTTCCAAACATTTCTGTCTACCCAATTTTACTTAGAAATTTTGTTAGGTCAACCCAGGGTATTTGCTTTGAGGAATTTTCCATTAATATTGTACACTGGGATTATCTTCACAGGATGATATTAAGAAGTCATCTTAGCAAACTGACTAGGGCCAGATTAGAACCCAGGTCTCATGATTGGAAAGCTAAAATATATGATTCAACTAAAAATTTAGTTTAAATTTTGTAATTTGAACAGCTTTGTCTTATAGTTTATGTTTTATTCAACACTTTTTAAAGGTTTTAACATTTCAAGATATTCTAGCCAAGCAAAAAGCTTCATATACATATATTGAACATTTATTAGTGTCTGCATAAGCACCAGACCAATATACATGGCTATAACTTTGTTGATAGAAATAAGTGCTCAATATTTGATATTTGTATAATAGTCTTATGTTGCCTGATTTTTTTTTTTTTTTTTAGATGAAACATTGTCATTAATTTCATTTTGTTACTTTTTATCACAATGTTCAAGTTATCTTTATTATTCTCTATGAAACAAGTAGCACAGATCAGAAATGGTTGGCAGTTTATCATTTCTGATCAATGCCACTTAACAGAGAAGCAAAAAAAAAAGAAAAATGACCTAAGCTCCATAATAAAGTAGTAACAAAATGAGATGAAAGAAAAAAGAAATATGAAAAATTATTAATTGTATTTGTGATCTTCCAATTCTGGCTTTTGATACAACATTTATTACAGTATGCATGAACACATATGATAACAATGCAATCTCCAATTATTATATCATCAAATTTAATCAGATTGGGTCTGAATGCTATATAAAATTGAGTAATCTCCCTTTGTAAATACACAGGTTAAATGGTAAATATTCTTAGACAATGGTCCGCACACACACTGCACAAAGGAAATGACTTGAGCAGCTGATAAAAAAAAAGTGGATAAAACAGGAAAAAAATGTTAGTCATCCCATATGGATGCCATAATGATATAGGTTCAACCTAACAAGAACAGGAGTTCCAGTGTAATAGTTAATGAGCTGGTCTTAGATTATTAATTCTGAATTTGATCCTCACTGAGAGCATTACACTAGTGACCTTGAGCTGAAACTAAGCTAAGCTTACTAAATAACTTACGTGTTGTGTTCCTTCAGGGCATAGGCGATCATGGCCCGCCACATCCTCCTGTCCCTTGTAGCTCTTAATAAGTTTTGTCTTTACCATCCATTTGCTCAAGCTCATCAAGTATGTTATGTGCTGCTTTCCTCTGTCCCTCTTTACCTTAACTTGTCCTGTAAGTATCAGATTTTCCAAGTCTTCCTTCCTCATTATGTGTCCCAGAAATTTCAACTGCCTCTTCTTGATGATTCCTTTTTGTTTTCTATTTTTTCAAAAACCTCATTGTTGCTCACATGTTTGGTCCATAGTATCCTCAGCATCTTTCTGCAGAACCACATTTCTATTGCTTCAAGTCTCTTCTTCATCTTTGAGGAGATTGTCTAGCATTCGCTGCCATACAGAAGGATAGATATCATGTAAGAATTCAATACTCTTCTTTGTTTCCAACAACATTTTTCTGTCTTTTGATACTCTGCTTAGCTTCTGGAATGCATCTTTGGCCATCCCAATACGTCTTCAGATCTCAGTGTCGTATTTAACATATTTGTTGGTTCCAATCTCCCCTCCCCAAATTTATAGATAAATCCTACAGATGCATGCTGGGATTTCTTCCCGATCAATAAAAATGAACGATTCTCAGACTCATCCTCACTTTCTTGCCTTGAAGTCAGAGCACTATAACCACTTGACTATCCCTTTTGCATGTAAACACAATTCTTACTTTGTGAACTTTTTGCCTGATTACCGCTGCCTTGCCTAGTTTTGACTTTCACATACATACATATATATATATATATATATATATATATATATATATATATATATATATATATATATATTGTTTGCTTAATATTATTTTGCTGTTCTTTTTCTTCTTATTATTGTTTGAGAACTTTGTCAGTTACACTTAACTATGGTCAATTATTCCAGGCTATTAAACAAGAGTTTTAATTTTAATTTTTAGCCTTATAAATCAATTTTAACTGAAGTCTGCTTATGAAAGAAAAAAATATCCAAAAAATCTTACTAAGATGCAAATATCTTTTGACTTACTGAACACTAGTGGTATAATACAGTTATTTAGAAGAGTTACTTTAGTATGGCCCAAGGCCACAGTGGTAGTCATCATTGAGAATCAAAGATTGTATTCAGAAATTGGTCTGAAAGACAACCTTGTGAATCACTAAGATATGGTCGGTGCCTAATTAAACATACCTCAAAGTACTATCCAAAAGCTTGGGGAATTTGAACTGCGCATGGGGACAATATGGATTTTGGTATTCCAGCAATGCATAGAATCTTAGAACAAGATCTCTGTATACAAGGGAATTACTTTAGGCTAAGTAATTTTTTAAGGAGCAAATTTCCCAAACTTTTGGATAACACTATACATTACACACACTCTTTCAAATGACCAACATCCCCGTTTTTTGTTTCTTTTTTTAAATCATTTCACCTCAAACAAGGTGCTAATGCCATTAAAATACAAAGAGTTACTGAGAGTGAAATTGGGAAGACATTATTGAGAAAGGACAATAAAAGAACAGGGTTCTAAAAATCGAGATCATGATTGATATTAGATTCAAATTTTTTAAAATCATAGTTGACAAGGCGGCAAGAAGATGGAAGAGTGTTCTAAAAGCAAGAAGATGGAAGAGAAGAAATGGAATAGAACATACAGCTGCATCTAGCTATTTCAACAATAATAGGATGAGACCTAGTTGCAAATCTAGTACTATGCTTATCATTTATTTTGATAATGTTATTAAATTATAAAAACAATCTAATATTAATTAGAATCTCATATATAACAAATGTTACACACACACACACACACACACACACACACACACAGTCCAACCTCTTTAATCCAGCTTCCTCAGGACTTGGCCTCACTCCTGAACTTAAAAAATCCTAGAGGAAAGTAATCACCCTTAATAAAACATATCCTATATTGTCATAGTTATGACACCTCATTCCACATTTATATTGCAACGTTATCAAAGGTAGAAGAAAGCTTAAAACAGGAAATAAAACAATGATTAATGCTTCCAAACAAGCTTTTTATTGTTTCCTGCAATACAAAGACTTAAAAAAAAAAAAAGCCTCAAATAATATATAGTTAGTATCCTTAATGTGTAAATATGTAGCTATATGTAAGAAATGAACAAGACTGTATCACCATAGCACTACAGCTGTGAACAGCTGTAAATAATGTGTCACACTGCTCTTGTAGCTGCTCAACAAGCAAATGGTGACTGATTCAAAAAGTGCAAGACCAAAGTAGCTGCTGGACCATGGACTGCTGTAGTAAAGAGGTTGTACTGTATGTGTGTGTGTGTATATATATATATATATATATATATATATATATATATATATATAAAGTGAACATTGAAGTCAACACTTAGAGGTGACAGGCTGTTTCTTGCTAGATGCAATCGTCAGGCCTGACGATTGCATCTAGTATGAAACAGCCTGTTGCCTCTAAGTGTTGACTTCAATGGTCACTTTTATATTTACACACGCTCTATCTCTGATATTGAGCACTTTATCCCATAAATATAGCACACCTTAAAAGTATATTTCTTTATATATATATATATATATATATATATATATATACACACACACACACTGGACATTGAAATCAACACCCAGAGGCAACAGTCTGTTTCCTGCTAAACACAATCATCAGGCCATCATGTGTGTCTTATATTTCCATATGCTTTATCCCTGATATTGAGCACTTTAACCCATAAATATAGCATATCTTAAAACTATATATATATTATATATATATATATATATATATATATATATATATATATATACTGTAAATTTGCAATATTAGCTTATAAACAAAGAATAGAATGTGGACTTATTTTAAGCTTTATTCTATCTGGTTGCTGAAAATAAAGAAATATAAAAACCAGAAGAGACTAATATTTGTCTAAATGCCAATTCTGGAGCAGAACTGTAAATGGAAAGTTTATCGTGCTGTGCATTGATCGTTTTCTTTCAATAGAAACAAAAAGGAAAAGTAATTTTAGAATTAGGAAAGAAAACGTATGAATAGATTAAGCAAACAAGGAAGTGTAATCTTGAGACAATCATAATGATGGTTCCTGGTGAATGGGCTTATGAAAGTTTTTGTTGTCACCAGTTGTCTACTTTGAAACAATTACAACAATCACGTACATTACTATAAAAACTGAGTTTTGGAAGAGTTGTCCAGAAGCATTTTCATCATTTCCTTTCCTGTTATAGAAAGATTATATATCAGGTCATCCCATAAGTTCTGTCCGAATTTTGAATTTTGAAACAAGTGACCAAATGTTACATTTAATTACAGATTTAATCAACAATGTATTTTCCCTGATTATCTATGACTTCCTTCCATCTATTAACAAGCTTACTAATTCCATTACTGTAAAATTCTTTTGGCTTTGATTCGAAGAACTCACAAATGTCAGTTTTAACCTCTTCCTGTGTTACAAAAGCTGTTTCTTCCAAATGATTCTGTAAGCTACGAAACAAATCGTAGTCTGAAGGAGCAAGGTCGGGAGATTAAGGTGGATGAGGAATTTTCTCCCAACCAAGTTCTTCAATCTTTTGTGACATGATTCTTGCTGTGTGTGGTTGCGCATTGTCCTGATGAAACATCACCCGTTTTTGATTCACTAGAGCAGGTCTTTTTTTCCTCAAAGCTTGGTTCAAACGCTCTAATTGCTGACAGTATATTTGATCATTAATTGTTGCATTAGGTGGTAAGAATTCAAAGTGGATTATTCCTTGGCAATCCCACCAGATTGAAAGAAGAACCTTTTGTCCATGAAGTTCCCTTCTCGGCTGTGGCTGGGGTCCTTCCCCTTTACCAAGCCACTGTCTATGATGCTTAACATTTTGATAAAAGATCCATATTTTGTCGCCAGTCACAAGTCTATCCAAAAAAGGTGAAACAAGTTGGCGAGAATGGAGAGAAGAGCAGATGTCAACTCAGGATTTGAGGTTGTTTTCAGACAATTCATGAGGCACCCATTTTCCAAATTTAGCAACTTTTCCAAGTTGTTGAAGATGACGATGAACAGTTGTATGGTTTGAACTGAGAACCACTGCTAATTCCTCAACTGATAAAGCAGGATTTTCTTCAAGGGCTGCTTCAAGAAGCTTTTCATCAAACTCAACTGGATGTTCATTTCGATCTTCATCTTCAAGGGTGAAATCTCCACCTCTGAATTTTGCAAACCATCTTCTGCAAGTTCTTTCATTCACACATTCCTCTCCATAAACTGAGTGAATGTATCTAGCTGCTTCGGCTGCTGAGTTTCCTTTCAAGAACTCATAAGAACTCACTTATGTGCCTCAAATGATTCTTGGGTACTTCCATGTTAGCAGGGTTTTAATCAAACAAAATTTAATTTTATTGTTCTCTGAAATAAAATTTGATCAGTTTAAATACATCTAAACATAAAAATAATGTTCAGCTCCATTAGACATTATAAAATACTCTTTAAATTTCGTTCATTTTAACAAAAAGTTAAAATTCGGACAGAACTTATGGGATGACCTAATATATATATATATATATATATATATATATATATATACACACACACACACAGAGGGCGAGATAGGTAAATTGTTGCCATTTTATATTTTTCATTTTGTGGATGTGTGTTGTTTGTTTTTGTCAACCACACAGTATAGTAAGGTCAGTTGAGCACTGTCTGTGAGAAAAAGACCACTACAACAATTTACCACACCAAAAATTTGAAAACAGCATGCTGTACTGCTTGGCATTCATGCTGGAAGCTCTGATATGAACATTTCAGAGTTTTTGGTTGTCAATCCGAGGACGGTGAAGAAGATTTGAAAAGAGTTGAATGATGACTACAAAGGTATGGCAGCTTGGAAAACTCACTGGTCATTTTGATAAAAGAACTCAACATGGAGGCCTACATCAAGTGCCTTGAGGCGGTAGTGCTGCCCTGGGTAAAGAGGGTGGCTGTTGGAAGACCTGATGTCTTACAACCGGATTCTGCACCATGCCACACAAGCAAGGGAACCCAGTCATGGGTGTCAGACAATTTCTGTGGCCACATCACCACTTACATATGGCCACCTAACTCTCTAGATTGCAACCCCCTTGATTATTTTGTGTGGGGTACAGTTGAATGAAAGACCAACAAAACTCCTTGTAACACCAAGGATGAACTGTAGGCAAGGATTATGGCAGCATTCACCAACTTAAACTAGGAGACTGTTCAGAAGAGTTGGAGGAGATTCTGAAGTCGCCTGGAAGCAGTGGTTGAATCCAATGGCGACTTTATTGAATAAATTTACTCTTTAGTATTTCAAGATATTTTTGTGTAATTTTGGTAAATATATCTCTTAAAACGAGATATCAATGTTATTTTCATTTTTGCATAATTTAGACAATTTATCCATTGCATCCTCTGTGTGTGTGTGCATAATAATAATAATAATACTAAAGTTAAGTGGACAGAGTTGAATTAGACCAGGAAACAGTAATATTAAAAAAGTGCTCAATACACATAAAAAGATAAAAATTTAAAATGTAGAGCTTTTAATTATAGATAATTATGAAATTAGCCGATTCCACTACTTTGGTATCTTCAGGTGATTTCAGTCAATTGATTGCCTATAGCTTTATTTATTTTTTTTTTTAAATAAAAATCTATGAATGCTATATATTTAAAAAAAATAAATAAATGAATAAGCACACAACATGAGGTGTGGTAAGTGTGAGGAGGAAGGGAAATATTTGAAATGTATCGGTGGGGGATTAAATGAAGTATATACAAGTTCTTAAAAAAATATATAGTGTTTATATATATTTTTTTTTTAAATAAAGTGTTAGGAAATCAATTGACTGAAATTGCCTGAAGATAACAAAATATTCAAACCAAGGTAGCAGAATCAGAATTTCCCAATTTCTCATACTTTTTATATATATGAATTCATGCATAAATATATGGACAAAAAAAATAAAAATATTTATAGCTAAAGTATCTCACAGCGACAACCCCCACAGAAACAAAACATCCCCCAGTCACACATCCCACTGAGACAATTATTATTCTTGTGGTTATTGAGTCATCTTAGCACAGTCAATCTGAGAAATTATTTGAAAATAATTCTTCTAAACCAAGGGAATAAATCCCAAGATACTAATGTTAATGTGTGTCTTGTTTGTAGTGATCAATCACGTGCATCTTGTTTGTAGCGATCAATCATGTGAGTCTTGTAGTGATCAATCATGTGTGTCTTATAGTGATCAATCATGTGCATAACTCGTTCAGTGTTGCTGAACTAACAAGGTCAGAGATTATGAATCAAAACTAAAAATTGTTTTAGAAGACAAGCACAGTGAAAATCTTTTTAATGAAATGAGATATAATTATTAAAAAAATGTAAATAGAAATATATGTATATTACCTGTGAAACAAAAGAAATGTCTGAAAACTTTCTCTCCAGTATCACTTTCTTCTGATCCAAATGAATGAGCGAAATCTCGTCCTTCCCTAGCCTAAAAAGCATAGTCTGGTTGACAGAGTCCACAGTGGAACTGCTGATACCTTTTTCCTCCAGGTTTACCTCTTTGTCACCATCAGTAAAATCCTTAGACATGTCAATTTTCATGTCACTCGACTCTTCAATATTTTCAAAAGAACTGCCCGGTGACTCAACACCATGAAATTCTTCAACACTCTCGTAGACACCATTCAGCTTGACTCCGTGCAACTGTTTGTGCTGCTGTTCAAGGTCATTCTCTGTGACTACGACAGTAGAATCCAGGGATGCTGGTAGACTCCGGACACTGGCATCGCTGGCATGTCTCTGTCGGCTGTCTATCTTGTCCACGCCCAGGTAACCATCATCATCTTGGGAACATATTCTCTCGGCCAATCGGTCGATATCTGTTGAAGTCAACTTGCGATTGTCCACCTGGGCTTTGCCAAGGTACATAACCTCACAGAAGGCTTTCGCTGGTTCAGCTGAATCACCAACATCATGAAAAAAAAGACTTCCATCACTGGCATCATCACGGTGTTCTTTGGTAGCTTTCCGGATTGAAGCAAATAATTCAGGTATCTGAAAATACAAAACGAAAATTAATTACAAGTGCTGAACATGAAGATTTGATATAAAGAGTTTCAAATTTCTTTTTGGTGTGAGTACAAGATCATATCCTTTCACCGGATTTACTCAATCTTTAAAGCAAGGAAATTCTAAGAAAATTAGAAGTCCTACCAGGATTTATTATTGGTAGACATGATATTAACATAAAATATGCCAATAATACTGTTTCGATATCAGGCACAGAAAGAAAACTCCAAGAACTATCAGACAAGGTAGTCAAGGCAAGTGAGAAGAAAGGACAAACCATCAATTGGAAGATAGAATATATAATTGTTAGCAATAGCGATAGTCCAAGATGTGAGCTATGAATTAGAAATGTCAAAATGGAGCAAGTACAGGATTTCTTTTTTTATAACAGATGATGGAAAATAGAGAAATTTGAAGGAACATTAGAATAGCAAATGATGCCTTTCAAAAGCTAAGCAAAGTATTAAGAAACAGGAAAATTTCATTAAAAACAAAGATAAATGTCTTGAACTGCTATGCAATATCAATCCTCCTATAAGGCAGTGAATATTAGACAATTTCCATACAGATAAAGAAACAACAGATGTGGTTATACAGAAGGATGCTAAGAATACCACTGATGGAACATGTGAACAAGTTTTATGGAAAAACAAAATGGACAATTATACTTAGAATCAGAGACAGTTGAGATTTATGAGACACACAACAAGGAAAGAGTGTTTGGAGAATTTGATACTCACAGGACATACTGAAAGCAAGAGGGACAGATGGCAACGTGGAGTATTTTACCTAATGAGCTACTGCAAATGGATGACAGAACAGAGGAATAGTAAGGGGAGAAAGGTTGCTTAGAATTACAAAGGATAGGAAGCTGCAGAGAGTCATGATTACCCATGTCCTGAAGGGACACAGTACATAAGAGAATTTTTCTTTAATTTTTAAAAATAGAATTGAAAGTTGTTTTATATTGTACAGGCATTAAGGAACAAAACCATTAGAAATTATTTCTTTGTTTCTGATCCATGTTTACTTAACAACCATAAAATGCTTTGGATTTTGCAATAAAAGACAACAAAAATAGAATGAAAGAAAAGCTGGTCAAAAAGTAATTTCCTTTTGTGTGGATAAATATAGAGCAAACATTTATTTCTGTTATCTCCCATGAAATGTAAGTGATTCAAGCTATTGATAGTAAGCACAAGCCTCATTTAGTACAACTGATATGTGTAAGTGTATACATTTGTAGTCATTCTGCTAACCAAAATCAAAGACTGCCAATATAAATGGAATATTTTTAAAATGTTAACTATAGAGGCCAACATTATGTAGCAAAATATGCTAAAAATGGTTGATGCGCTAACATTTTACTCAAAATGAAAGAGAGGCTCTTGTGTTAAAAATGAAAAGATTACAAGAGTCAGATATCATTTAAAGCGTAATCAGTTGTATATGAAAATTATTTTAGATTTCAGGATGCAATTTCTAATTCTGTTTTGATATATGTGCATCTTGAAGTTTAATAAGCATGATAAGATAGAGAGACTAAAACAGAAAGAAAAAAAAAACAGATATAGGAAGAGCAAAAAGAGAGACAGATAAAGAGAAGATAAAAAAGAGATAAAAGCAAAAAAAAAAATGGAAGTTATTAGATATTTCTTAACAAAATTGCTGTTTGCTAAAGCAAGCTTTTCTTTTTAGAATGCTTCACAAGATTTCTATTGGCTTAGGGTCAAGCAGTGAAGCTAGCAACTTCAAATGAGTGTCTTTAAAATCAATTTTCTTCAGATACTGATTTGTTTTATCTGCTGAATGTGATATAATGTAGTTGTGTATAAAAATTGTCTTTTTGAAAGCATTTGACTTCTTTAACTATGGCTCAATGTGTGCCTTCAAAAAGAAAAAATGCAATTCATGCGGTCATCTTACTACCATCTGGAACTGTTGGAGCCTCAAACTGTTAGAATGGTTTTGTGCCAATAACTACTCAGCCTTTGCTTCATTTGTCTGGACCATCAAGAGTAGCATAAAATTAGGTGGTGAAAAGAAAAATTGAAAAAACTGCATGCAACAGAAATTTGTCATGGATGTCTTAAAGCCTAGTAATGCATATTTCACCACTTGATTTAGGACATTTTGGGCTTTTTGACACTTTCTTACTGCTACAGTCCCTAAAAATTTCATAGCTTGATAAAGATTTTCTGACATATCTTGATACAAAACAGCAATCAGCAAAATAAAGCCCTCAAGTTGCCCTTATGAAACCTGCATTAGAGTTGTTCAGGATCTTCAATTAAATTCACTTTTTTGATAACTACCAAACATTTTCTTCACTTTCAACTAGGGTTTTATTTATGGCAAGTTTTAAAGCTATTGAATAATTCTCTTTATCAATCAAATCAGCCTCATGACCTATTTTAAGTTTCAAACTGGCAACATAGTCATTAATTTGAGATTTCAAATTTAAGAACATTCAAAACGACCAATGTTTGTTTACATCAGTGCAGAATGAACAGAGGCTTTCACTCTTACTCTGCAGATAGGTGTTGCCATCATTCAACAATAAGCCTTTAGATTCCAACAAATATTTATTTTTATATAGCGATAAAACATGAAGTCACATCTGGTTAACTTAATATTTCATCAGGCTGATGAATTAAGAGGCACGGTGGCGTAGTGGATAGCAGCTTGGATTGAGGAATTGGAGAGCCGAGTTCAAAGTCCAGTCGAATCCATTATGTTCACTTATGTGCTAATACCCTTGGGAAAGGTATGAATCCTCTTCTTCTCCCCCCAGCTATGGGTAAATAGCAGGACAGACCAGGTTCTATAGCCTTGGATGGCAACTGGTCTACTGCAGAAAGAAATGGCAACATATTGCGGGAAAAAATCTACCTCATCAGTCATGTATCAAAAGAGACATGATTGCCTAAGCGTGTATCACATTGAGACAAAAAGTATTAGTACATCACTATGTCAGATTTTATTAGGTAAGTCAATACTTTCACAATAAAATTGGTATTAAGTAACCAAAGTTGTCAAAATTATCAAAATATGAGATATATGTGAATTTCAACTTATGTTTGTTTATTTAAAATACTTACATGTAATTTATTTGAGGGTGTTAAGATATTGTGTTTGAAGGTTATGTTTCGGTGGCCTATATCTTTTGGATTTATTTATAAATAAAAATTCATGTTGCACTTTGCATAATAAAACTTGAAACTCACAAAACAAGTTATCAACATTTTTAATAATGATAGACATTAAAAGCTGAAACTCACATGCTGTAAATGCTCATAAAAAAAAAATATGTAGAAAATGTTACCAAAGTCAGCTAAGACTAAATTTATTATGAAAACATTGAGTCACACAAATTCAATCAAAATAAAAATAAAAAGATAATTGTGCTTAAAGAATGATGGGAAAAAATAAAGACAAAATGAACAGAGTTTAAAATGAACAGGAAGTTCTTCTGATAAGCAATGATAAATTTAGCTGTTTCATTATATAGAAACATTTGGTATTCATCGAGTGAACAGCCAGTGCTACTTTCAGTTAAAATTTACAAAATCTTTCTATTAAATCAATTTTCCAGAAAAACAGGTTTCTCAAGCTTACTGACTAATTGCTCTTCAGTATTGGGGGTTTCCTTTATAACCTTTTGCTTGAAGTAGTGTGGAATGTCAACATCTTGATTATATAATTATTTTCTCCTTGAGTTCTATACGCCATCCATTTTAGTTGTTGCTGTTGTTGAAAGTCCAAGTAATGTGGTATCTGTTATTCAGTAAAACTGTTTGTTTGTGATTCTGTAGCACCAGTCTGCAAGGTTTGGTGAACAATGGTCAGACATGTTTATTTTACTTTCTTAATCATTGATCCAAGAAAATGGTCATATACCATTGACAGTTTAGATATTTCTGAATGATTTGGTTACCATGTGTGACATCCATATGAGAGTCTTGGATCCCTAAAAATTTCCATGACATCCACATGAGTGTCTTCGATGCATAATAATTTGCCATATGAGAATCTCAGACACAAACATTTGCCTTTACTTATCCAACCTTTTAACCTTCTGATCTCTGACAGAAATATATTTTCAACTTGCATGAGAGTAAATTAAAGCTAGTTTCATTTATATCTATAGCTACTTATTATTTATTTTATGGTTATGTGTACTAAGAGCAAACCAAGTCATGAAAGCATTACTAAACACTAACCAAAGACTGCCAACATCCTTCCTCCAGTATCTTGATATATTTGTATAGAACAAGAAACAATTATTAAAAGTATTATTACCCATGTCTTATAATAGGCTGTTATTCTTTGTCTGACACACAATGTCAGCATGTAACTTTGCATATGTAATGTATATGCATATGTCTGTGTTGTGTGTGAGCGAGCTAAATGTGCTTGTGCCATTTAATGTACATGCAAACATGTACATAATTTGACTGAAGTTGAAATAATGCAACAGAATAATACATTCTCCTTCAATTTTTTTAAATCATTTCAGCCCAAGCAAGGCAATAAAGCTACTAAGACAAGGGGTTACTGAGTGTGAAAGAATAAGACAAAGAAAAACATTATTAAGGAGTGAGAACAATAAAAGAAGAGGAATCAACATTGCATTTAAACTTTTGGAGATCAAAGTTGGCTGTAAAGTAAGAAGGCAGAAAAGAGTTCCACAGGCAATAAGTGCAAGAAAAGAAACTGTTAGCAAAGAACTTACGGTTACATCTAGCCATTTCAACTGTAAAATCATGAGACCAATCTAGTATTGTGTTTAAATTCATAAAGTCTAGGTGTCATAGAGGAAAGTTCATCAGAACAATTACTATTAAGAAAAAAAAAAAAATAGGTACAGGGAAGCCACACTACAGTGGTGGGAAAATGACAAGCCTGGATGCCAGGTCAGGAGCAATAAAATTGCAGAATTTCTTTGGATTTTATCAAGAAACTCTAAATATATAGCAGTATCACCAGACCATGTGGCAGCAATATTTGAGACATGGACAAATGGTAAACTTGTATGTAAGATAAATTCTGGAGAGAAAAATTGTCTAGCATGAAACAGTGAAGCAACTTTCCTAGCAGCAGATCTAGCAATTGATTCAATATAATCACTCCACATCATGCCAGTTGAAAATGTAAGCCCAAGAATGAGCAAGGAGTCAGTCTCCTAGAGGCAAGAATCATGCATGCTAATGGAAGGTGGAAATGGGTCTCTCCGATGATTATCAGAGAGCAGTTTTGCTTTGGAGGCATTAAAATTAACAAGCCATTTTATGTCTCAGTTAATAGCAGATTTGAGGTCACTTGAAATCTGCTACTAATTTGACACTATCGATTTGATCAGACTTATTCTGGGCTGTGCAATAAAAAAAAGTTAATTTTTGTAAATTTGTAAAAAAAAAAAAAAAAAAAAAAAAATTTACATAATTATAAATTTGATAAAAATTTTTATTTAGTAATAAATAAAATTTTTGTAAATTTAAAAAAAAAAATGACATCTGTTACTGAATTAAAATATACATATGCAGATGTATATATAACAGACAACTTAAATGAAATTGAAATAATGACAGTGTTGTGAGGAACAATTTCTTTTTGTGTCTGGCAACAACCTTGGATAAAAGGAAAAGTGTATAAACCAAAATGTGTGGTCCTTTGAAGCCATTCTAGTGCATCAGTAATAAAGCTAGTCAGAATAATTTCTTTGCATGATTTTGAACTTTATTCATTATTTTTACTCATCACAATAGTTTTAAAAGCCCCCCCACCACCACCACCACGGCACAAAAAACAAACAAATAATATGACAAAATGTGTCATAGCCTGCTTTTTTTTATGAAATATGAAACCTCATTATTGCTACTAACCAGTATAGAGTATATTTAGTTACAGTGTAAGCACAAAATATCATAAATGATGCTAAAAGACAAACAAACACGTTACCCATGCAACTTCAGTGAAATAAAATCAAACAAACAAAAATAAACAATGGTTTTTCATAGAGGAATTATTTAGGATGTGTGGTGAATTACAGATAAATATTTATGGGGAAAAAAAAAAAACCAAAAAAAAAAACCCTTTTCTTCTCCCCCACTCTGGAGAATAAAATAAAAAAAAAAATGAATTAAAATTATATAAGTCATCAACTATACACTTAACTACATATGAAAAGCTAAATTTTTATGAAGAGGTAATTGTGTACACATATAGGTCATATATAAGCAAAACTAAAACTTTTACAAACCAATTGGCCAGAGGCTTTGGTCTCTTAAGTCATTTGAGAGAGGATATCTTTAGAATTTAGTATATAAGTGACTAAGAGGATAGAAAGTCCTTTCATTTGTGTTTTAAATTAGTACTTAATGATAAAACAACTTGTATTTTGTACATAAAGCACTACTCTGGAAGACCACAGCCCTACATTTTGCCACTAAGCTCGATCAGCAAATATACTATTGATTCATTTATTAAATGTTAAGCTCTAGATGATGTTAACAATATTGAATTCTTGAAGGAATTGTGTTTGGAGAAAGACATCAAAATCTATATAAATTAAGATTTGGTAAAATTTTAAAAAATTTGCCCAAAATCAAATTATAGAAAATACATTAAAACATTCTATTAATGTATCAATTGCAAGCAAAATAAAAAACTCTTTTTATTGAAAAGAGTCAATAAAATATGATATTCCTACTGAGTGGAATAGCAACTTAAAATAAGAGAAAGATAAAATTTACACAGTATTTAAAACATTTTGAATTATTAATATGTAAAGATTCAAATTTTAGGCATTTATAGTTCAGTTACCAGAAAATTCATACTCTTAAATAAACACTGTTTCAAATTGAACATTTCTATTAAATATTTATTTACAATTTCTGTTAAATATAAATTGTCCATATCCTTGTGTCTAATATTAAGGACATGCATTTAGCATAAATAGGAGACAATATACTAGGTAGTTTGAGTTGATGGCGTGTCATAAAAAAATCTCCCACTATCTAGTCTATTTCTGGTTGCATGAAAACTGGACTCAAAACATTCTTTGCCAAACAATTCCAGGAATATAAAATTTTATACTTTATCTGCTTTATTCCGTTTTTTTTTCTTTGTAGGTATACTGAATATTTTGGCATGGCCAAATCTTCACCCCCTCCACTCAAACTTTCACAAACTTATTCAGTTATTACCTAGAAATTTACTTCTTACAAATAAAGAAAAAGGAGGCTAACTGTATGGGATCATGAAGTCAATGTTAAATTCATTATCCTTTCCTTAGCTGCATAGTATCTGCATTGCCAGGACTATATACAATTTTAAGTTCAGAGTTATCCTCCTAAACTGACTGCCAATCAAAGTGAAATAGCTCACTGTTCTATTTAACCCATAGATGGGGGAGATGGTTATTAGTGAATGTAAAAAAACTTTACTGGAATTTGAACTCGGTTCTCCAATTTCTCATTCTGAGCCATAACACCACCTGAACATTCATATTCCAATCAACATTCATTGAATTAAAAGAAAATAATTGATAATTCTATAGAATTTTGACCAGTGGAGCTACAAAGCCTCAGAAAGAGAGCTTAAATTTTAGCAGAACATAATTAGGCAAGTAATATTGGAGAATTTAAAACCCACAAAGCATATTGAAAACAGAGAAAAGCAGAAAGAAGCCTATATTACATGGTTGAATTAGTGAATAGGAGAACAAGTAATAGTTATATGTTTCAGAAAGGGGCAAGTTTTGCTGAGAGCAACAAAAACAGGAAGCTGTGGAGGATTATGATCATCTATCTATGAAAGAGACATAGGGAAGATTGCTATTACTACCTAGATATCATTGGATACAAACAAAATTTTGTAGTGTTTAAGTGAATTTTTAAGACAATATTTAGATATATGTACATAGGTGGTTGAATAAATCTATGTGCCATTTTCTTCCATCACTACATGGCACCTTTGAGGCAGCTTCATGATTCCATCCTCTCAGAAACTGGCATCTTTTTGGGTGATGAGCTGGTCTAATTGGTTTTTACAGGTTTCTAGAAAATCGAAGTTCTTTCTGAGAGTTTTGTAGAGACTGGAATAAGTGGTAATCAAAAGGTGCAAAGGTCGGGTGGCTCTAGCTGGGGTAACAGGACTTTCTAGTTGAATTGTACCAATTTTGCCTGATTTGCAAAGAGATGGGAGGTCTGGTGTTGGCCTGATGGGACATGACATCATTCTGATTCTTTTCATTGACTGCTGTCTTTAAACAGTTCAATTATGAACAGTACTTGTCTGAATTTAATGCCAGATTATGCATGCACATTGTACTTCCAATCCTACTGGATACGGAGTGCCACCTTCTTTGGATGCTGACAATAGCTTATTTTGTTTTCTCTAGGACTTTTTTTTTTACTCCATATTGTTCTAAATAGTTTAATTTTCATTGCATGTATTTATTCTTTTCAAAAATTTGTGGTAGTTTCTGGCAACCATATTGAAAAAGTTACAATTGTTCAGTTGTCAATATTTAGACTAAAAAGGATTTGGTTAGTTTGGTTAATTTTGTTTTACGGATATCAACCTCAATGGGTTATTTAATGCTGACAATTTTTATTGCTGGTAATATGTTTTTCTTCAAAAATCTATTTCTGGGAATATTTTTCCTTGAAGAAATCTATAGCTGGTCATATTTTTTTCCAAAGAATGTATAACTGTTTGTATTGCTGGTATTTTCTTTAAGTATTGCTGATAATAATTTTTTTATTACAAAGTATTTCTGGTATTAAAACCTATTTTTATACAAGTTTGGGTGTTAACTATTTGCCCATAGCTGGAACCCTAACAAGTACTACCACCCCAGGTCATGGTGGACCTGGGAACACCAGCAATTAAGAGGTGGTTCCACGCTCCTCAAAACCTCCTGATCAGAGGCCTTGGTGTTGGACGTAGTTTATCGTCTTACCCAGGACGCTCAGACTAACAGGAAGATTACTTTATTGCAGATGCAACTGATGCATTGAGGATTATTAGTTTATATATTTGAGTGGAGAATCCCAGTTGGAAGAGTGGTTAATTAAATATTTTCTGTTAAATCATAAGGCACTCAGATATTTTAGCAATTCAAGCATCCAAGCATTTTCAAATCCCTAACAATGTCTACATGAGGTATGTGGAGTCTCTTTGCAATGTCCTGTATAGTGTGATCTTTTTTAGTCAATGTTTCCATCTGGTCATCATTAATAATTAGAGGCCTGCTAGAATGTTCTGTCTTCCAGATCAAAATCTCCTCTTCTGGACCAAGTGAACCACTTATGAACAGTACTCTCAACTATGGCACCATCTTTATAAACAGCACCTATCTTTTTGGCTGTTTGTACAGCATCTTTTCACTTTCAAGAAAAAAAAATGCATGACATGACAAAATTGCATCTCTTTTTCCTCTCTTTTCACTTGACATTTAAAATTCACAATCCGTATACAAATCAGATAGAAAGACATGCTAGCTGTCAGAATATGTTTTACAGGTCATAAGTTTCAGTCACAACTGACATGAAATCAGGTTTTCAGATGCCATCCATTGAAAATTCTATGAACTTTTGTTCCAAACCAATAATATGTGCAGATGTCTAAATATCTATTGATCTACAGAATTAGTAATACTTGCCACAGTATCCTACTAACTATAGATTCATCAATGATTATTTACCTATAGATTACTCATCTGTGCCATTCAATGTCAAAAGTTTATTTTGACAACATTGAAATATTTAAGACATTTCTTTGTTATTCAGAAGTAAGGTTCTGATTAATGAAAACATATTTTTTACAGTAAATATTCTAAGTATTAACAAACGATAGTATTAATAGCAGGCACAGAAAGCAAACTGCAGGAACTTCCAGAGAATGTAGTAAAGGAAAGAGCTAAAACATCAATTGTAAGAAGATTGACCGTATGGTTGTCAGTAAAAGAACATCAAGATATGAATTATGAATTAGAAATGCCAAAATCAAGCAAGTAAGAAAATTTAAATATCTGAGAAGTGCTTTAACAAAGAACAGAAAATGTGACACTGAAATCTGAAGGTGCGTTGGAATAGCAAAAGATGCCTTTCAAAAGCTAAGCGAAGTATCATGGAAAATTTTGTTAGAAGCAAAGGAAAGAGTGTGAAACTCATGTAATAATATCAGTCCTCTTCTATGGCAGTGAATACTACTCACAGATGAAGAGACATGAGGCAACAAAAATGTGGTTCTACAGAAGGATGCTCAGAATATCATGGGCTGAACATGAGTGTTTGAAGGAAAAATGGAAACAAAAATGATGATTATACTTAAAAGTCAGAAAGAGGATGTTGAAATATTTGCGATACAATAAGAGGGTTTTGAGTATTTGACACTGACAGGACATATGGAAGAGAAGAGGTATATTAGGGAAACAACAAGTAACCTAAGAAGCTTGTATAAATGGATAGCAAAAAAGAGAGAGATAATAAATCGATAAATATTCCTAAGAGTTACAAAGGATAGGAAGTTGTGGAGAACCATTATTGGCCATGTCCTCAAGGGGCACAGCACATAAAAGATTAAGAAACAATACCAGAATGAAAACATGCACAGGAAGCACTGACAGCAACTATGAATAAAAAGAAAAGTAAAAGGCATTGTTAGCTAAGAATAGCATGACACAAAACAAGGATGGACGGTCATGGACAAATATCACTTGAGGTTTGTATCTATGACTATTGGCAGCAACACACACACAGAGAAGAAAACAAAGAAAACAAAGAAGAAGAAGAAGAAGAAGAAAAAGAAAACAAAGAAGAAGAAAAAGAAAACAAAGAAGAAAAAGAAAACAAAGAAGAAGAAAAAGAAAACAAAGAAGAAGAAAAAGAAAACAAAGAAGAAAAAGAAAACAAAGAAGAAGAAAAAGAAAAAGAAGAAAAAGAAAACAAAGAAGAAGAAAAAGAAAACAAAAGAAGAACAAAGAAGAAGAAGAACAAAGAAGAAGAACAAAAAGAAAAAGAAGAAAAAGAAGAAGAAAACAAAGAAGAAGAAGAAGAAAACAAAGAAGAAGAAGAAGAAAACAAAGAAGAAGAAGAAGAAAACAAAGAAGAAGAAGAAGAAAACAAAGAAGAAGAAGAAGAAAACAAAGAAGAAGAAGAAGAAAACAAAGAAGAAGAAGAAGAAAACAAAGAAGAAGAAAACAAAGAAGAAGAAAACAAAGAAGAAGAAAACAAAGAAGAAGAAAACAAAGAAGAAGAAAACAAAGAAGAAGAAAACAAAGAAGAAGAAAACAAAGAAGAAGAAAACAAAGAAGAAGAAAACAAAGAAGAAGAAAACAAAGAAGAAGAAAACAAAGAAGAAGAAAACAAAGAAGAAGAAAACAAAGAAGAAGAAAACAAAGAAGAAGAAAACAAAGAAGGAGAAAAAAGGAAAGAAAGAAAAAGCAAAGAAAAAGAAAGAAAAAACAAAGAAAAAGAAAGAAAAAACAAAGAAAATGAAAGAAAAAACAACAAAATGATCATCAAGGATTACAAAACTGTATAAAGCACCGAGTGTTATTGTCACTCAAGGAGGGTAACTGTCAGTGTTTCCTGATTTATTGTTGGATAAGATTTTCAACAAACATAACAGAACCTGTAACAAGTTTTACAGAAGTTTTTTTATTTATTTACTTCCAATAAGCACAATAAAGTAACTAAGATGATACTATTTTACTAAGGTTATTAAAAAAAAGCTTTTAAGTGAATTTTCAAGACAATATTTAGATACATAGGTGGTTGAATAAATCTATATACTATTTTGTCCTACAACCATATGCCATCTTTGAGGTAGCTTCATGATTCCATCTTCCCAGAACTCCACCTCATTCTGGGTCATGAAAAGGTCAAAGTAATTTTTACCGGCTTCCAGAAAATTGTAGTTCTTCCCATTTAGATAATTTTGTAGAGACCAAAATACGTAATAATCAAAAAGGTGCAAGGTCAGGTGAGAGTGGCAGGTATAGTTAAACATGGCAACTGAGCTGTACCAATTTCTACCTGGTCTGCAAAGAGACTTGAGGTCTGGTGCTGGAAGATGCCATTCTGATTGGCCAGTTCCAGATGCTTTTCATTGGTTGCTGTCTTTAAGCAATCCAATTAGAAACAGTACTTGTCTGAATTCAATGTTATTTTTAATTATGCATTTACATTCTACTTATATAATCTGAAAAGTATTTGTATATGAAAATGTATTTATTTTGTAACATCTCCAATACCTCCTGAATATTAAACAAAATTGAACAAAGTTATGTCAATATAACAATTGGGCCTCTGCCTGGTCTTTATGCTCTAAATGAAAACAGATAATTATATATACCAGCAATATTGCTTAAGGTGTGAAACAACTAGTCACTATGCAGTGTCAATTTCTATGTTCACACTGTTTATAGTTACATATGGTCTATCATGGATAAAAAGTGTATGTTCCCATATTGAATGTTATTCAATAAATAAAGCAGATTTTAAAGTGTATATATATATATATATATATATATATATATATATATATATAATGTATCTGTGTGTGTGGTGACTATTTCATGCAATCTTCAGGCCTGAAGTTGTGTTCAAGCATGAAAGACTGTCACTGCTTGGTACTGACCTCAATGTTCACTATACATTTATATATGCACTATCCCATACATATAGCATACCTTAAAACTATATTTTATACACACACATATATATATATATATATATATATATATATATATATATATTTAAATATATATATATATAAACCAACAGAATATATTTAGGCAACAATCTTATGTTCTATTCAATAGTACAGACAGTTAATGTCAATATATTGATTGAACCTTTTTGTGAGTTTCTTTAGATGTCCAATCAGTTACTTTAAAAAAAAAATGGTAGCTTAGAAAGAACTTGGCTGAAATTAAAATTTAAAGTCCAAGTACTTGACCATTGTTGGTTGTTTTTGAAGAAAACAGGTAGAAAATCTTGTTATAACCAGTATGAAATTTATATAGTTGTTAGTTTAAATGAATATAGGTTCATAGTACTATGAACCAAAAATAGAATTTATCATTAAGTGGAAAATAAGATTAAGCTTATGAATGCCTAAATTTAAATAAATTCTAGTAATAATGAGTCTTTGAATGTAAAGAGACTCCAAAATTTGTAATTTTAAAATTTTTTTTCAGTATAGAAATATTGTATTGTCAACCAAATCTGATGGAAATTTGCTGTGAATTTGTTAGTTTTTTTAATGTAAAAATACTATGACCAAGAGCCACTCATGGTAGAGGGTTACTGAATTAAGTTGTTATATAGATGTAAGAGGAGGAAGTAAATTCAGATTATGATGATATGTAGGATAGATAACAGTTGACCTTAGACTTGAATGGGTTAAAATTATATTGATCATGGAATCATCCTCTCAAGATGATGTTCCACAAAGTAACAGTTCTCTGGAAAAAAGCTGAGTAGAACTTCCTTCTTACCAAAGGAATATGAAGGGAATGAGGATGATTTGACCCCTTGTATGTGGCATTGTGGGTTTTGACACTGAAGGCCTGAACTGATGGAACTATGGAATATACCTTGTTTGAACATTTGCCATGGAAATAATTATAGAGTAGTGATAAGCTTGCAAGGTTTCACCTGTGGGGAAAAGGACTGTAAGGTTGAAAATATTCAATTTCCAACAAGGTCGTGTAAACGTTTTTATACTGTCAAGGCTGAAAAGTGAGAAAGGGAGCAGCTTTAGCCCAAATACAGCAGGCATACTCTGTTTTTTGTCTATTGCTGCCATATTTGGACAGATACTGCACTTTGCTCAGAGAGGTAACAGTTCAATTGTTGAGTGAGAAATGTTGTATATGTTTTGTTTTGTTTTTTATAAATCCACAGAGTGTTTCCTAAAGGAAAACCTGTGCAAAAAAAGTGACTCACTTATTTTCTGCAACTAGTAATCAATAGAAACAAACGAACAGCTTTAAATAAAGAATAATAGAGGTATAATTTATTTATGATAGGTAATATAGTTCGAAATATTTAATAATCTATGGGTCCTCCTTTATTTTGAATAGCCTTTTCAACCCTTTTTGGCATTGACTTGATCAGGTTCTGGCAAATCTCATCTCCAAGCATTGAATTCCATTTGGATATGAAATTCACAATCAAATCCTCTTTGTTGCTCAACTGCTTTCTCGAGAGCCTGTACTTTATAATGCTCCATAAGTTTTCTATGCGGTTGAGGTCAGGAGATTGGGGTGGCCATGTCATACCACTCACCTGCTTCTCATCAAAATATTCCTTCATCAATTTTGATTTGTGACAGGGAGCATTATCCTGCATAAAAATGAGCTTGGTGGGGTCGATTTGCACCCTTTAAGTAGAAGGGAGCAGACAAGACTCTAAAATTCTCTTGTACTGCTCGCTCCTGAGGGTCTTTTCAATGGGTTTTAAGAAAAGCATCTCCAGAACATTATACTGAACGGATGCTTGACAGTACTTACTGCTAAATTCAAAGAGCATTCAAAGCGTCTTCGGATTTTAGATCGCTTATCCTTTGAATTTAGCTCAACTTTCGTTTCATCGGAGAAGAGAACATTTAGTAAAAAAAAATCAGGTGAGTCACTTTTATCGAACAGCACTGTATGTCTATGTTTAAATTCTGAAAAACTAACAACAATTTTTACATTTGTTTATAAATAATTGCTGCAAAATAAAATCTTTATATTTGCTTTGATGAAGTCCATCAGAGGACAAAACACATTGGCTAAGAGAAGTTTGTCTTATATATATGGTGATTTTCTAAGCATAGCTTAGATGTGCCACAAGGCCAAAAGAATGGGGCATCCAGTGATATGTCTATGTATATCTATAATTTATATGTAAATACATGATCACTATACATCAAGGACTTAACCGTGAAGCAAAAACCATCCAAAAATATAGAGCACATAAATTTTAAGATGTCTGTGTGTACAATTTCTAGAGTAACCACTAACTTCTATCCTCCCCAGTATCCCTGGGAGATAAATTCCTCTTAATTTGTGAACCATTCTATCATGGATGTTTCATAATGCTACAGAAGACCAGAATTTTTGAAGAGCTTGCCTCTGCCAATGAATACAGTATAGCATTCCTTTCCTTTCTTTATAGAATCTGTTGGCAACAATCTGAATTTTCTAAGTCTTCTGCCATCCAAATCATTAGACGCTTTATTTTATCAGGAACAAAACTGGCACATTCTTAAAGCTTCTAAAAACACAGAATCCTTAAAAGCAATTTTCTCTTCTGAAGATCTTGTAAACTGAGCTCAGTGGTGAGAGCAATAGACAGGAGCCCAACAAATCTGAGGATCCATTACAAATCTTACTCTAGGTTTTTACTCATAATATCAATGTCAAAAGAAAGCCATTCAAAAGCTTTTAAGTGAATTTTCAAGACAATATTTAGATACATAGGTGGTTGAATAAATCTATATACTATTTTGTCCTACAACCATATGCCATCTTTGAGGTAACTTCATGATTCCATCTTCCCAGAATTCCACCTCATTCTGGGTCATGAAAAGGTCAAAGTGATTCTTACCGGCTTCCAGAAAATTTTAGTTCTTCCCATTTAGATAATTTTGTAGAGACCGAAATACGTAATAATCAAAACAGTGCAAGGTCAGGTGAGAGTGGCAGGTGTAGTTAAACATGGCAACTGAGCTGTACCAATTTCTACCTGGTCTGCAAAGAGACTTGAGGTCTGGTGCTGGAAGATGCCATTCTGATTGGCCAGTTCCAGATGCTTTTCATTGGTTGCTGTCTTTAAGCAATCCAATTAGAAACAGTACTTGTCTGAATTCAATGTTATTTTTAATTATGCATTTACATTCTACTTATATAATCTGAAAAGTATTTGTATATGAAAATGTATTTATTTTGTAACATCTCCAATACCTCCTGAATATTAAACAAAATTGAACAAAGTTATGTCAATATAACAATTGGGCCTCTGCCTGGTCTTTATGCTCTAAATGAAAACAGATAATTATATATACCAGCAATATTGCTTAAGGTGTGAAACAACTAGTCACTATGCAGTGTCAATTTCTATGTTCACACTGTTTATAGTTACATATGGTCTATCACGGATAAAAAGTGTATGTTCCCATATTGAATGTTATTCAATAAATAAAGCAGATTTTAAACTCTGTGTGTGTGTGTGTGTGTGTGTGTGTGTGTGTGTGTGTGTGTGTGTGTGTGGTGACCATCTATATTTGGTACCTTCAAAATTCATGAAGTGGTTGCAGAATATCAATATTCTCAATCCTCAGATACTTTCAGACAAGTTTAAAAATAAGTTAGTTTCAGCACATGTCAAATTAAAACTGAATATACATTCAGTGAATTCTTTTGAGACTAAGGCTATAGCAAAAAAAGACTTGGGAAAATACAATCCCATTCAAAATCACATAAGAAAAAGCAGCTTCCGATATTGATATGAAGTATTTTTCCTTATTTTGTACACTTTCGTATAACAATCAATCAAATATATAATAAAAAAAATATAACACTAAAAAAAATAGTGACAATCTATTTATACTTAGTATGAAAAACATGAAATATGCAAGTCATTCTTTATATGTCTTTCCTGTTCAGTCATATGTGAACTCATTTCTATATTTAAAAAAAAAATCTAATTGCAAGCAAGGCAATAAAGCCACTAAGATGCATGAAGTTACTGAGAAAAAGATAAACATTAAAGAGTGACAACAATAAAAGAGCAGGAATTAAGAAAACAGATGACAATTGATATTGATCTCCAAAAATTTAAATGAAAAGTTGACTGGAAAGCCAAAAGTTGGAAGAGACTTCTGCAAACAAAAGTTTTGAGAGAAGCACAGAACTTACATTTACATCTAACCATTTTCACTGTAAAATGATGAGACTGCCACCAATCTCGTACTGTGGTTAAATTCATAAAGTCTAGGTACCAACAAAAGAAAGCTCATCAGAACAATTATCATAAAAATATTTATAGAAAAAGCACATGGAAATTACTTTACAGTGGGGGGAAAGCAACTGAAACCAAAATGCCAGGTCAGGACAAATAACATTACAGATTTTTTGTATTTTATCAAGATCATCTCTAAATATGTAGCAGAAGCACCAGACCAGATGTGGCAGCAATATTCAATGCATGGATGAATGGTAAACTTATGAATGTGTAAGTTAGATTCTGGCAAGAAAAACTGTTTTGCATGACTCAGTGAAACAACTTTCCTAGCAGCAGATCTGTCAATTGATTCAATATAATCTTTTCACTTCATTTCACTGGAAATGTTAGCCCAAGAAGGAACAAAGAGTCACTCTTTTGAAGGTTAGCATCAGCCATGCTGATAGAAAGTAATAAAGGTTCTTTCACATGATTAAGAGAGAGCAGTTTAATTTTGAAAGCATTAAAATTAACAAGCCATTTCTTGCTCCAGTTAATAACAAATTGTAGGTCATTTTTGAGATCTGCTGCCAATTTGATCTTATCAAACTCATTAGACTCACCATTAAGACAGGAGTAAATAGTTGTGACATCAGCAAAGATACAGAATTCAAAACTAATGACATCAGGAAGATCATTGATGAAAGGATAGATCTTTTGGGAACACCTGCATTAATCCAAGATTAAGATCTAGAAGAATGGCCATTCAAGACGATCCTCATTTCACAATTAGATAAGACTGAATCAGATGAAATAAAAAAAATAAAAAATAAAAAATGAGTTTTCTATTATGACATTGTTTGGAGTCAAAAGCAAGGAAAAATTTACTTATTTTATTATTTTTGTGATATCTATATCTCAGTAGACTTGTAAAAACTTAATGGAACATATATAAAACTTGGACTGCCATGTATCTCAGAAGTTTTCAAAGAAAGACAAACTAATATATCGAGTAATCAGATGCCAACTTATTTAGGTCATAATTGGTAATTACAGTTTGGAAAACTGTAATTTATTTGGGCTTTATAAGATTTGAGGAAGGGTATACATTAATATTTACAGGGTTCATTTAGCATGAAGCATAATTCCCAATACCCACCTTGATTTTGAATCTAATTGAAATAGAAACTAGAGAGTTTAAGAGCACTCAGCCACAGCAGACAAAGGAAATTAAATCAGATTTGTTTGGCAGAAGCAACCTGATAGCTAAAAATAAGTTATAAGAGATGCATAGCAGAAATCATTGAAGTTTTCATGGAGTTTAGAAGGACTGATTCTGACTTCAATAATTTAATTAATCTTTATAATATAATTTAGTCCCAATTATTTGTGCACACGCAGACACTACAAAAGCAGCCTATCTCCCAAAGTCAGTATTTCAAAGACCAAACATCAATACTGATTTGGGAAATCAGCCAGACTTGGAACTTTTCAGCACTCCATATATATATATATATATATATATATATATATATATATATATATATATATATATATAGGACTAGTACAAATATAAAATTTGTCACTTAGCTGATTGATGTTATAGTCAGCATATCGACTAAAGAGTTTTGTAATCGGACTCTCCAGCAATCACTCCGTCCACTTGTCAGGAGATATCAGCAATTGTCAGCTTATTTTTGTTATTTTTATATTAAGTTAAAAAATAATTTATGAGCTATGTATTGGTGTAAAATTGTTTTTTTTTTCTTCTTCCATAGCGTGTATGCATGCTTTGAAGCGTGCAAGCATGTAGAACGTTGTGGATATTTCTCCTTTTCATCATTTTTCTTGTCTGCCTCTCTCTCTCTCTCTATATATATATATATATATATATATATATATATATATATATATATATATATATAT
Organism: Acanthosepion esculentum; assembly: GCA_964036315.1. Classification (NCBI taxonomy): domain Eukaryota; kingdom Metazoa; phylum Mollusca; class Cephalopoda; order Sepiida; family Sepiidae; genus Acanthosepion; species Acanthosepion esculentum. Next base: position 52,343,193 of record OZ038476.1, on the reverse strand, counting down.
ATATATATATGCTTCGGGTAGATGGAGCTCTACAGCTCAGGAAGGCTTTCAACACTGACATCTTTTCAGCAACTTCTGCAGCAAACCTTGCCCAAAATGTAATGACCTGTATTCCTTTGGATCTTGTCAATATGGCCAAGAGGAGGGCTATGAAGATGCCTACTTATATAATAGCATAATCCAGTAGTATGTTATAATCAGTCGTTATCAGATGCCTGCAAGAAAATCATCTTTTATGATCATATCATCTTAGAGGAACTCTTACAAGTCAGTTGAATTGAAATATATGACCATCTTGATGTAAATTAAAGAATAGCGCATCTCCTAGCCTCCTTTCCCCCTCTCAAAGTTCAAAGAAGGTGGCTGTCTGTGCAAGGCAAAAGGATCTGGACAACCACCAATATCAGAAGAAACAATTGAGTGGGTTTGGGAAATATTTTTGTGACACCACAAGAAGTTCTCCCTCTGTTCCTATGATCCTAGAGAAACTCAAGCAGAGAGCCCATGCTGCCATGGAAGATATACTGTAATGTGTTTGGCAGAAGCAGGCCTACCAACTTGACTTGTGCCGTGTCACAGGCAATGCGCATATTGAAAATTTGTGAAATCATTCATTAAATCCACATACCCTGGAATTTCTCATTCAAATTTTGATGAATAAATCTTATTTTGCTAAGCAATGCCTATTTAGTTTCATTTGCCTTGACGATGTAGTTACTCAGATACTTGCATCTCAAATATTATCAAAAAGTATTGGGACAGTTGGTATGGTAATGGAGATAAAATACACAGAATGAAACCGCTTGGTACAGATTGACCTTGAACTCCAGTGTGTATAATGTTCTTTCTCACTTCCATTGGTTATAGCAGTGCTTGGAAGGAAAGTGTGTAGAGTGTGGGCATCTCACCACATCAGAGATTTGATCAGTGACCATGGCTCATGCAGCAGTTTTTGGTCAAGAACAACATTCCCTATCTTTGACAACCACCATATTCTCTAGGTCTTTCCCCTTTGCAACATTTTCCTCTTCAAAAATCAATTCCCACTTGAAAGGAACTAGATTTCAAGATGTGGAGGAAATCCAATAGACCGCAATAAGGCAGTTGCTTTCTATCCAAAAAAAGGAGTTCCAGGAATGTTTCTCTCAATGGAAACGATGCTGGATAAAGTGTGTGGCTTCAGAATTGGACTACTTTGAAGGAGATTAAATGCCAAACTGATGTGTGTTGTAGTTCTCTTTATTTAGCATTAGCGCCAATACATTTTGATCAGACCTCGTATGTATATATTAGTAGGACATTATCAATTATCTCTAAATATCTTAGCAAATTATAGAGGTGTGTATATGATGGGAAATACAATGTTTGTGAGGGAAAAACAGCCTATAAGAAAAACTAGAGGTGGCTATTTGGAATGGAATTGTTTTAAAAACACATATACATTATATATATTCATAAGTAATAAGTTTCAAAAACTGATTATATAGATAATTTTTGTTCTGAATGTATATCTCTGGGGGTTATTTCTGATGCTGATTTGTGATGACAGTTTATGCCAACCAATTGCAGTCTATGACATCTACCCACACAAATAGTTGAAGAGTTGGCGGTAGATGGATATCATATAGATGTTAGGTTGTCATAAGAAATCTAGATTTCATTTTGACATTTTGTTTCCTTAGTGAATCTGCTGCAATGATGGCTGCTAAGGTTTCTGAAATGACAAAATTACTACAAAACACATACACCTTTCGCTCTCTCTCTCTCTCTTTCAATATACAGGATGTGGCAGAAACTTCTCCCACATTTTAAACTGTCACCTGTGTGGTTCTAGTGAACTTAGGCAAGTGGAAATGGTGTCTTCATCTAGCTAATGTCTTACCATTTTATTTTCTGGTATCATCAGTTACCATCCTTACTTGGACTGGTACACACTGTGCATTTACTGTTTGTCAAGACTGGTGAATCTGTACTTGCCACACAGTTTTGTGTGCTCATTTCATGTTATATTGGAATGATGCGATTCCAGATAGAAAATCAGTACTGGTATGGTTTGAAAACTACAGGGTCACAGGCTTAGTGCTTAAAAGAAAGCCACCTGGAAGAGGTAGAAGCGCTCAAACTTCCAGGTTGATGGAAAACTTTACATATCATTTACAAGAGTGTATAGCCAATAGTGGCCACCATTTGGAGGATGTCATTTTAAAAACTAGATGAATAAAAACTGTAGTCCTTTGTTTAAACAAGGAAATTTTTTATTTTTTCTAATAGAAATTACTTGGGTTTTTGTCAACCTTTAAAGTATGTGAGTTATTTCTGCTGAACCCTCTTTCTCTCTCTCTCATATATATATATATATATATATATATATATATATATATATATATATATATATATATATATATTACATGTAAATTCTTTTATACATTTTATGGGAAACTTTCCAATGACAGAAGGGAAAGGTATGCTTTGATAACTGCATTTCTAAACAAAATATTTCAGTAACATAGTGATTCCCCACCTGATGAAACATTAAAAAAGTTTTTTTTTTTTTACGTGAAAACAAGATGTACAGTTTTGTAGTGGGTATGTGCAGGTTCTAAAATAAAACACTGCATTATAAATAAATATTTATGTTTCTACTTTTGCATTGAGCCTCGTTTTAAATTAATGATTTGAATGCTGAAATCTTACTCTTCATTCTTTTACATTTGAAGATATATATATATATATATATATATATATATATATATATATATATATTAGTGGGGGGCATGCATATATATTTTTACATCATAAAATTAAAAAATTGTACAGTACATAAATTTAGTGTATTTCACTTTACAAGTAAAAACTTTAATTTTCAGTTGAACATAGCAATTTTGTCTTAGCAAAAACAAGACTACAAAGATGACATTGTACTCATGTCAAAAGTACTCAAGAATAAAATGGCTATACATCAATATGGTAATTTTCTTTTTTCCTTTAATAAGGATACTAAGAACCTCATCTGTAAATATGAGAGAATCCTATTAAGAAGAAGGAGACATATATATGTATATATATATATATATATATATATATATATGTGGCCACTTGTATTTGAGGATACCCGTTTACTAGAGCAGCTAGCCAATCCCTATTGCAGACGCTTGCTCAGGCACATTTTGTGTTTATTCAACACCCACAGATCCCACCTGTGGTTTATACTAAACTATGCTGAGTAGACCTTCATCACAGTTTCTGGGAAAGAGCATGTTATCTAGTGCGTTCAACAATGTTCAAGTCCTTGGCGACGATGACTTGTGACTTTGTGCTAGCACAGCTATCGATGGCCCCCAAGGGTTCTGTTTACCTAATTTCACTCATAAGGCTTGGGCACATGGCTGAGTGGTTAGGACGTTTGCATTCAGACCATTAAACCTGGGTTTGAATCTCACCATGGTTGATTTGTCAGGAAGGAGACTTCCTGATATTATCGGACTGGAGGGGTCGATTACAGCATGTGGCACCTTTGGAAAGTGTCTGAAAACTAATATATATATATATATATATATATACACACACCATATATCAGAAAAATGGTGAGAAATTGAATGACAAAATGTAATGCAAGGATATTTAAATTTGAAATTTTATATATAAGTGTCACTGCATTTTCAGTTTTTCTCTCAAGACATAATTATTAAAACTGACATTTACATTTTGTTCCTTTCTCCAAAATATGATTCCTTCAATAAAAACATTATTTAATTTAAAGAACTTTTCAAAATATAAAACATGGAACATAGGATTTTTTTCCATTTTGTCATTCAATTACCCATCATTTTTCTGATTAATCATATTATTACCCCCTCATATATATATATATATATATATATATATATATATATATATATATATATATATATAGTGCAACCTTGGTTCTTGAATGTCTCACATGTCGAACAAATCGGTTTTCATGTCTCAGTTATCAAACAAATTTTGGTTCTCGAACAACGTTGCTGAACCAAGTTCACCCAAACGGAATAATTTCCGAGTCGACTGGCGTGTTGTATACATTAGTGTGTTGTGTTTTTTTTTTCAATTTTATTATACTGTGACTTTTTTCTTTACATCGATTCCTATTTGTAAAATAATTTTGGTTTACAAATATTTAAGGTTTCGGAATGAATTAAATATGCGAACCGAGGTTCCCCTGTATTAACCTTTTTTTCTTTTCAGTTCACTGCAGAACTCTGGTCTTCTATAAGTTATGTCAATCATAGCAGGGAGATTAAATTCAGAATTTTACTTTTCTTAGTCTTGTTGTCCCCACCAAAACAGGGGAGCCCATGCTCTGCTGTATTATCATTTTAAATATAGCTGGGATGAGATGGGGGAAGAGATAGATTACCTTTTTACCAAGGGCATTAGTGCAAAGAACAACACCTTGGCTGTAATTTCAACTCGGTCATCTACCCATTTTAGAATATCTTGCAAACACTATTTACTAGTTACTAACTTATGGCACAAATCCAAACTGGAATAAATCCGAGTAGGAATGTATTGTGAAACTTCCATGTGCGGAAGAATAACCATACTGCCTTGCCTTAAAGATCAGTATTCAAACTATTTTGCCAACCCCTGATGAATAGCATCTAACATTCAATTATCTAATCCGCTAATCTAAAAACAGGTCTAACTACTATTCCTACTTGTAAAAGTCAGTTGAACACTCATGTATTCACAACAAAATTAAATCTAAAGAAAGCAAAAACTGAGAGAAGTCATCATGTTGTATATATTTAAATAACCATTCATTGCTGACCATGAAGGATGAAGAAAATATTAATGTTTTCAGCAGATTTTAAAAGAAACAATTTTTAACTGATTTAGTTAATTTTAAAATCAAAAGGAAGGCAACAGAAATAATATAGAAGCTACAGAACAATTTACAAAAAAAAAAAATAAATACCTGTTTCTTTCAGTGAGAATAAATGTTCATTGAAATCCAGCTATTACTTTGAGAGAGATTTCAGTTGCTGATAGACAAGTGTTAAAATTAATCATTATTGAAATGCCGGCATGAAACACATGCACACTGTACAGCATTACAGTTTTAATAATATAGAGAGTGTAATGTTAGTCATGAACTGAGGGAAAGAGTGTTGAATCATATGGCTATACTACTGAGTCATATTGTAGAGAAGACAGGTATTCTGTGTACCATGAGGTAATTTTCTAAGTGGTTTAAAAAAAACCCCAAAATAACAAAAAAAAAAAAACAGTTTACTTTCTTTAATAAAAAAAAAAAAGCTATTTCAAAACCGCAATTCCAAAATATATCACCCAGATAAGAAAAATCTTAATTCTGCTGACCTTGGACTTATACATGTGCATACAAATTGAACAAGGCCAACATTTCCAAGTATGCTGAGTAGATGGATTCTTCTAGTGTGTGTTTGTGTACATCAATAAATCTATAGCCTAAAGGTGTAAAAAACATTTTACAACAATTGTCAATGTACTTAATATTTCACTAACAATCATAGATTGAACATTATACAATGAAAATTTCAGATCAAAATTCAGCTTAAATTGTCAGTATCCATAGTTATTGAGTCACATGTTTTATATATATATATATATATAATTGTCTGTAAAGTAATAAATAAAATGTTCATTTATCTTGTATGTACCCTGAAATACTCTGATCAATCATTTTTTTTATTAAAGCACAATCTTTGCGTTTATATATCTGTGCTTTAATAAAAAAAAAAAAAATGATTGATCAGTGTATTTCAGGATACATACAAGATAAATGAACATTTTATTTATTACTTTACAGACAATTATGTGTGTATATATATATATACACACACATGTGTGTGTGTGTGTGTGTGTGTGTGTGTGTGTGTGTGTGTGAAGCACTAAGTGTGAGAATCCAGTGGAGTTCTCTGCTTAACATGGTGCTACATTAATGATGGCTACATATGAAGAGTCCTAAAATTGGTAAGACATGTGACTGCTAACTGCCACAATCAATAGTGCTGTTCAAATATACAAATCAGGTTACATTTCAAATGACACTGTCCCCTAGAAGATTATATAAGCATTATCAGACAGCCTTTCTGGAGACAGAAGTTTTCTCAGTTGGATCATATTTTACCATGTCTCATATTGCAAATTTATATTAAATGTTCATACAGTTTTGAATTTGTGCTAAGAGAATTTTGTGAAAACTGTCAATATACATGGTTTAGCAATAATGATTAATTTGTTAACTGCCAAATATGCCCCGTATTATATATATATATATATATATATATATATATAAAAACACACAAGGTCTGACCTTCATGGCAGGGACTCACTATGCCACTTACATAGTAGCAAACCACCCACATTCCCTCTATTCCATCAGCGAGAAGTTCCACTCAGTTTCTTCTCGTGAACCACTGCCCTATGGAACAGACTCCCTAGAGGATGTTTCTCCCAATCACTATAATCTTAACCTGTTCATATCTAGAGTCAACTGTTATCTTCCCCTCCTATCCAGATAAACAACTCATTATTGTAACACTCTACTTTGACTGGCCACCAAGCCTTGTACAGGATGAATCTTACTATAAAAAATAAAAAAACAAACAAAAAAAAACATTTTGTGTGTGTGTGGCATGGCTGGTCAGTCATTTCCAAGTATTCCTGTCTGTTCATGTTGCTATCTAATCTGTTGCAACAACCTACTCAGGTACATTTATGTTTGCTCTACACCCACATGTGGTTTATACTGCAAGTATGCAGAGTGGATCTTAGTGACAGATTTTAAGAGAGAAAGAGAGAGCACATAATCTATCAAGATCAGCAGTTTGAACATTGGCCAGTACACTCAAATCATCAGTTATGATGACCTTGTGCTAACACTATCATCTACACATTCTGAGCTATTTTGTCTGTTCCCTTTCACTCACAAGGCTGTGGTATGACTTTCAAGCATTGCCCAATGGCGTCACATGCTGAGATTGCCTCCCTAGACTTATATTATCAAGAAGCCAGTGATAAATTGATCATTGATTCAAACCCTGTCTCATGGACAAAATGCTAACATTCTAACCAATTGACCACACATTCAAATATATAAGACTGATGTATATCATGAAAATAATTAAGCTACAGAAATGTAATGTTTTCTTAAGTATTAATACGGCACACCAGATATTTGAAAACATGTTCAGTGAGCCATGAACAGATGATGACCTAATGTCATATGACATTCTTATTTCTCTTTCAGATCTGTTGAAAACATTAATATGGCATACAGCTTCCAATCTGACAGATGAAATGAAAAAGGCACACCATGCTTGGAACACTACCTGCCAACCAGTTATTCGGAAATGGCCACTTTGAAGAAGCTGGCTGAGTCCTTAAACTTCAAGGTCAGGTACAAGCTGGAGATCTCTGGCAAGTGAGGTGTTATCCATGGCCAAGAGAGAGAAATATTATAAACAGAGACGATAAGGACAGCAGGGTTCATCTTGCAGGTACAGGGTGACATTGACCACAAGCTGATGAGGGTTATCACCAAGCAGCTCAACATGGCAGAAACCACTACCAGATATGTGATACATAAGGTACAAGTTCTACATGTAAGCCGTTCATGTCTGATGAGACCAACAAGATCTGTGAGATGTGGATAAAGTGGTTATTGAACAGGTTGAAGTATCCTGATCAGTCTGATATGCTTTGGTTCTTCAAACAGGAAAAAAAAACAGGAGCAACAAGGGATATGTCCGACTTCTACCCACAGGGCCTTAGGATCAATGGCGCCACCTACATGGGTGCTGGACACAGTAATTGTACCTTCGATCAAGAGGGTGGCCCAAGTGAGGCTGTACGTGTTCTTGTAAGACTCCTTTTCACGTAACTCTGAAATGGCTTTTCATGATCATATGACCCTTACATGTGATCTCCTACCATTCCTGATTGGAAACCTGTGGACCACTACATTTCATATTTGGTCAACAGGGAAACCAATCAACAGACTCACAATAACAAGGACTTTTTTTGAAGGTTGCCATAATGAATGTGATGCCTGAAATGAATAAGAACCACCTAATCTGGGGATACAGTCATTTCCAAGGTCACATTGAGACCAAAGGCAGTTTTAAAGAATCACATTTTCTGTCAAACATATATACAATCTGTTTTTGAAAATATATTGATTTTTTTTCTATTGAATATCTTAGTTCTTCTTTATAATATATGATGTGTGAGTAGTGTAATAGTAACTTGGATCAAGAAACTGGAGAGCAGAGTTCAAATTCCATTGGAGTTTTGTTACATTCACTTCCATCCATCTTTCTCCCCAGCTATGGGCTAAATAGTATGAATGACGAGGCTCTTCAGCCTTGGCTAGCAACCAGTTTAAGAGAAGGACAACTAATTTCAAACCCATATGTAGCCTGAGCAATGCATATAATATACAGTTAAAAAAAAAGAAAAAAAAGAAAGAAGAATTTTGGGGTTTACAATGACTATGATCCTCATTGCAGTTGTTTAATCAAATCTTTATAAAATAATTTATTTGGTATGTACACACATTGGCATGTGAATCCAGAACATATATATATATATATATATATAATGATCCAGTTGAATCCACTACATTCAATTATGTACTAATACCCTTGGGAAAGGTATGAATCCTCTTTTTCCAGCTATTGGTAAATAGCAGAAAACTGACTGGGTTCTATAGCCTTGGATGGCAACTGGTCTAAGAGAAGGACAACTCTGAATTCAAAACCTGCTGAGGGTTGTTTGGGAACCTTGTGGCACGTAGTGCATCAGGTCTCTGTATTTGGCTCTTCAAAAAGTGTGGGTGGTTCTGCATGAAGCCTTCACTACTATAATTAAATCATATGTGCTGGTGTCTGGACTGTCGGTTCCTAGGAACTGAGCTGCTTGACAGGATGGGAGAGTACACCATATATATGTATATATATATGTGTGTGTGTGTGTGTGTGTGTGTGTGTGTATATATATATATATATATATATATATATAATGCTTAACAAAACAAATTATTTGCTAGCGCTTAATTACTTCTATAATGTACACAATGTATGCAATTTTCAGTCTAACTACCATACAAATTAGAATAATATCAAATGTTAATAGTCTTTGAAGATGAGAGAGAGTGAGAGAGAGATGGAGAATGGGAGATGGGGAGTTGCCCTATTCTTTAATATAACAACAAGATGGTCATATGACAATATATTCCTACTGAACTGACTTCTAATCTACTGAAGCTTAAGGAACCCTCAAAGCTAATTTTTTAATAAGTGAATTTTTCAACAAAATCAATATTTTTTTTTTAAAGGGTCATTAAAATAAGGCCATTTTAGTGAAAGAATAAGCCAATGGGTTGAAGTAGCTAATGTTGGCCTTAGTATATGCTCTAATACCGATTTCATATGGCCTTAACAATTCCCCTTTAATTGGTCAAATTTCAAAATTTTTAGGGAGTCTTGCAGCACCTGAACCCAAAGCTGCATGGGCTTATTGAGCTTGCCAGAATCTATTCATAACCTATATTTTGGTAGGTTGGATCCTCAAATCTTTTGTTGCTGGTTGTAAATGGGTCCCATATCTGTTCAAACTTCAGGGCCCCAAAAATGTAAATCTGCCACCGATATTTTATATCATTTTTCTATGAAACATAGTTTACTTACTACTATTCAAATTGGTAAATTAATTTTTAAAATATTGGCTAAACTAGTTTATAATCTAATCCTCTTTTTAGGAATTTAATTAATTTAAGCACAAAACAATAAGGCAGCATTCATTTTTTTACATTATTAAAGAGTTATAAATTCTTTTTCTATTGTAAACATTTATTTATTTTCAGAAAAGACAGATTTGTTTTTTTAACTACCATCCTCATAATAAACTAAAACATTTTGCAGTATAAAGTGTGGTAAAAAAAAAAGTGACTCTTGAAATAAGTAGACAGAGAAAACTTTTGTTTTTCCACCCCCATTACCATCTATTAGGCATTTCTTTTAACCAATTCATCTATTTGCAAAGTGGCAAAAGAAGACATGAGAATGCATAGAGTTATTTTCTGTTTATGTGTGGGAAACAGTAAAATCATTAGCATACAGGTGGAAAAAAAAAATGGGAGAAATCTATTAAAAAAAATGTCAATAAAAAGAAAACTGAATTTGTCAAGCATTACTTCAAGTTCAAGATAAAAAAAATAGTTTTAAATTTTATTTACGACTATTTTCAAAATAAACAGTTACTCTAACACTTATGTTTAAGAATTTGTTATATGACCTGAATCTTTTAAAAACTCTTTAATGATCTTTAAGTAAGAAATTTGAAAAAGGAAAAATTAAAAAAAACAAAAAAACAAAATTAGAATATCATTACTTCTGCTTTCATTAAGATTATTCCTATTTGTAAATCATGGACTGGGTGGGTAAAAAAAAAAAAAAAAAAAAAAAAAAAAAGGACTTTGTGGTTCATTATTTTACCTTCCTTCAAAAAAGTAAATAGGAATTATAGAATCAGCTGGTTTGAAAAAGTAAATATTTATGCAAGAAGAACATTAATGAATTGACTATTGCGACATTCTACACATACACATCCCCCCAAAAGAACACATCAACCTAACACCAATAAATAGTGCAAAAAAATATTTTCTTTTAACTTTGTATAAAAATAACAAAAACGAGAAAACCTGTAGTCAATTGTTAAAACCACCTGATGAGTTGACCAAACAATTATAAAAAAGTGAATCTACAACATCAATCAGCTAAGTGACAAATTTTATATATTCGTATTATATTTCACATTTATATATATATATATATAAAGTGAACATTGAAGTCAACAATTAGAGGCGACAGGCGGTTTCATGCTGGACACAATCGTCAGGCGCCTCTGAGTGTTGACTTCAATGTTCACTTTTACATTTACATACACACTATCCCATAAATATATTACATCTTAAAACTATATATATATATATATATATATATATATATATTCTGGCTATCAATTTTTTATTTTATTTCTTAATTTCTGAATTAGGTGTTTTGTGTTCTTGGTAAATTTTCCCACGCTCATATTTATTTATTTTTATTTTATATTATTTTATTTACGAGTTCTTTTGAGTGTTGCTACATTTGCTTTCAAGGACTGTTCTGTATATATTTATTCAACTGTTTTTTATAGAAAATAAAGCATAATATTTTTTAAAAATCCACATTACAACTAAAAACGTTTTCTCTTTTTAATATACACACTTTTCTCTCGTTGGAACTACTATAACCTCTTCCTTATATATATATATATCTATATATATATATATATATATATATATACACACGCACTGAGAACATAAAACACCTAATTCAGAAATTTAAAAAATTAAATTGAGAAAGTTCATAGACAGAACTTATCCATATTATTTAACCAAATATGTTAAAGAGAATTATTGCTGCTGAAACAATATATATATATATATATATATATATATATATATATATATAATATTTGTGTGCAAACAATGTCTCACACACATAGCTGGCAGTAAATTTACAAAATCTAAATAAATATAAACACATAAATTCACGTAAAAGAGTATATTTATAAATATAGCATGATCTTCTGGTGTATATGGTTATAGATTTGTAAAAGTATGTTTGAATTTCAAATGGGCAAAGTAATTGGTATAAAAAGGACTGGCTGGAATTTTTGTTTTTCTATAACTTTTTAATAATTTTCAATAATTCATCAGTGTCCTAAAATGCCGACAGCATAAATTGTGGGGGTGTGAAGAAATTTTTGAATATTTAATAAAAGGAGTAGTTGAAATAAGAATGACCTGGGTGGATTTTTCTCCAAATAGAAATAATTATCCCAACTAATCTATTTAAAACTCAGAGATAATTAAACAGATGACAAATTGTTCTATGTTTACTCAAGATAAGGATACATATAGTTTATACCGTGATACTTTATCAGTTAAGTTTTGTTGTTGTTTGAAACATTAAATGTGCTTAAAAGAAAACTGACAGATGAATTATAGAAATACAAATAAAAGCCAATTCTCAACTAGATATCAATAAAGGCAAAACGGAAGATCCAATCCTGACGAACAAAATGTAACTCAAATAAAAGCAAATATATTTGGAACTCTTTGGAACTTCCTTAATGAGGATAATTTAAACTTAACAGCCAAATAAAGCTGAAAAGAGATATAAATAAATGGTTGTCTTTTCATTTGAACAAACATTACATTAAAAGGTTTAGGTGTGAATACATGATTGTGCAAATAAATAAATAAAAGTTATATTTACATGTCACATGCGACTAAGTTTGTTTTATATACATATGTGTACAAACACACATGTTTGTGGATATGCAAGATAGTGAAAAAATAAATAAAAGCTTATTTTACATATCTATGTGTGTATAAATGTTTGTGATTATGATTGTTTTATTTAGATATCTGTATATACACACACACACACTTCATTTTTTTTTTTTACAGTTAGGTTAACACTGTACAAGGCCTGGGGCCACTTGATATAGAGCGTTATGTTAAGGGGTAGTATATACGGATAGGAAGGGAATATAATAGTTAACCCTAGACTTGAACAAGTTTAATACATGGTTTGTTTATATATATATAAAATTTAATATGGTGTGTTTATATATACATATATATATATATATATATATATATACATAGTCAGTTAAAATATGCTATATTATGGAGGATGAATGCTAGAGAGAGAGTGTTTGTAGTTTGTAGATATAGATAGTGTGGACATAGGAATTAACACTGCATAGTGACTACTAGTTTCATACCACAAGCAATCATCAGACATGATTCTTATGTCCACTCACACGCACTATATATTATATATACACACAGACACACTCGTGTGTGTGTGTGTGTGTATATATATAAGAGAGAGATAGAGAGAGAACAAGTGAGTTTGTATGAATTTATTTAAAGAGAGAAAGCTATATATAAGCATACAAAGGAGGAATGTATGTATGTATGTATAAGCATGAATATATGCATAATGATTTACTGTGTGTGTGTGTGTGTGTGTGTGTGAGAAAATTAAATGAAAGATTGCACATAATTATGTATGTAATGTTGTGAAATAATTTACATTTGTTCACAGAAAAATAAAAAGCCAACATAAATAAACAAAACAAAAAATTATAAAATGCCTCCTCTCTTTTTAGCTTTCCCCTTTTTTCTTCAATTACCTGCACAGTGGCAAAATTATACTGTTCCACTAAATACATAGGTGTATCCTGTAGACTAACAGCTCGTCTGCTTGTATATCGCCGTCGTTTCATCTTGCCCTTGCTACCAGTCGAAAGACGCAGATCCCCAGGATCAGATTGTGGAGGGTACTCTCCATCCTGCTCTTCTTCAATTCGATCAGGGTAGGGCCTTAAGCCAAATTTGTCCGACTCACTGTATGACTTAATCATGGTAGGTGTCCTAATAGCCATCTTGTGGACTATCACCGTCTCAAGTGTCATGGACATTCAATAAGGACAGAAGAAAAAATAATATACATACGAGCAGAATGCGGACAAACAATCTACTGGTTCCTGATCTTTAAGTCATTTCCTCCACAGCAAGCAGAACGGCCAGTTGGCTAGCCGGACATTGCTGCTGCTGCTTGTATCAACTTATGTTAGTAAGACGGAGACACTGGTGAGTGGAGTGTATTGTGAGTGGCTACTCAAGATTTTCTCCAGCCACCCCACTCCTATAGAATGTGAGAGAGGCTGGGTTATTTAGGAAAAAAACGTTTTTGTTAAGAAATTTTAAGTGCTGATGTTTTAGAAGTACAATATCAGATAATTGATATTTACTCAGCTTAGTATGACACAAGGCTGCAAGTATGGGATCACTCAGTAAAAGCTGAAAGCACTTTAGTCATAGCCTGTGAGATTAGCTTGCTAATTATTGTGCCATAGTGAAGAACTCCAAAAATGGTAGACAGAATCAGCCATGAAAATAATCAAAATTGAAATGCTATCATATTGTAAACTTAAAATATTCAGATATATTTTTTGCATTTGTTTTAAGCCAGTGTTTAAATAACATTATATAGTAATTATATTTTAAAATTTTTATTACTTTCTAAGAGTATTTTCAATATCAGACATTTTTTTTTTTTAAACATTTTAAGGGATATGTCAACAAGACAAAAATTATTCCTCATGCTCAAACAACTATTGTCTGATGATTAAAAGTTGTCAAATATTTTTGCCATTTTAATTACAAAGCTACCAAATTTTACAGACTATCTTACTCCATATTATAATATGGTGTTTAGTAATATAGAAAATCAAATATCTTATATAATGATTTGCATGGATTCAGAAACTTATTTTCCTGAAAAATTGTTTTAAGAGAAAGATTTTATAAATTTCAACTGGCAAGCTGCTCAGTCAATGAACGCTAAATGTTTCCTAATAAGGAAATGGTTAATATTACCATGTCAACATCACAACTTTTCAGCCTTCTTCAGGTATCTGCCATAATTAGTAATCATCTAGGAATTTCAAACTAATGATAATTCCTTAAATTAAAAATTAATTCAAGATTTTTTTTACCCACCTCTTCTAGACAAGTGAAATCAGAAACCTGGAAATTATATTTATCAAGAACAAAAAGGCAAATTCATCAAATGACAATTGTCATTAGTAATTATTAGGGTATAATGTAATCAGATAAGTAAGTAGATTTATTGAAGAATAGAAATGGAGGTAAGGGGCAAAAAAGAATGCAGACAAAGAAAGGCGAGTAACAAAAGAAACAAGTAATTTGAAATTGAGCTTTATGCATTAAGGTCAACTTGCTTTAGAAATTAATTAAAAAATATTGTAAGAGTTAATGAGATTGCAAGAAATTATAAAAGAAAATTTTCTTTTGCCTGTGTGTGTTCACTTATTCATACAAACTCACTTATAACAGACACCTATAAAAATACAGTTCTCATACAGCAGCTGATTGATTTAAGTACTTATTACATATAAAAGCAGTAGTAATCTATAACGTTATACACAAAATTAACTGCTGGCATTATTAATAGCAAGATAATGGAGGAGAGTTATCTAGTTTTTCATCTTGACAAGAGTGGAAGTTTGCTTTTTGTGAAAGGATGATCTTGAAACAATGCTAGGTGAGTGGAATGCAAATATTTTTTTGTTTTCCAGCTACCTTTTCAATTTAGTGAAAAATTATACATATCCCTCTCATAAGCTTCTGCACAGTTAGAATTCATCTTTTACTCTTCTGATATATTTCATGTGTGAGGTGTGAATATATGACATTAGGTACAAAACTAAGGATGAATATCTGACAACCAGTAAGTTGAAAATATAATTTTTTTCCCCTTTAGTTTTTACACCTCAAACACATTTTTAAATAAATAAATAAAATTAAATTGAAATCATTACGAAATAATCCATGACAATTTGGAATCACAATGTTCTGGTAATGGAAGGACCTTCATACTGGAAGTTCATGATGCTTCATTATGCTGAAGAACCTCTGGATCTCCAGGGGGAATTGGCACAACTACAAAACTCTTTAACTAATATAAAATCTGTCCTTTCTATGGTTCTGAGATATGGAGAATGATTAAAAGTTGCAGACATTAACATACACCTGAGGTGTATTTTTAAGATTGGGTGGCTAGACGAGAATTGTGCTCAAGAGCCGGGCAAGAGTCTGTTATCAAGAGGATCCTACGGAGGAAGTTGGGTTGATTAGGATGCTCAATTAGGAAACCAATATCCACTACCACCAACCAAGCCCTGGCCTGAAACCCACAGGAAGAAAGAAGACACATTTCAGTAGAGAGAAACCCCAGTTCTCAAATGTCTCACATGTCAAACAAATTGAGTGAAGATTTCAAGATGAAAATACTTCGGTTATCAAACAAAATTTCAGTTCTCTAACAACATTGTTGAACTGAGTTAACCCGAATGGAATCATTTCGGAGTCGACCACCATGTTATATAAATTTGTGTTGTACTGTGCTTTTCTTTTCCAATTTTATTGTACTGTGCCTTTTTTTTTTCTCTTCATTAGTCCTCAGTCATGGCTCCAAAGAAAGCTAGCAGTGATATTAGTTATTATTATTATTAGAAATTAACGGCATATCAACCCACAAAGGTTATTTAATGCCTACAAGTTTTTCTGAGAGATTCATATGAAGAGAGTAAGTCTTCATTACTAGAAATCATTTTGCAGAGCAGTTTTCATCTGTTTGTCCTATAAAGAGGGGCTTTAATGATAGCTAAATGTTGTTGATAATCACTTTCTTCTAAGATCAGAAGTTGGAGAAACTTATTCCTTTCAATTTAGTTTACTAGTCCAGGTAAGGAAACCAATTTAGTAAACTTTTTTTTTTTTTAAATTTTTCTGAAGATCCCAATTTCTTTAATGAAATTGATGATCTTACTTGGGTTATTATTTTCAAAAAGATCTTTTAGGTTATCAGATTTGTAGTGTTTACTACGGATTTGTCGGAGATAATGGCAATTTAGTAGGATGTGTTTTACTGTACAAACTTCCTGGCATGGGACACATATTGGAGATTCCTCATTTTTTAGAATATGTTGGTGGGTTATGTAAGTATGTCCAATATGGAGTCTGGTTAGAACCACCTCCTCTTTCCTTATCTTTCTAACAATTGCCGGTCTTCCACCGATGACGGGTTGAATGTTGAATAGTTTATTGTTATCACAGTTGTTCCATAAGTGCTGCCATTTGTTGTTAATGACCCTGTTTATACAGGGTCTGAAGTCAGTGTGAGGCAACATTACATTAGAGGGAGCTAAGTTCAGGGATTCCTTGGCCATTTTGTCCGCTTTTCCATTTCCCTGTATGCCAATATGGCTTGGTATCCAGCATAGCACTATTACTCTATCTTTTTCTTTGTAAATGGACTCGAATCTATTCAATAAATTATTAATTATGGGGTTTTTCATGTTTTAGTGATATTAGTAAGGGAAAAAGAAAAGTTAAGAGAAGAACAATTGCTGATGATATTGTCTCTATGGGAAAAACTATGGGCTTGGATGTTGACAGTGAAGATATTGAAGAGCTGGTGGAAGACCACCGTATTGAGCTTACCACTGAAGAGCTCATACACCTTTAAAATGAACAGCAAATGACTTTGGCTGGTGAAATGTCTTTTGAGGAGGAGGATAAGGAAGGGGGATGCCCTAAGTTCTTTAATCAAAGAAATTTGTGCTAAATGGGGAGATGTGCAAGAAAAAATTTACAATGCAGACAGAAACAATTAACATTGGACAGGTTTTTGCTGAAAGAAAAAGAAAAGCCACAGAGAAAGATTTATCTGAGCCAAAGAGACAGAAGGGAAGAAACCCCAAAAAGACAATTATCACAAGCTTTATGGAAGTGAACTCCCCTTCTAAGAAATAACTTTCCCCTTCCCACCCTCATCTCCATCCACTTATGCCAACACATTGCAACCAAAAACCTACGTACATAATACAGTGTTCTTAGGTTAAATTTACTTCTGTTATGTTTTTCTTTGCATTTACACATTTGTGTGTTATTTACTGTTTGAATAAATGATTTTATACTAAAAAAGAAAAAGTGTAAGCATGTAAATAAGTATTCATCTGATGCTTGGAAATGAATTAATCTCTTTTACATTAATTGTAATGGGAAAAATGATTCAGTTCTTTAACAATTCGGTTTTAGAACAGACTTTCAGAACAAATTATGGTCAAGAACTGAGGTTGCTCTCTATTTTAATTGTAATAATTCTATAAAAAGAAACATTTATTTAAAAAAATTTTTCCAGGCATGTAAGAAAAAAAAGAGTGAGGACAAAGTCTTTGATATGTTTGTCTGTTTATTGCCCTACACACACACACACACACACACACAAGTTCAAAAGTTTTAGGCCACCTCTGGTAACTTTTTTAAATTGGCCTCCAAAGTAGTTGTTTTGTACATTAAATAAGAGAAAATTATTATAGATGGCTAAAAAGTGAGACATGATTTTTTTTATTAGAAATTTTATTAGGACAAAAAGAAAAAAGCATTTTGATTAAATTTTGCTCTTGTCAAAATATCCTCCTTGAGTCTTGATTACTGCAGTACAAATCTTTGGCATTCATTGCAAAAGTTTCCCAAAGTATAAATTTGATAATTAATTCCATCCTTTTTTCAATGACTAAGAGCTCTTTTTCAATATTTTTTTTCACTCTTCTGTCAAGTTCATCCCATGCTAATTCTGAGGGTGGTTTCAAACTTTTCAACTGTAGTGTGTGTGTGTGTGTGTGTGTGTGTGTGTGTGTATATATATATATTTATTCAGGAACTGTGTTCCTGCTCAAACCACATTCATGAATAATTATATTGGACATATTACTACATGCCTATCAAGAAGGCTCATGTTACACTTCTCTGACCATTGCTCAATTAGGAATCATTAAAACACACATGGAAACCTATCAAACTTCATCTGCAACATATATTTAGAAAATACTAGTATAATAGCCTTATGCACATGTCAAAAAAAGTTTAAAAATAATGTAAGCACTAATAACAAAAAAGAAGGCACCACTCAATAATATCAACTATGAATAGAGCCACAATATGTTGATCAGGTTTGGAAAACAAAAACAACAAAAACAAAACATTCCTTAACTCAAGATGCATAAAAAACTAATGCATTCAGTTACAAAAATAAAAATCATCCCTGATAATGGCTAAAAGAATAGCCAAAAACATTTGGATATGAAGAACATTTGGGCAATCTTTATGTCCAGAAAAAAAGCACTTATACGAAAACAAGAAAACTAAAAAAAAAAAGAAGCTTAATCACCACACCCTATCAGTCATCTTTAATCAAACTTATATAAAAGAGGGATTGCTGTCCAAATACAATATATATATATATATATATATATATATATATATATATATATAAAAAAGGGTTAAAGTACTCAATATCAGAGATAGAGCATATGTAAATATAAAAGTGGACAATGAGGTCATGGCCTGAAAATTGCATTTAAGCATAAAGCAGATTGTTGCTGCTGGGTGTTGATGTCCACTTATATATATATATATATATATATATATATATATATATATATATATATACACACACAATGCTTTATTAGCAGTGTAGACACAGACCAACACCAAATGATGACAGAGTTTATTTCATACATGAACACAATCCTCAAGCCATGTGGGTTAGATAGTATCTAGACTATATATGTTAATCATTGGGGCATTATGGGTAGCAAGGTCAGTTATTCTGGTTTATTATGTTATTTTAGTGGCTATTCAACAGGTAGGAAGTGTTATTTAAAATAGCCATTAGAATAACAAACTGGAAATAACTGACCTTGCAACACAATGTCCCAATGATTTTATATATATATATATATATATATATATATATATATATAGTAAAGCTACTATCCAACCCAACTGATCTGAAAATTGTGTTCAATTTATGAAACGGCACTGTTTATATTACATAGGCATTGAGCACTTACTCTATAAATATAGCATACCTTATTAGCAAGGAATAAATGTAATTTAAAAGGCATATCAGGGTAAATTTAATAGCTAAAAAACAACTGGTTTTGTCCCTGTCTTACCAAGTTTAATCCTGGCAAATAAAATAGATGTGTAAATTAAAGATGACTAATGAAGGGGGAGAAAAAAAAATTTCAAGGAAAACTAGAGACCAATAATATTCAGACCCAGCAAACAATCCTTCTGTTTACCGAGGGAAGGCTCGTGGGATTTGATATATAAGGACTCCAAGACCTTGAGATGATATAAAAAGTGGGTCCTTGATAGAATAGAAAAACGGTTCACACTAAAGTCAGTAATACAAATCCTGCTATTAATAATATGTTGTGCAATAGTTGACCCGGATGTACTAACTAGTTGACTATTGTTAGCAACAGGATTCAAAATCCTGGGAGGTAAATGCTGCTTTATCCTAAAATCCAAATGTTGAGATGTCCTCCCTATGTAGGCGTGTCCACAACTGCATTCATATTTGTAAATAACCGAGTTAACATGATGGGGGGGGGAGCATCCTTACAAATGGAAGAAAAAATAGGTCAAGTAACAAATATTACTCGAACATTAGCAGAAAAATAACTGTTGATTGCAAACAAAATTTGCCTAGCTAAAGACTCACCCTCTGAACCAATAAATGGAAGACACAAATAGACAGGACATTTTTTTAACAAGATGCGGCTTAACCCTATGAAAATTATTGATGACATCATGAATAACAGCATCCAAAACATCCGAAGGATATCCATTTTTGGAAAGTGTCATCTTAATAAAATCAGTTTCACTGCAGAGAAAGCCTTTAGGAACAGATCATAAGAGCCCTAAGAGTTAGGGAGGGTCTTAATCAAATTTATCTTACGTTGTCGTGGACAAAAAGTGTCCCAACGTGTATAAAGTCCCGAAAAAGTAGCCTTCCTAAAAACAGAAGTCAAAAACTTGTCAGATGTCATATGGACAAGAACATCCGAAAAGGAAAGACAACAATTAGACTCCTTTTCCATGGCAAACTTAAGTGAGGGATGGACAGAGTTTAATAAGGTGAGAAATAAATCGGCTTCAGCCTCATTATTGAAGAGGCAGAAAGTATCATCCACATAATGATGATACATAAGAGGACGATCAGTACGAGAAAATAAAGAAGCCTTGTGAAAGCTAACAAAAATATTAGCTAAAGCAGAACCCAAAGGCGAACTCGTCGCTACACCATCAATCTGCCGATAATATTATCGAAACTAAATTCAACAGACGAGGTGGCGAACTTCATGAGATCAACAAATACACTCTCGGGAAAATCCGGAGGAGACCAAAGAGGTACAGTACAACATATGACAACAATTGTCTCACATAAGGAAACACAGGTAAACAAGGAGCATATATCAAAAGAACACATGAACCCACCATTGGAAGAGGAACTACGTATAGTTTCAGCAAAGGAGAAGGAATCTTTAATACAATAAGTACTAAAGTGCAACAAAACTGGTTGTAGCACTGTCAAGAGCCAACTAGCGACTTTATGCTGGGAGGACCCAATCATAGACAAGATGAGTTGTAATGGGACACCATCCTTATGGATTTTAGGTAGCCTTATACAAATGAGGACGAATAGACCCAGTAGGTCTAATCAACTTAGAATTTCAGATGAGAGTAAACCATTCTTGACCCACTTTAGTAATTGCCTTTGAAACTTAGCTTCAATAGAAGCAGTACATTCATGGGTCTCAACTGGACCTAATTTTAAAAATTTAGATGCATCATCAAGTATGTTATACATCTTTAAGACGTAATCCGAATAGTCCAGTAACACAACACCAGCACCTTTACCAGGTTTAGTAATAACCAGGTTGTAATTATTTTTTAAACTTAATTATCCGGCAGTGCTGTTCTTCCCATTTGGACTCTGATAAAGAAACAGAAGAACCAGCAAAAGAATGAGCATAACTGTTAAGTTTAGCTTTAAGGTCGCTAAGAGACTTGGCAGAGCGAGGCACAAGTCTATGAACCTGTGCAAATAAAACCTCAAACTCTGAAAAGTTTTTCTCATGGTCAGGCATCAAAAAAGGAATACAAAAATCCAAACCGTGAGCCAAAATACGAGTCTCTAACGGAGAAAGTTCATATGAGGAAAAATTGAAAATAATTCCCTCTCCAGTAGGTTCATCAATGCGTCCAAGATGTTTATGAACTAAATAACTTAATTTTGTCTGCATAGACGCAAACAATTTTTAACACCAGATTCATGTGCATAGCCAACTTACCGGGAAAAGGGACTCTGATCAAAATAGGAAAGTGTTAACATACACTTTCTCCATTGATTCTTATAAGTACAATTGAGAAGAAGGATTCTTTTAGAAAAAGATTTTATCGAATCCTCCATAAAAATATATATATTTCATCGAATCCTCCATAAATATATATATAATTTAAATAAAAATAAAAACTGGTCTGTTTTTATTTTTATTTAAATTATTAGCTCTGATTTACATTGAGCTCTCTGGATTTTATCCTCCTTGGGTCTACCCATACGGATTACCTAGTTTTTCATAAACTATATATATATATATATATATATATATATAAAGAACCTGAAAGGTTGTATCTGGTTAGGAGGTACTTGCAGGCATGACTGCATTTTGTCATATATAATTTCTGTTCTTTTATTCCATAATAATTTAGAGAAAGAAATTTCTATGAAAAAAAAAAAAAAATAAAAAATAAAAGATAGGGGTAGAAAGTTATACATTGATCTAAACCATTATCCATTACACCATCCACACATCCAAGCTTACATCACCTGGTATTCCTAAGTGGTCTCCCATCTAGGAACTGATCAGGTTCAATGTTGCTCAACTTGGTTATATGGGAACAAGTGTTTCAATGTGATATGGCCATAAGCCTTATTTTTAAAACGCTCATTACTTCCATGCCCAAAGTCTTTGTCATTTGATATTTTAAACTGGATGATAAATTCCTTAATCTTTAAGGAATGGATAATCCTTTCATTTTGCTTGCATCTATAGCAAAAAGAAGAACGCAGATTCTTCATAAATCCCTTGGGAATATTAGCCCAAAATTTCATATTTTCAAATTTTGTGACTATTTTTCTTTATTAAAATTTAAAATTTACCCCAGAGTTTTAGTTATTCTACAAATGTTCCCTAAACTAAAAAAAATTTGAAACACTGGCTTAAACAGACACCAGGAGGCTATGGCCAACCAACCTAATTTCTACAGAATTTATTTTCTTCATGAAATAATGTTTGGAGTATTCTTTTTAATAAATAGATTTATAAACCAAAAAACTCAATATATTCTAAAATCAGTAACACAGCCATTTGCTTATACTGCTTGCTTAGTAAGGCGGCACATATATAAATGAAAAGAATTTTCGTAAAATCTAATTGAAGTGTTAAACCACATGTGAAAAAGGGATATGCATCATAGTTTTATTTCTAATTAGCATTTTGGACATTTCTGTAGCATTTTCTACCTTTTTCTGTAGATGTAATCACCGAGTTTAACATAATAAAAAAAAAAAAAAAAAAAAAAAAAAAAAAGTAAACAGTATCCTTAACTGCAGATGACAAATATATCTACTGCAGTTAGTGGGTTAAGAGTTAATATGTTTAGAATTCTGTATCCATCATTTTCTGAAGTGTGTTATCTAGTGACATCGAAAGTACCTTCTATATGCCATATACCTTCAGCATGTTGGGGATCATGGCTTTCCACAATTTTTCTGTTCTTTGTAGTTCTTAGTAAATTTTGTCTTTTTGTTATCTCTCCTAAACCCTGTTCTGCCATTCATTTCCTCAAGCTCATTAGGTAGGTTATGGATTGTTTTCCCCCATTCATCTTGCCTTCACTATGTCCTGTGAGTGTCAAATTTTCCAAGCACTTCTTCCTCATTATGTGCCTTAGAAATTTAGTCTTTTTCTGATGTGCCTATATTTCTGAGATGAGGTATTGTTACATTTACATTGTTGCCATCTTTATTGTCATATTCACAACATTTTGGCTGTTGTATGCTCTGGCTGTCTTCAGGTTAGGATTTCAAACCAAACTCTTTATTTCATCTACTGGGATAGATTGTTCTAGTTCCACATGCCATGCCTTTTCTTGATATCTCAGTTTCAGCTACTTCCTTTAGTAACTCAACTCTCCAAATTTTTGTTCACCTCTGTTGTACCCAGGTATTGAACTCTCAAATCCTTGGGTCAAGTCACTGGATTACTTC
>OZ038476.1:52114332-52314332 GCA_964036315.1 Acanthosepion esculentum | reverse complement strand
ACTTATGGAACAGAAATACAAGGCGGCATTATCTTTCTTCAGTTTAATCTTTGAGACTTGAAAAACTGATTAAAAAAAATTTACATAATTCATCTACTATTTCAAAAAGATGATATATATATATATATATATATATATATATATATATATATATATACACACACACACACACACCTCAAACAGACTGTTTTGCTGTATTACAGCAAATCAGTGTGGCTAGACATTAGATATGTGATTGCTTCAAGCCAGGATCGAAACCCAACCACTTTAACATCAAAGACTCATCTTTAGGCCATCAGCTCACGCAGCAGGGAAAGGGAATTTTTAACACATTATATACAAGTTATAAGCATTACCAGCTACCAGAGTCATCAATTCATAGCGAAGAGCTCTTAGCATTAATTAGCAGCAGCCGACAAATTCCCTTTCTTCCAAAGTGCTCAACCTACAAGAGAGGAGATGATAAGACAGAGACTTTAATTATTCATTTCATTTATAATTTTTATTTTGTGAAGACCAAGATGTCATTTATAATGCTCCCATCTTGGTGTTCATGAAATGGGAATTATAAATTTAATGGATAATTAAAGTCTCCATCTTCTTATTATCATTATAATGCTCTGTAGTCTACATTGAGCTCTCCTTGGATTTATATCCTCCTCGGAATTATCCCTTCCAGTCATAAACTGGTAAAACATTACATTATATATATATATATATATATATATATATATATATATATATTGTGTGTATTTAGGCAGCATTTTTTTACTGATGCATGTTTCATTAAATAATATAGACAAGTGTTGTCTATTTTTTTTATGTAAATTCTTTTCATATCGTCTGATAAGCTTATATATATTTATATATTGATACATATTATATTTATATATTGATACATATTTTTTTAATCCTATCTTTCAGCTTACATAAGTCATTATCAAAGATGACAATTACATTACAGTATATTAAGCAATACACAGACAACACAATGATGATAGTCTGTTTTTGTTTACATGGAAGATTTCCAAGCAATGAAAAACTCATACATATAAGACGCTGGAAGCGAAAATCGCACCGCAGCTCATGACGTCAGACATGACCACGCGAGAGTGAAAACAAGTAGTATTAAGTATGGGAAACTGTTGGTATAAACCAATGGCTTCTGTTACCAATTATAGGCATTTAAGAATATTTGTGGAGATTTCATAGTTTATTTTGTTCAGGTTAGGTTTCAACTGTTTTATGGATATAGCTTCAAGAATTTTTATTTTTTGTTTATTGTTTTCATGTTTATATACATATACACAGGAAAAAAGATTAAAGGGAAAAAGTTTATAAAAAAATGCTAGGGGATAAGCTGATATATACGAAATGTGGTTATCTGTTACCTTCAACATTTTTTTTTTCTTTTGAAGGGATATATTTTATTTATTTGTTTCCACATTGTGAATTTGTATTTATTGACTATGGAAGGAATTACAAATAATAATTGCTCACAGATACCAATGTAAAACTTAATCAGAACCCCCCCCCCCCCCAAAAAAAAACATTAAAATGTTCTTCTTCTCTCCAGCCTCTTATTTGTATTATCATTATTTACTAATCTTATGTTATTTACACTCAGACCATTATCCTCATCTTTGTTGTTATCACAATATTTTGGAAATTGTGCCCTCTAACTTTCATCAGGTGTTTGTCGATCCAGCTAACCTTTAGGGAATTTCAAGCTGAACTATTTAATTTACTGGGGTAGACTGTTCTTGTTCTATTGCCGATGTTTAGGAATATTGCATCTAGTTCTTATTTTTAGCACTGCTCAGTTATTGCTTGCTCAGGTTTCCATAGCGTTTAAGTCTGCACTCCACAGCCCAGAGATTGAATGTCGCCAAATTCACTAACCAATATTTTAATCCACTAAGCTATTGTCCCAGGGGACAATTCAGACAGAAATGATTAAACTTAGTTTTATGCAGCACAACACCCAATGGAGATGAGAGGGTTAGAATGACTTTCCCATATTAAGAAAACCTATCTGCCTTGAGAAGAAAAAAAAAAAAAAGAAGCTTTTGCTTTTAACTAGGCTTGAACACTGACCATTGGGAAATAAACAATTCACACATTGTAACATTATATAGATTTCTAGTCTACCAAGCTTTCAATGATTTACTTCAGCAAATTCTTTTTTTTACTATTAATTAAAAACAAAAACTTATGAACAATAACAAAAAGGCTTATTAAAATCTGAAGCAGACTATATAAACATTATCGTTTCAGATGAGAAAGTATGTTTGGTCATATGATTAACTACTGTAAACTTGATTTTACATTAATTTTACATTTTTTGATTTGTTAATATGGTTTCTGATATTAGATAACCGACTTCATTAAAATAAATCTAGTAAATATACAAGAATCAGAGTTAGATTGAAAAATGGGGAAAAAATGCATACACACAGTACCTGTTTGGTATTTACCTTATTGAAAGAGTTTTCTGATTTGGTTAACGGGTGTGTGAAGAAAGAAGTCATCGATACTTTTTTAATGAGTAAACTTTTAAGACTAATTTCTTCATCAAAATAAGAAGGCAGAGAAGACATGATGCCTGTTGTCCACAGAAGAGCACAAGCTTGGTGACAAGAATATTAAAACAAATCTAAGACAAGTAAGCAGCTGCTATGAAAGTGGTGCATTTATACAAAGCTATTATATTTTTTTTTTTGTTTTAAAGTTGTTGTATAAAAACTAGCAAGTCCTTCACATTTACTATTGACACTGTTAGAAGTTAAAGAAACAAGAAAAACATACTTGACAAATAGTGGTTAGTAGTATTAATAGTAGGAACAGTTGAAGATGTTACTAAATATTTGTTGCATCATCATCGTATTAAATCAGATAATAGACTTAGATGAGAAAGAGAGGAAAAGATGGATGCCATTCTTTGGTACATGTGCAAGAATTCAAGACATCTTTATATAAGAAAGCTGAAACCATCTAAATGTAAGGCAGCAGCCTGGAGAATGGAGAGCAGCATTTGTATTGAATATGGCATATTTTGTACCAGCATTGTAATTACAAAAAAAATAATTTTACTGGTCTAGTTTTGAAGAGGTAAATTCAGGAGTAGCAAATGTGCTTTTTATCTAGGGGCACCAAAAAAAAAAAAAGTCTGCCCCACTACTAAAACCTTAAATCATAAAAACCTATGTT
This sequence comes from Acanthosepion esculentum, assembly GCA_964036315.1. Classification (NCBI taxonomy): domain Eukaryota; kingdom Metazoa; phylum Mollusca; class Cephalopoda; order Sepiida; family Sepiidae; genus Acanthosepion; species Acanthosepion esculentum. Next base: position 52,311,122 of record OZ038476.1, on the reverse strand, counting down.
TTCTCTCTTTTGCTCTCTCTCAACACTGATATTACTTGGGGTGGAGTTGCCCTGTTTTTATTTATTCATTTTAACATGTCATTTTTGTGTCTATAACAAATGAAGGTAGAAAAGAAAATTTGCCTCAGTTGTCATCTAAGCCTGATTTCAACTAAGTCATTGAAAGACTGAAAAAAATTTGTAACTATAACAGATTTAATCATTGCAACATGAAGACAAAACATTGCTGATATCACCAAGAATGATATCAGAATTGTGGATCAAAAATGTATTAAATTAGCAATGTAGCCAATTACTTTTTATAGTAAAGTTTAGTAATGAAACATGTAAAAGTTTCTGTTCATACCTATGCTTACATATAAGAAATAAAAGACAAAATTTCCATATTGCATTGAGCATGACATTATATTAAGAATGAACAGAAAGTCTTCTTCATTGAACCAAGCAAAGACATAAATAAGCACCTTTCTATGACAACTACAAGAAATCTTGTAATCATCATAATTTAGCCACTCCTTTTGATATCACTTACCTACCTGCAGGCATAAAAAGACATTTCTTTTGTGAAACCAAAATTCTAATGTTATAGATATTTTCATTTTTATAGGTTTCCAAATTAAAAACATGTAAACTGATAAATTTTAATTTTGTTAGATTAAAAAAAAAAATTCATATCTCTTCTGGATTTAAATGAACAAGGATCTCCAGAGATTCCACCTCAATATTTTCTTTGAATTCCCATGACTTCTTTGGAAAGAGAGTAAGCTTCTTTGATTACCACCCAAGAGAGCCTATCCTAGTTTGCTATTTAATCTGTAGCTGAGAGAAGAGATGGTATCAATGCAAAACTGAACACTACAGACATGGCTGAAATTTGAACTTGGTTTGCCAATTCTATTTATTTAGCATAAATAACTGCTGTTGGCAAACTGCATATCCATTGTGAAACAAATATTGTTGTCAATGGAACTTGTGACAAGATTGTAAATAAAGATGATGGTGTGAAGAAACAGATAAGAAAGTAGCTTCCATATTACCTTCAAAGATACATAACTTGTAAAATTTAAAAAAAAAAATGTTTTTTTCCCACACACATAACTAAATTAATTATGACAGACCTAAGAAAAAAGTAATCCTTTGTCTGTATTGTGCAGAAAATAATATCTTCAAAATTGATAGTCTGATGAAGTCCTTTTGAAGGTCAAAATGTGTCACTATCTGAATTTCTGGGATAAAGGGTTTATATTATTTTGAGCTCCTCTACTTACTAATGAGATATTCCATAATGTTAATGCTCATGTTACTATAACAATGGAATATTCCATTAATAAGTAGGAAAGCATCAGGTGAGTAATACATGGTTTTTGTTTCATACTTTTAATGATTTAGAAAAATAACTTTTTCTTACACATGATAGTAGATAAAAATAGTATTGATAAATTTACTCTTGCAGAAAATGTAACGAATATATTGGTCTAGCTAGTTAAATATTGCCATCATTTTTTGACAGTATGGCTAAACTAGTAGATAATGAGCATTAGAACAAACATATTTCTTTTAAATTCATTTAAAATGAACACAAACACATATTGAGTTCATCTAGTTATAACTTTGTAAAAATTCTCATTTTCGGGATATTTAAAACATTGAAAATAAATCTTAATAAAAAAAAAGAAGAAAAAATAATATAGATATGAATTTAGAACATTAAAAAAATGTTTTATTAAACCTCAGGTATATGAGGATGGGCTGAAAAGTTCATAGGCTGACTATGGAGGAGTGATGCTAGAGCTGTGAAATCTTGCATTCATTAATTAATAACGGCTTTGTTTCTTTCCAGATAAACCGACAACCTAGGAACTTTTAAAAGTACTTATACTTGATGTTTCTGTCTGAATTTCTTAGATGATGAGTTATCAATTACATTTAGACCCTTATCTTTGTTGTCATCATCATATTTTTCTTGGCTGTTGTGACCTCTGGCCTGTCAATTCAGTTAACTTAGGACATTTTGAAGTGAACCCTTTAATCTATAGAGATAAAGCATTCTTGTTTATGTCTAAGGATATCCATTATTTTTTTTTTTTAATTACTGCTAAGTAATTATTAGTCTTGATATTAGTGAAACTTGACAAATTTTCCTGAAGGTTATCCATATTTGCAGACACCTGAAGAAGACTGCAGGGCACAATGGTCAAAATATTATTTCTAAATTGTAGAATTTTAGGCAACATATGTGGTGGTTTTGGAATACATCCAGGCTAGGGTACACTATTACATTTAAATTTGACCACTATTCCTTCATGAAACTCAAAGCACATGCCACTATTTTTGATACAGTTTTAAGAGCTACAGGAAAAAACTTCATAGCAACACTTTGCAGGTTCCGGTGTCCTGCAGAGATCTAACTGATTTTCTGAGAGAAATGAGATTGTTCAGCAATGATTCCCATGGATGAGTTGACTATTTTCTGGTGCTTTATTTACCCTGAATGCTTACCTTGAACTAACGTTCAACAAGTCTTGAAATGTGCATGCTACTCAAAGATCTAAAGAATGTTTGTCAAAAATCTGGCAAAGCATTTCAGGTATATCTGTAGCATATTTGCCAAGATTCACACAAAAACTGATGTAAACACAATGTCAGAGCCATTCTAAGATAACATAAATCCTTACATAATAACTGAACACATGTAGTAGCACAAAACCTATTGGCAGACTGACTCAGTAAGCTGGATACTAAAAGTGCATTTGCTGTGTGTGCATTTCCATTGAACAATACAATTAGAGCACGTGCAGTGTATATAGGAACTTTGATAGGCACAAAACGATTTGTAAACATTTACAAGAGTGTGAAAATATTTTTAGAATTGTTGCATAAGTATTTTTCTGTTGCAACTGGTTAAAAACTGGGAGGAAAAGCCCCAAAACAAAATTTGTGCTACTGAGGACAAAAATAAATACAAGAGTGTGGCTTATGAGGAGAAAGATAAGTAAAAATAACAGGATACACTTACACAAACACACACTTCCTAATCTTTATTTTCACAAGCCATATACATACACACATATAAAATGCACTGACACACACATAGTAGCAATACGGGCCTTTGGATATGTAAAACAAGCTGAAGTACCTACTATTGTGTACCAAATATAAGTACTAACAATATTATTTTCTTCAATTCTCACTCAACCCAGTAAAGGAGGGGTTGGCAACCTTTTGCAGGGAGCGGGCTAGACTGCTATGCAGTGTCTCAGGGGAGAATCATGATATCAGATGTATTATAATAAATTGTCAACCTCAGACTGCTCTGTCCAGAAGGCTGCCTTGCTCTGGAAGTTAAAATACCCCCCCCCCCCCAAAAAAAACAAAATTAATATTATTATTTAAACCAATTTCCTTGTTTTACAGCAGGAATAACAGGATAACTAACACAATCAACAAAAAATGCATATTCTTTACTATGGTTCAATTGGCAGGCTGGACAAAAATCCTTTATGGGCTGGATGTGGCCCGGGAGCCAAGTGTTGCTAACCCCTGCAGTACATTGTTCATTTGGTATGGTATGTTTATTATTTTTCAAGTAATTTTCATTGCAGCATAATTATTTTGTTAAAGTTTATCTTTATTCTTCAGTGTGCTTTGTCCCTTAAGGAGGTGGGTGATCATGGATCTTCACAATTTCCTATCCTTTGTAGCTCTTAGCAAGTTTTGCCTTTTCACTATCATTCCCACTCTCTGTCCTGCCAGTCATTTACACCAGCTCATTAGGTTGGTTACTTGCTGTTTCCTCTCTGTCACCCTTGTCCTCAATATGGGGTCAAAACATTTGCCAGCAGAATGTTTATTTGAACCTTCATGCTTATTTCAAAAGCTGAAAATTTCCCAATAGCCACACTATTCTATGACAGACTGATTAATTGATTTATTTTCTAATGGCTTATTAACAATTTGAAGGTTATTTAAAACCAGAAAAATATTTTTAGATTGTAAGAATTTTTTTGAGATAATTGTTTAGTGATACAAGTCTTACTAATTAACCGATAGCTGAGAGGTAGAAGTGGTGGGTTCATAACTTTCCCAAGGATATTTGCATGTAAGTGAATATAATGAACCCAAGGGGAATTGGAACTTGGCTCTCTGATTAACAATTCTGAGCCATTATCCATTACACCATCTGCACATCAAAGCTTACAGCACCTAGTATTCCCAATACCCATCTAGATACTGACCAGGCTTGACTTTGCTCAACTTTGGTGATTGTACAGGAACTGGTGTTTCAATGTAATGTGGCCTTAAGCTCTGAATATTCTAGATGGCACTTGTATTTGGTACAATAGAATATCTATATGAAGTAACAAATGAAGACTTGAATCATTGGTTAAAATGTGAGTAGAATAATTTGATAGTACTGTGATACTGAGATGGTAAGATTGTCAGGGTCAAGTTATACAAAACATTATAAGTCCTGAAAAGTAGTTCCACAACTTCTAACTCCAAGGTAGAATAACTTAGAAATGTCAATTTGATATGTTCGTTATTGCAAAATTAAATGGCATAAGTTTTTGTCTATGTTCATACTGGAAATATTGTGTAAAAATTCAAATATAAATAAAAAATATATCTGTAAAAAGACAAAAGAAAAACTATTCTTTACCAATGTGTTTTCATCCTCTGGTGGACTTTATCAATGTAAATAAAAGGATTTTGCAACATGTATTTATAAACAGAAGTAAAAACATTGTTAGCTTCAGGCCTAAAGATTGCATTTAAGCACAAAGTAGACTTGCCACTGAGTGTTGACCTTAATGTCCACTTTAATATATATATATATATATGTATGTATGTCATTCACAGACAGTACGGTTTCGCTGTATCACAGCTCCTCAGTGCGACTAGACTTCCGAATGCCTCAAGCCAGGATTGAAACAACTAATTTGGTGTCAGCCAGAGCTATCTTCACTCGGTAGAGTTACACAACTAAATCTAGCGTATTGTTTTTACAAATGTAAACAAATGCCAATCAGCCAAAGTGCTCCATTCATTTTACTGAAGAGCTTTGCATTAGTGCAGGTGGCTGTTGTTTATAGAATTAGCTTATCACTCAACAGGGCTCAATTGAAATGTATTTTCAAGAGCTAAATTATGTCATTCACAAGTGTGTGTGCATAAAAAGACAAAAGCAAAACTATTCTTTACCAATGTGTTTTCATCCTCTGATGGACTTTATCAAGGCAAATGTAAGCATTTTATTTTACAACATGTATTCATAAACAAAAATAAAAATGCTAGGTTTTCAAAATTTTAAAATTTATTTACTATTTGGTTGAACTAGCTCTGATATTTATGAGTTTCATGCTAACCATCCTGGTGCTAAATCAAGGTCAGGTCATTAGGAAGGTCATTCTGTGTCATAATATAGCTGGTCAATGTAGGTGGTTGCTGGGCAACCAAACTGTCTTGCTCCATGGCTAGATGTCCATAACAGCAGATCACTCGCGAGTTCTTGTTTTGCTCACCAGCAGTGTCCTGCAAAGTACATCCTGCGTTCACATAAGATTGTAGAAATATCAGGGACGGGTCCACAGAGCTGTGATTTCATTGTATCTTGTCTCCAAGAGATGTTAAGTATAGCTCTCAGTATCCAAGTGTAGGATCCATCAAACTTAGATTCTAGGGAGTTAGTTAATGTCCAAGTAGTAGCACCATACATTAACACCACCTCTACAGTGGCTCCAAAGAATCTCCACTTCAAGTTGGCCCAGGATTTAGCTATGTAAATTTTCACATCCTTCTCAGTAGACTTGATCTCACTTGCTACATATGTAAAAGACTTGACAGAAACAGTTTGTACCGAGACTTGTTGGTTGCAGCCTATGAATTCAGTTTTAGAGGCATTAACAGAGTCCACCATTATTGGCAGCATTTTCTAGATCATGTAGGAGAACTGTGGCATTAGTAATGATGTCTGCAGTGATAGCTAGGTCACCTGTATGGTCAATATCCATCAAATATTTTTGCTGGAAATTGACTCGAGTATTGGTGATAAAGTAAAACCTATATGATGAGGTTTGTCTCAATACATAGTCAAGGGTGATAATGAAGAGAAAAGGTGCAAGAGTGCCATCCTGAAGGACCTCTGTTTTGATGTCAAAGAAGTTAGTGCCTCCTTCTGGGGATCTAACCAAAGATTTGGTATTTTTGTATAGGATCATTATGGCAGTTATTGTCTTAGTGGAGATGCCATATGCCAGAAGGATCTTCTCTATTTTTCCCCTATGTACAGAATCAAAAACTTTAGAGAAATCTATAAAAAGTAAAACAGCCTGTAGATTCTTTACCCTGACGCCCTCAATAATCTGCCAAACTGTCAGGATTTGTCTAAAGGTTAATCTATTTTTTCAAAAGTCATTTTGATTTTTTTCAGAGCACCTTTTTTTACTTTCAGCTCTATTTTTTGAAAAGTATTGAGTTGTAAAATTTTGCTGCAATGGAGGTGAGTGTGATTCCTTTAGTTTTTTGCCAATCCGAGATCTTTCTTTCTGAAAGGAAATATGCAGCCTTCTGTCTATCTTCTATGACTTCTGCATTATGTGGTGCTACAGAGTTGGAGTAGAATATCATGTAAATCCTGAATCACCCAAACCTCCCAAGGAATGTTATAAAGTCCCAGTGTTTTTTTTTTGTTTTTTTAAAGCGGTTTCAAGTTCTGTATCTGTAAATTTTCCAGGTTTAATGTCAAGAGGATGTTCAATAATTTGCTTGACCATCAGTATCTAAAATGTGAGGTACATTTTCCCAAAAGATTTTTTAAACTGGTCTAGAAATTTCAACGATGACAACATTTACTCACTTTTGTTTATTAGGCATTAAATTGCATCACTTAGCATCCTCCATAGTTTACCTTGAGTTTCAAAGTTCACCTAAAGAATATTTAGGTGCATTCTTAAATGGGCAAGACCACTTAAATTTAAGAATGCACATAAATATTCTTTAGGTGAACTGTGAAAGTCATGGTAACTATGGGAGATACTAAGTGATGTAATTTAATGCCTAATAAATAAAAGTGAGTAAATGTTGTTGAAATTTTTTTTTTTTTTTTTTAATTATAATACAATTATTATTTTAATTTGATAAAATATTTATATATGTATTGATTTTAAATAATGCAAGGTTTTGAATTTCTTCAAATTTTTTATGGTCATGTATGTTGGTTTGAGAAAGAAGTATATCTTTTAGGAAAGGAGATATTTGAAAAAATTTGGGGTACAGATTTACATCTTAGTCAAATTTGATAACTACACTCAAGAATTTTCCATCTAAGTTACTTAGTCTTAGATTGAAGTTGTTGTCGAACTTATTTCTATGTATGACTAATGCATTTGAGAAATTTCTATATATGATATCCTTTTTTTCCTCAGTCTGAGCTGCTATCCATTACTCCAATGTGCCTCCATTCATTACGGGTATTGCAACATCAGATCCATTCTGCCAGGAACCCTGACCTGTTGACAGGCTGTCTCTCCACATAATTTGCTCCATGATATACTTTTTTTAAAAAACAATTATTATAAACGAAGGTAGATCTTACTTTCATGATGGCATCAAGATTTGCATTAGCCAATCAGATTTTTAAGCAATAATGAGAAAATGCAAAAAAAGTTTTTGAAATCATCAGCACAACACATTCACAAAATTACTTAATATACTGTCATTTTCAGATGGCATAGGTAAAATGGATTTATCATTACATTTCATGATTAGTAGTTAAAAGTAATTTATAAACCAAACTGAAGCCTTCAAAGAAAATAATATTGCCAAAGCAAAATTAATCAGCTTGGGATTATAACTTGTTAACTTAATACAAAATACTATCTAAACGATTGGGAAATTTGAACAACACCCACAAACCAAATGTACTAAGGATTTTGCTACTACACCTTGGAAACTGGTAAATAAAACCAAAGAAACTAGATGGGGGTTGAACTTCTTTGTACCATGTCCCTTCAGGACATTAGAAATCATGGCTCTCCACAATTTCCTGACTTTTGAAGTTCTTAATAAATTTTGTCTTTTGGTTATCTCTCCTAAACCTTGCTATGGCACCCATTCACTCAAGATCGCTAAGTAGGTTATGTGTTGTTTTCCCCTGTTCCGCTTGCCTTAAATCTGTCCTGTGAGTATCAAATTTTCAAAGCCCTCTTTCCTCACTATGTGCCCTAGAAATTTCAGATATTTCTTCCTGATGTTTATTATAGGTGACCTTTTTGTTTCCATGTTCTTTAAAACCTCAGCATTGTTCACATGTTCAGTTCATGGTATTCTCAGTATCTTTCTGTAGAACCAGATTTATGTTGATTCAAACCTTTTCTTCATCTGTGAAGAGATTGTCCAGCATTCGCTGCCATATATGAGGATTGGTATTATGAAATACTTCAGTACTTTTTTCTTTGTTTCTAAAGAAATTTTTGTTTTTCTTAATATTTTTCTTAGCTTTTTTTGAAGGCATATTTCATGATCCCAGTGCACTTTTGGATTTCAGTGTTTTGTTTTCCACCTTTTTTGTGGGAACAAAGTTTCATATAAATTTAATTTAAAAATTTATCTGGTCAAATCTCTTTGAATTTTCAGGTAGTACATTGTACCAAGACTTGTACTCACTAATGGTAGACTATTAAATTTTTTTGCATTAGCATGTTGACTGCCAGAGGTCAATTATGAAATCTGACTTCAAATGCCAACTTTATAAGAGCCAAGTTAGTCAATAAAAATTTTTATCAGTTGACTTATCGTTTCAACTGAAGTCTTCACATTGTTTTCACACTAACAGTATCACTGCTCAATTTGTGAAATGTTTGTTTGGTGATCAACTACCAAATAGCAGAAAACATTCAAGAATGGATGGTGAAACATAGCATTACTAAGAAGCTATACCATTAACTGACAAAAGTCCAAACAGTTCCATGTCCTGGGTATGACGATAAACTACATCTAGCAGCAAGGCCTCTGATCAGGTGGTTTTGAGGAGCATGGAACCACCTTTCAATTGCTGTTCTCGAGTACACCCTGACCTGGGGTGCTAGCATCTGTTAGAGTCCTAGCTATAGGCAAATAGTGAAGCCTCAAACTGAGGTCAAAACACTATGAAAGTGTAGAAATACATTTTTATAGTGAAGGTGCCAGCAAGAAATTTTCATTGTAAAAAAAAAAAAAAAAAAAAAAAAAAATTACCAGCAACAGGTTTTTGTAAAAGAAATTACTAATGCTCTCAAGAAAATTAAATTTTGGTATTAAATGACCCATAAGAAGTTGATACGCCATTAAACAAACAAACCAACTAGATCCTAAAGAGTTTGTGCAAAAAAAAAAAGTCCAGTTAGAAAAATGGTACTTTTATGCCATTTGTGAAGGCAAAGCGCCTCTGTATTATTGCTCATTTCTAAACTCATCAAATAAGCACCTAATTTGGATAATGGATACTTCTGTTATTTTTCAAATGCTTTGTTTATGGGTTATATTTTCATTAGATTTTTCCCATAAAAAGATTGTTTTAGTAGACAGTATGATTTTTTTTTTATTCCAGCTTTAGATGGCAGATAACCAGTTATCAAACAAAGTTTAACACCAGGTACCAGTTAAAAAGACACACAAAAAACTCATGGTTGTAGCCTTGACAAGACCACAAAAATGAGAACTTGTTACCAGCATCATAATAAAAACTGCCAACAATGAGATAATTTGTGGTTTGTAGTTAATGTGCTAACTACTCTTTCTATCCTGGAGAGATGACTCAAGTTAATATTTTTGTACAAGTTTTCTAGAAAAACATACATAAGTCTAAAAGCTTTTAATAAATATTATATTCACTATATTTATGTTAAACATATTAGAGAAACTGAGTTTAGCTTATTCCCTTTCATCTGTCTTTACAATTACTGTATGTGTAGGTAGCGTAATGGTTGTTAGTAAAGAAGGTGGAATTGAAGAGCAGAGTTCAAATTCTGGCCAAGTCTGTTGATATTAGCCATTTTCTTCTAGCATCTACCATTTATTGACCAAGCAGCTTGAACTACTTTGAGTTGAAATTTATAAAATCTTTCCCATAAGAGAATTTTTCAGGAAAAATAGGTTTCCCATGCCGAGTAGCTGTTATTGCTCTTTCCAGTATTGATGGAGGCTTTCTTCCTAACCTTTTGTTTGAGGTAGTGTGGAATATCAACATATTGAATATGTCATTGTTCTCTGTTCAAGTTACATGTGATATCTATTTTAGCTTTTGAAAATCATCAATGATGTGGTTTCTGTTATTTGGTACAGTTTGTGATTCTGTAATGCTAATCCAAAAGGTTTAAAGAAGTGTGGTCTTCACCAAGACCCATAGGCTTTACTAACTCAAAGCTATTTTTAATCATTAATCTGAAAAAGTGATTGTATACAACTGACAGTTTAGATATTTCTGAAAAGGTTAGGTACCATGTATAACATCCATATAAAAGTCTTGATCTGACAAAGTTACTTAAAAACATAAGTGTTGGGCATCCTATTCTATGTTCCTTATTTCCTATACTAAATTTGTTATAATTGCAGCTTTTTCATGCAAACCACTGCACTGTGGAACAGACTCCAAAGGGAATGTTTCTCTGATCAATATAGTCTTGGCCTGTTCAAGTCTAAGATTAACAATTATCTTCCCCCACCTATCCTTATAAACTGTGCTTCTTACTCTGTAACCCTCTACCTTGAGTCTTGTACAGTGTGGAACTTACTGAAAAAAAAAAAAAAAAAAAAAATCCATATTTGTATTTATTAAATCCACATCCTGAATTTTTACGATGGATTCAGGATAGCTGACATCACTGCTATATTTCCAATTCCAGATCAGAGCTTTCGTAATTGAAATAAAAGCAGTGATCCATTAGAGAAGGCTTTCTTTACTAGCTATAAGTTAAATAGCAGAGTAGACTGAGCTCTGTAGCCTTGGAAGGCAGTTTTTTCTAGCAGAGAGAGAATTCTAGATACAAATTGGGCTAGCAACTTAATTCCATGAAACTTAGGTGTATATATCAAACTGCATCAAAACTTGATTTGACCATTCATAGCAATGGATTGTCCATAAGCTGGCCATTACCCCAGCTTGCTACTGGATCCTAGAGAAAATGACAAGAGGGTGGTCTGTACCTGTGCAACTCCTTACTTACCATAAAAAAAACTGTTTTTTTGAAAGGAACCACCATACTCAAAGTAAAAGAGTTCATGCCTGCTGCATATAACCTACCTATGATATCATAAGTTACATAAGTAACTAAGTTATAAATATTTACTATGCTTAAGCAAGTACGATATGAAGTCAAATAAGAAAATGGTGATTGTGTTTCTCCAATCACCCAAGAGATGTTATTTGCCTTGAAAGTTCAGCATTTGCAGAGAATTATTTATATATCACTTCCTCACAGCTGGTATTATAGTTGTAAGAATGGATATCAAAGTGCAATAAAATTGAAATAGCATACAAATATAGAATTCATAATGTTACTAGTGTGTAATCATTTTTGTCCTAGTTAATCAATTTATATAAATCTTGTTGTTGATAAATAACCAGTGTTGCAATATCAATATTCAACCCACAATTCTTTCTCTACTCTCAATTGCAAAAATGATTTCTTGTGATGTGATTGACTAGCCGGAGGCCAGCAATTGTTATGCTTATCTTAATAAGATTACTTTTTACCATCTTTACATCTTGAAATAGCCAGCATATGAGATAAACTGATAAAAATCTTTCTTGATAGGATGAAAGTAGAAAAAATGTGTTTAGTTTGAAGAATTCTCTTTCTCTCTCTGATCACAAAAGATAAATTAAGACTCATTAGTAAACACACAGCATATCCTAACATTCCTTCAGTTCTAGTCGAGTAATTGAGAAACTAGACATTTTCTTGATAGTGTGTGTGTGGGGGGGATCTCTGCATGATAGCAGTGAGGCTAATGTTTCTACAACATCAGGTCACCTGACAAAATTTGAAGGTGATGTTAATTCGCCTATTTTACAAAGATGTCTGTGCACAAAAAAAATGCAAAAAAAAAAAAAACAAAACCAATTGGATGTAATGTTTTCTCTTCTATCTTGTGTTTTTATATAAAAATTATAAAAAAAAAATTATTTATGAAAATATTTTCACCTTCAATTTAGTTTTGGGTGGATCCTTTTATTTTTGTTTATTGATGTGTATAAAAATAAACTTAATTTAACAACAGATACTATGCTTAAGATGCCTTCAGAATATATGTGGTTTTAAGCTGGATATATATATGATGATGGCCATGTTGGCCGAAACTAGTCGAGGAATCTAAATGAAATAATAATAATAAAAACGAAAGAATATTAATCTACAACCCAGTGTGTCTGAAGATTTTAATTTTTTAATATTTCTTATTGTTAAAAAAAAAAAAAAAAAAAAATTATATATATATAAGTAAATGAAAGTGGAAAATGACACTAATCAATTCAGATTAATTCTGAAGTTAGAATATAGATACATGATTATGTCTGTCCTGGGTATGACAAACTACATCCATGTCCAGGGAAAGACGATAAACTACATCCAACAGCAAGGCCTCTGATCAGGAGGCTTTGAAGAGTGTGGAACCACATCTTAATTGCTGGTGTTCCCAGATCCACCCTGACCCAGGGTGGTAGCAAATAGTTAACCCTGAAACTGAGGTAAAAAGCATTATGAAAGTGTAAAAATAGGTTTTAATAGAAATACTTTGTAAAAAAACTATTACCAGAAATAAATTAAAAAAAAAAAAAAAAAAAAACTATTACCAGCAATACGTTTTTGAAAAAAAAATTATTACCAGCAATACATTTTTAAAAATATTACCAGCTGTACATTTTTTTAAATAATATTACCAGCTATACATTTTTTTTAAAATAATATTACCAGCTATACATTTTTTTTAAAATAATATTACCAGCTATACATTTTTTTTAAAATAATATTACCAGCTATACATTTTTTTTAAATAATATTACCAGCTATACATTTTTTTTAAATAATATTACCAGCTATACATTTTTTTTAAATAATATTTCCAGCTATACATTTTTTTAAATAATATTACCAGCTATACATTTTTTTTAAATAATATTACCAGCTATACATTTTTGAGGAAAAAATATATTACCAGAAATAGATTTTTGACAAAACAAAAATATTACCAGGAAAAAAAGTTGTCGCCATTAAATGACCTATTGAGGTTGATATGCCGTAAAACAAAACAAACATGATTATGTAGTTTTTAGGATCAATATGTTTTAAATTTAAAACAGAAATAGAATTCAAATATATATATTTTAATAATTTTAAATGTTATTTCAGTAGATTCTCATCTGAAGATTGCATGAACTGCATGGAACTCTGAGTCGTGCTATTGACGTTGAATATTATGTATATTCACTAACATATAGTTATAGCTCTGCTTCATAACATTGAGCACTGTATTTATAACACCTGAGGAATAAATATTATGTATGTGCAAGTATTTGTAGGTGTATATACATTCATAAATGTGTGTGTGTGTGTGTGTGTGTGTGTATGTATATGTGTGGATTTGTACAATTTTTCTGGCTTTCAGGTAGAGTTTGAACATGAACTTTTTTAACCCACACAAAATCATAGGCAAAGAACACCGTTGGAAAATTCGTAAACTTCTGGTATCAGCACATATGCTAGGACACAAAAATCTCCTGAGCTGACCAAGCATAGAAATGAATACAATATGGGTACCAGTAATAAGGAGTGCCAGAGAAAAGCAATAATAACAACAAAAAATTGCAATATGAGCTCTGGTAAAAACATAATTGATAACAAAAATATGATATCAAAAAATTGCAATACGAGCACTAAAAAAATGATGGCTGTAGACATTAGATTTATAATATCCAGAAATTCATACACAGATGTCCTCAAGGACACATGGCACAGTGGATAAAGGTGTTAGTTAGATCCAGTGACAAGACCCAAAGAGTGTGAGTTCAATACCCGGTTAAGGCAGTGGAGAACTTGGAGAGGGGAATTAACAGGAGATAACTGACAACTGATATCCATTTAAATAAACATGGCATGTGGAACTAGAACAGTCTACCCCAGTGAGTGAAATAAAAGGTTCAGTTTGAAGAGGGCCGGAGACAATAGTCCAAATAATGTAAATAATAATAATAATACCTCAGACAGATACCACAAAAAATTCTTTGATAATTTTTTATGAAAGCTAAAACCTAATATCATAAATGAGAAAATTACTGCTTATTTATATTTATGTATAGATGTATATGTATGTATGGAATCATACCTTTCACAAAGGTGAATGTAACAATCATGACCGTTACATCCATATGTAACAGTCAGGATTGTTTCATTCACCTTTGTGAAAGGTATGAATCCATTTCCTCTCTCTCCAGTTATGAGTTAAATAGCAGGTAAGACCGGTCTCTTTAGTCAGGGTTGGTAATCAGTATAGCAGAAGTATAACTAAATTCAAAACCATATGTGGTCCTGGTGGGGCACATAATTGAACTATAACTAGGGTCTGTTCAGCATAGTTACTGTGTAGACCCCACAGGTTGTTGGGAAAGGTATGAGTTCATTTCTCTTGACATGTATCAATAAAATCATTATCTCCCAAAAGTTATTTCAATCTAGAAATATTTTCTGGCTTTAAATAACCTGCAAAAAATTGATAAGCCATATATATATAAAAAAAAAACAAAAAAAAACATCAATCACAGGTTGGCTTTGAGGGTGTTGAAGAAAAACAAATGGGCCTAGGCAGCTGGGCATGTTTGGAAATGGCAGCCATGCTGAAAATGAGATATCACTGATTTGCAGTGTGCCTTCAAGTCAAATCTGCTCTGTAGATCAATGTAACTGTTATATTCTGTGATAAGGGAATAAACACAACACCAGGAAAGGTTTATTGCACACAATGAGTACAATATGAAATACAGTACAGTTATACACACAGGTCAATCTAGTAGTGAGTGCCACTAATTGGAAGGTTGGATGGGCTTGTGCCGTCTCGCTCTCACTCTTCCTCGAGTCTCTCGTAGATTGTTGACTTTATAGGTACTTGCTACTTATAGTATAATCATTCATGGAGGTGACTGGTTATTCCATTACATCAGTTAACATTTTAGGAGTCTAGAAATTATGCTCATAGAGAAACTAACTTTTGCAATATCAGAAATTTTTATCCCTTGAGTTTTCAGCATTGAGGATCTGACACAGGAGTGATTCATCAACTATGTAATAGCTTGCTATTGTGATAAACTAGGAAACAATACATTTATACTTACATGGCAATTACCATTTTGTTTTTTTTTTGTAATACAGAAATCAAATATAAATGAAAATGTTTCTTCATTAATTTTGGATGTCACATGTTTTTGTAGTAAACAGGAATTACTTGTTTCCTCAAGGTACCAAATGCAAGAAGTTCTACCTAGACATGATTTCCCCTAATAACTACCACTTTGTGCAATAGACTCATTCGTACTTCCCTGAACACATCAATCTTGATCTCTTCAAGTAAAGGTGAAATCATCATCTCTTCTTTTTGTGATATTCACTGCCATTCATATAACATGCCTTATTCATCATTACTATTTTGACTGTAACTCTCTATTTTGAGAGTCTCTTGAGCCTTGTACTGAATGAAATTTAGTCAAAATTTTTTTTTTTTTTTTAAATAAAAAGTTTTTGTTCTATGACTTTCATTCTTGTTTTGCTATGTTTTTTAAAACATTTTTTTTACTATATATTGAAGTCAGGAGAGACAGAAACATTGCTTAGCACTACTGAAGACAGGAAGTTGTGGAGAGCCATGTTTACCCATGTCTTGAAGGGACACAGAAGACTATTTTATAAATATTTACTGCAATTTTTATCAGGATCAGTTTTTATTTTAAGTACTCTAATATATGGAAGTAGTGTTTGTGTGCGTCAGTTATCTATTTAAATGGAAAACCGCTTTCCTGATCACTACAATCTTAACCTGTTCAAGTGTAAAGGGAACCATTATCTTCGCCACATATCTGTAAAAACTGTGCTTCTTACTCTGTAACCGTCAACTTCAAATGGCTCCTGGTGAACATCATTGTAACCCCCCCCCCCAAAAAAAACAAAAAAAACAGCATATTTTAAATTGTGGACATTTAGATTTTTTCTTTTTCAATTTACAATTTTTGACAGTTGCATCAGTTAACCAATCCTGTTTTACTTGTAAATCTACTTTAGAGTGCCTGTAAGAAGTGCAGTTAGCAGTGTAGTATTACAGACCATTCCAGGTGTTAGGAGTTCAATCCTTACAAGATAGTTCCATTATTGTATCTTTGTACCAAACAAAATTAAGCTTAAGAAATTTCTAATTATATAGCTAATTTAATTTCATGAAATTCAACAATGGTGTCAAATTTAGAGTCATTTTAGTTTTGGTACAGCAACCTGTCATAACCTAGCATGTCAGTGTAAGGTCCATTACTCTTTATATTTGACAGACCTTGAGGTGGGTCAAAGGTCCAAGTTGAGCCAAGAAAAATGCCTGCTAATAAATAAAATGAATATATATGGGTACTAATACATTTGTTATTCATATTTATTAATTTTCTTTCAAGCAATAAATTATTTGAAATAATTTCATTGTTGCAAATACATAAGAAAAGAAGGGAATGGAGATATAGGGAAAGGGAGTAGGAAAAAACTGAATGTAGGCAAGAGGAAATTAAAAAGAGGGAGGAGGAAATTTCAGAGAAAGAGAAGATACCGCAAAAGAAAGGGATGTGGGGGCAAAAGGAATGGTTATTTTCTAAGTGTAGCTCAGATGTGGCACAAAGCTGGAAGTATGGAGGAGGTAATGAAATATGTAAAAACAAAAAAGCAGGAAGATAAAAAATTAAATGAAAGAAACCAAGAAATATACAGACAGAAACTAATCAGAAGAGAGAAGTATAGAGAGTGAGAACTTTACATAGAAAAAAAAAAAAGAAAAAAAAAAATAGGGAGGAGGAGACAAAGAGTATAGGGAGGAGGAGAAAAAAGAGAATAGGAAGGAGGAGAAAAAAAAGAAAGAGGTAATTATTTCTATTGATTTTGGCATGAGAGCAAAAGATAGGTTCCACTGATTATTCTGTATTCAGTTCATTAATATCATCCATTTTAGATTTATTATCCTTGACCAAAGCAAAGAATGAAGCACTCCCTGGAGGAAGTTATGTGTTACTTTAAATAATAATAGATTGTTCATTTGGTGCATGGCTTAAATGTAGATGTCAAAGAGCAGGGTTCAATTCTCTAATATGTGAATAGTGACAAAGAGAGGGAGGATAAAAAAAGGCTAGAGTATTTATAGCCAATGTGTATTACTGATTTAACAAAACAGATCATTTAGATTTTCTTTTGTAGTGACAGACATACAAATGGTTATTTAGTAAACATAGCTTACTCTAGGTGAAAGACTACAGTAGCGGGGTATTTAGGAGAATTAAATTCACTACTAGTTAATTGGTTCACAAGATGAACTTTCTAACTATTTTAGCATGATAGGTGCCTGACTGGGTTTAGTGTGGTTTGGTTTGGTTTATGGCATACCAACCCACTGGGTCATTTAATGCTGAAATTTAATTTTCTTGGGAGCATTAGTAATTAAAAAAAACAAAAAAAAACAAGAATGTATTTTTATACTTTTATAGTGTTTTGACCCCAGAATGGGGGTTAACTATTTGCCCATAGCTGGGACTCTAACAGGTGCTACCATCCTAAGTCAGGGTGGACTTGCGAACTGATATGTCTCGGAAAGGGATATATTTGTTTGAAGTAGCTAAGTGGTTTTGGCTACTGTAACTGAGTAGTAAAATCTAGCAGGTATCCATAATGAACTGGTACTCATCGTAGTGGTAGTCAATTGGTGTAGGCCAATAGGTGTTGTCAATGGCATAGTCCAATGGCGTCTTCCTGTACCGCTACATCAGTCTATATTTATGGCCGACACCAGCCAATCATATTCCTGTGAGGGAGGACCCAGGTGTATGCATATTCATTACATCATGAACAACATCAATTAAGAGGTGGTTCCACACTCCCCAAGACCTCCCAGAGGACTTGCTGCCAG
This sequence comes from Acanthosepion esculentum, assembly GCA_964036315.1. Lineage (NCBI taxonomy): Eukaryota > Metazoa > Mollusca > Cephalopoda > Sepiida > Sepiidae > Acanthosepion > Acanthosepion esculentum. The sequence goes on along the minus strand of OZ038476.1, from coordinate 52,292,951 downwards.
ATGTAGTTTATCATCATACCCAGGAGGAAGATTACATTTCCTGCGCAATAGTAATGGTTTTTATGTCAGGTCACTATGAGTGATTGTAAAAAAAAAAAAAAAAACCTTTTTGCATGTTTTTTTTTTTTTCATTTTTGGAATGAGCAAACTGATCTCTATAAGAATGACAGACAATAGTTTTATATGTTCTTCCACAATTTAAAAGAAAAAAAAAATCTCATGCATTTTTATTCTGAAATTTTAGACTGTTTTTCTAATTTCACAAAAAATATACTTACATAATTTTTAGTATCACACTGACAAAATGCTGATAAAAAAAAAGTTGTACCAAAGTTTTACCAAGATCAGAGATGGTTTTGGGTCTTTCAACAATAAGTCAGTGATTGGTCACTTAAGATTTGATAGATTTATTAGCAGATCAATGGGAATGCCTCACTGAAGCAGGGATAAGTTATGCATACTACTGAATAAAGAAAAATCAATAGTTCATTGATAGATCTGATTATGAATATCATATTTCATGTAAATAACTGCAGAATTTTGGCTCTGTGGTTAAAGCAGATATGTAGCTAATGTAATGGTCAGTGACTAGGAAAGAAAAATCAGCAAGACATTTTAGAATTGGCAGAGATTGTTATGATCAATTTCACACAAATAGTCTTGGGGAATGTATGAATCCGTCTCTTCTTCCCACCAGCTATGGGTTAAATAACAGGACTGATTCTCAGCCTGTGACGTCATTTGTTGGACATTAGCCTCCTCAAATTCATGGGTAGGAATAGACCATTACCATACCATGCTGAGCTAATGCATGTTGACAGGGGTGGATGTGACATGCATGAATGATCAGGTCTCTTTTCAATTTGTGATCACATAAGGGAATGTAAAGAACCCGACTGGAATTCAAACTTGTCTCTCCAATTTCTCATCTCTAGCTGTTATTCATTACAGCACCTGATATCCTCAAGTGGTCACCCATCTAGGTACTGACCAGGCTCAAAATTGCTTAACTTCAGTGATCATATGGGAACTGGAGTTTCATGTGATACGGCCATAAGCATCAATAATGCTGGTTATTCACATATACCAAAGAAAAATCATAAGTTGTTTCTTTTAAGTGAAACGGGAAAAGTTGTTGAATTAAAGAAAGAAAAAAAAAGAAGTGAAGTTGCTAATGTCTAAAGCAGTATTTCTCAACTATTCCTAAATCAATGAGCATTCGTAGAATAAATAAAACTCTGGGGCACATTTTAAATTTTAATAAGGATAAAGAAGTCATGTAATTTGAAAATAATAAAGTTTCCATTTATTTTTTAAGACACTACATCATATATTTAAGAGGCAGAGTTTCATTTAAATGGATTTATGAAAAAATCTTCTATTTTCCTTTTTAGAGAGACCGATAATGAGTGATTTAAATTCATTAAGTAAGGCAAAAAGGAGATGATTATTCACTCCTTAAAGATTAAGGAATTTAGCATCCAGTTTAAAATATCAAATGATAGACTTGGCTTAGACATGGAAGTCATGTGCTTGGAGTCTCAAGCTTTTTAAAAATAAGGACTTTTTTTTTAGATATAAAAATAATTAATAAATTATTTTTCTGTTAATTTGGGGTGCACCTAGCTACTTTTCAGGGTGCATTAGCACACCAGTTGAGAAACATTGATCTTCTATGATATGAATCTTCTATACAACTGTTTAATTATTACAGTATACTGTTATAATTGTTATTGGGGTCTGGATCTCTTCAGGTTCAAGCAAAGTATTTTTTAATATTTAGATATAGAAATTTTATAAATAAAAAACAAAATAATCATAAATCAACATTAAAAACAAATTTCTGTTAGATGAAAATCAAAATAATTAAGAGGTCTTCCAAATTATTTTTTATGATGTTTTTTTATTTTTTATTTATTGGTTCTGTAGTTAACTTAAGATTTTTTTTTAATTCTTTTAAAATAACTACACCTCAAATGTAGTAAGTGAATTTTTTTCCATATTACATTCCCTCTCCTCAAAATTCTGGATTTGCCCCAGGTATGTTTTTATGTACAGAATAAAACACAGTAAATACATGGTACAGTACCATCCAGTTTCAGACATCTGCAGGGTGCCTTGAACCCCTCCAGATAAATGTGTGTGTGTACATACATACAAACACAAGCATGTCTGTCTGTGTGTCCAGAAACTAGAAAATTTGTATTCAGAGGGTATCCTGGAGCCATGGAAAACTAGAGACATCAAGAGTAATCTTCCTATCATTAAAATTCATTCTTTTATTTCAGTGTTTAGTGATAGCTATTTGTTTCAAGAGAGAGATAAAGAAAGAAAGAGAGAGATAAAGAAACAAAGAGAGAGGCTAAACCTGATTTACATACATGTGCACTTGATTAGTTTCAGTAGCAAGTAACTTAAAATTTAAATAAAAAAGTAAACATTCGGGTTTTGTCACTTTTATTCTTATGAAATGTCAAATAAAAATAGACAAACAAAATTTTAATAATTGGAGCAATAATTTTTTTTTACTTTAAAAAAAAAAAAAAATCAAAAGCAAAAAAATTGTTTCTCCACAACCAATTAACAGATGGTGATTATTTGGCTGCATGCTAGCCCACAATGCAATTTTGTGTGGCCTCAATCAAGGCCAAACTTTCCACATATGAACAGGTGCTGTAAGAAAATACTGATCATTCTTGGCAGCATTTATGCTTGTGAAAAGGGATTTTCAGCTATGATGAAAATAAAGTCAAGAATCTGAACACATTTGATTGAGGCATATTTACAAGTTTGAGAAGAACAGCAATAAGCCAATACCATCCAGAAGTTAAACCTATGGCTATATCAATTTAAATCCAAGTATCTTATTAACTGTTGTGTTAATGAAAATTTCATATTCTATTGTTGCACTTTTCCTATATTAGTCTTTTCTATATCATTCATTTTATAAACAAAATAATACTCTAATTCTAAAATCTCATATATTCTGTAATGGAATTACATAAATACCTCCTTTATGAATACAAATTAGATAAATACCTCACACTTTAGGTTAAAATAACACTGTATGTAGTTTGAGGAATTAATTGCTGCAAGTAGTTTGTTTGGTAGAGTGCATCATCATTTGCCATAGGTTGCAAATGCTTTGGTAGATATCATACTATAGCAGCATCGTGTTTTTCTTTACAAGAGTCAAAGAAAACCAAAAATGGGGGTATTGCTGCCATGTGTGGACTGAAGCTGCCCAATCTTTCCATCATTTATGCAGTCTTGTAGCCACAGATTGCATGTTGCAAGCCTATCCCTACTCTGCCACTATTTCCATGGCTAATGTACAGAGGAGCCCCATTCTTTAGTTCTACCAGTTCAGAACTTTACAGCCAAGAATTACCATGCTTTATCCAAAAACTACCCTAATTTCTTCTGTATTCCAATTGTAAGGAGAAAATCTTAACCTCTTCAAACCAAAGACAAATCACTGTCTATCCTCATAATTCTCACCTTCAATTAACCTCTTATGTACATATGACACATCTCATTTAGTAATATCCTAACATGAGTGGATCTTGAGCTTTGTATTAGGTGAAGTTTAGTTTGAAGAAAAAAAACATAATAAAATTTATACAAAAACATGCCAGTCAATCCAAAGATTTAGTTCTATAACAAAGTGCTCAGAAATCGGAAAGCAGAGTTTGAATTCCAGTTGAATCATTACATTCACTAACGTGGTAGTACCCTTGGGAAAGGTATGAATCCTCTTCTAAAACCCCAGCTATAAGTAAATAAGCAGGACAAACCGGATTCTTCAGCCTTGGATGGCAACTGGTCTGCCGCAGAAAGAAATGGCAACTTACTGCAGGAAAAAAATCTGCCTCGTCAGTCATGTATCGAAAGATACATGATCGCCTAAGCATGTATCATGCACGGCACATAACTAACTGACCCTTAGGATGGCTTAGTTCTGTAACAAAGTGCTTAATGGTTGATTCTGTTTTGCGGCATATCAATATCTATGGGTTATTTGATGCCAAAATCTAAATATTTTGAACAGTTTTAAGTTTTCAACTGCAGCTAAGTATTGGTCATTTTGCTATAAAATTTATAGCTGGTAATTCTGCTTTAAAAATGTATTGTTGGTAATTCTACTATAAATATGTATCATTGGTAACTTTTTTTATATAAAATGTACTGCTGGTATTTTTATACTTTCATAGTGTTTGTGGGATTCACTAGTTGGACCCTAACAGGTGTTACCACTCCAGATCAAGGTGGACCTGGGAACAACAGTAATTAAGAGGTGGTTCCATGCTCCTCAAAACCTCCCAATCAGAGACCTTGCTGCCAGATGTAGTTTATCATCATAATCAGGACTACAAGGTACTTTAGAGTTAGCTTTCATCATTGGACCCTGCATTAAATGAATGCTGTCACATGTTGGCAAGTTTCAATGTATATCGAATGCTATTACTTTTCCCCATTTTATGCTGTATGTGTTTGTTTTCATCTGTGTTGTGTGCGTATTTATTTTTGTGTGAGTTAATGCACTTGGGGACTGCTGTCCAATTTTAGTGTGCATTGCGCAGCGACAAGAAAAATATATAAATTATTTTAAAGGCTTTCATTTTTACACAGCTGAAGAAACATTTCGCTTTATCAGATTAAATTTAATTCAATCTAGAAGAAAATCTAATTTACAAACCAATTTCAACTTTATTTCAATTTTGTGTTTTTTTGTTTTATTTTTTTTACATGGATGTTCACCTTGTACAAGGCCCAAGAACCACTTGAGTTAGAGGGTCACAATTGCAAGGTGATAATGCCACCAAAACGCAAGGAGTACACCAGAAGTGAAAGAGAAGGAAAGGTTTTAGAAGTAAACAGAAACCCAATCCTAAGCCGGAAACAAGAGATAAAACAACTATTCTTATTCAAAAGAACTGGGTAGGAGTGTGAAATGGATGTTAGGCAAAACTATCTACTCCTATTGAGGAAAGAAAAAAAAAAAAGGAAATACATAATAAATAAAATTTCTGAATTTTAGGTAGAGATGTTAGAAGTATAGAGTTGAAGTAGACTTTAGGAATAGGAACTGGAAACCCAATCCATTACTCCTGTTCAAAAAGACCAGAGAATAGTGTAAACTGGATGAGGGGCAAACCTATCTTATTTGTAAAAGGTGCAATGCCCATGAAAAAAAAAAGAAAAAAAAAAAGATATCAGTTCTGTCCATTTGTTAATGAAAGTTGATTGGATGATATAAAATTATTTCAGTTGTTAATATTCATTAATACTATTTTAGCCCAAGCAACACCATATAACCTTCCTTGTCTCATATTTATTTTTTAAATAATTTTTTTATCAAAAGTTCGGTTTCCATCATTTTTAAATTATATTAAAAAAAAAAAAAAACAAATAAATCAATTATGACATTCTAGATTTATGTTACACTTTGTATAATAAAGTCTGACACCTTCAAACTGAGATATTGATTATTTTTTTTTATTTTTTTTTTTTTAGATATAAACAAACTTATGGCGTATTGCTTACCTAAAAATATTCCAAAAATTTTACTCACATCAGTTGGTTTATTTTGAAAACATTAACTTGCTTAATAAAATCTGTATATATTGAAATGGCAAGTCAAAAATCTTTTGGTCCAACAGATGATAAAATCCACAAGTGTGGGTGGGTGTTGAAGAAACATAGCTAAAGAGATTCGAGATTCAGTCTGATGATAATGGATGCCTGAAAGAGAGAGAGAGAGAGAGAGAGAGAGAAATGGGGGAAGAGCTAGTAATTTCCTTGTTTGCCTTCACAGACCTTTTTGGATTCTTATTGATCCAGTGTTAGAAAAGAGACACGCCCACACATATACTCCACCCACACATGAGCATGTGATTCTACGTGCGTGTATGCATTCATTCATTTATTCTGACTCATATAATTTTTGGTTATTGCATGACCAGTAAGTATATCCCAGCATGATTTGATCAATAAAGCAGCTCTGTAAATAAAAATGGACCTGTTTAAAGTGGCAATGGTAATGCAGAATTGAGACAGGAAAATCAGGAGTAGGAGGAAACTCATTCTCCTTCTCATCACTTTAACAGGTATATGGAAGGAGAGAGGGAGACCAATCAAATGAAATAAATAGGAAGAAAAATTAAGATCTTAAAAACATTTGCCAAGAATTAAAATAGATAAATCAGAATATGCTAGAATGAACCAGTTGATGTCCCATTCTTCTATGTACCATGTCCCTTCAGAACAATGGCGATTAGGTTCTTTGCTTTTTATGTGCCGTGTCCTTTCAGGACGTAGGTGATCACAGTTCTCCATCTCCCTCTATCCCTTGCAGCTCTCAACAAGTTCATTCCCTCTGCCACCTCCCCCAGACGACATTCCGTCATCCACTTGCTTAAGGCCCGCTAAGTATGTCATGCATTGTTTTCCTTTGTCTCTTTCTCTCTATTCGACCCGTGAGTATCAGTATCAGATTCTTCAGGCCCTTCCTCCTCATTATGTGTCCCAAGAACTTCATCTACCTCTTCCTTTAAGTATAAGCCTCCTCCTTGTTTGCATCCCCTCTTAGACCTCATTGTCCATGATATCCTCAGCATCCTTCTGTAGAACCACATCTGTCGCCTTGAGTCTCTTCATCTTTGAGGAAATTGTCCAACGTTTGCTGCCGTAAAGGAGGACAGATGTCATGTAACAGCTCAGTATTCTTTTCTTCGTTACCAAAGAAATTCTCCTGTCTCACAATACTCTTCCCAGCTTTTGGAATGTGTCCTTGGCCATCCCAATATGTCTACAGATCTCAGTGTCACATTTACTGTCCTGTCAGAATGCTTCCCGGATATTTAAACTTCCGAATTTCTTTTCTGTGTCTGCTATCAGTACTGTGTCATCTGTGTAGCTTATGTTATCTCTCCTAAACCTTATTCCACTATCTATTTACTCAATCTCGCTAGGTAGGTTATGAATTGTTTTCTTCTGTCACTCTTGCCTTTAATCTATCCTGTGAGTATCAAGTTTTCCAATCCCTTTTTCCTAAGTGCCCTAGAAATTTCAACTATCTCTTCCTGATGTTAAATGTTGTTATTTCCATTTTCTCTAAAACTTTGCTGTTGCTCACATGTTCTGTCCATGGTATTCTCAGCATCCTTCTGTAGAACAACATTTCTGTTGCTTCAAATCTCTTCTTCATCTGTGAGGAAATTGCCCAGCATTCACTGCCATACAGGAGGACTGATATTATGTAACAGTCAGTTATGTGCCATGTGTGATACACGCTTAGGCGATCATCTATCTTGATACATGACTGAGGCAGATTTTTTCCAGCAGTAGGTTGCCATTTATTTCTGCGGTAAACCAGTTGCCATCCAAGGTTACAGAATGCAGTCTATCCTTCTATTTACCCATAGCTGGCGGGAGAAGAAGAGGATTCATACCTTTCCCAAGGGTATTAGCTAATAAGTGAATGTAATGGATTCAACTGGAATTTGAACTCGGCTCTCCGATTCCTCAATCTGAGCCGCTACCCATTACTCCACAGTTCAGTACTCTTTTCTTTGTTTCTAATTAACTTTTTCTGTTTCTTAATACTTTGCTTAGCTTTTGGAAGGCATCTTTTGCTATGCCAATGTGTCTTTGGATTTCTATGTCACACTTTCTGTCCTCTGTTCAAACACTTCCCAAATATTTAAATTGTTGTACTTGTTTGAGTTTTGTATCTCCAATTTGTAATTTTCATGTTGGGAAAAGGAGCAGCCCAACCCCACCATTAGTGATTAAAAAAAATGTTACTAAACGAATAAAATAAGTTATATGCTCATACAAGTATGAAATCAAGTGCAATGTTCATGAAAGTATAAAAAGCATTTTTGATTGTCTGAATTTCACAGATGAGGAATTATCATTTACATTATTTATAATTGGATTAATATCAACATCTTTGGCGGGCACAAAAGTTGAAATGTTTTGATAACAACAGCCTTCTTCAGGTATCTATCAATCTTGGTAACCTGCAGGGAATTTCTAAATGAATTCTTTATTTATTGTATTTAAATTTATCTAGATTAAATAATGGGGGCTCAGTTCAAAATTCCCCGAAGGTTACTTAGATTGACAGAAACTTGAAAAGGGCAGAGGTCACAACAGCTAAAACACAATAACAAAAATGCGGATATTATTCCAACAGTAAAAAATATAAATAGTTCTTGATTAAATATTTAATTTTTTTTTTGTTCTTCAGGTTATAGACAATCATGGTTATACACAACTCCCATTCCTTTAATGAGTGAACTGTCAGGACTTCTTGGGAAAGAGAGTGGTTTCCTGTTGCCTAAAGTTTTAAATTAAGAGTTGTCCTCCACCTAGACTTGAGAGCCCCCATCTATCTTACAATTTAACCCATAGCTAGAAGTGTGGTTGGGGAAGATATGGATTACTGCCTTTCCAAAGGGCATTAGTGTGAAGTGAATGCAACAGACTATGCTAGAATTTGAACTTGGATCACTGATAACTTATGCAATCACACATCTATATTATCATATAATGAGATAGATATTGGAAAATGCCTGTGACAGAGAGAGAGTCTGGGAAACACACACATTTTTTATTGAAATTGGAGTAAATCTGAATAGCGAAATTAGATCAGAGCATTTTGTTTACTGATGAGGAAATCTGATCTAGGATAGGAGTTGTACCCAATGGAATCTGGGTCATTAGAAGACAATGGAAATGGTTGGAATAATTTTTATCGGTTAAAACTTGGAATAGAGGTGAGTAAGCAAGAAGGACCTTTAGAATTCACATGATTTTGGTTAAAGCAGCCAAAACCTCGTGGTGATCACATGCGAGGTGGTGGGGCTGAGGGTCGGTTATGACTAGCTGGGTTTTTCTATATAAACGCGTAGTTATGCTGGAAAAGTGGCAGACAGAAGAGAGAGACGGGAGAGGCCGCGATCGGTCGGCACAGCGGCATTGCATGCGTGCCGACATGCGCATGGGCACCAGCGTCGACCATTATGGATCGCGGCGCTACATGAGAGACGGGAGAAAATTCTCGACAAAACTGGAGAAGAGAATTAGCCTGGGCAAAAGTTGGGCTAAGAGACAGTGGAAAGTCGAGTTGGTGACTTGAGGAGGAGAGGAAGTGATGTCAGAGATTGGAACGAAGCGTCTGCTAACATGTACTGTTGATATAAGTACCGCTGCTTCTGCTACCACGCATATTACTACTACAGTTACTACTGCTGAGGAGGAACGCCACTATAAACTTCAAGCCCTGCACAGAAATCTTATCCCTCTATCACAAGAGTTGTATATCATTCTGAGACGATTTAACAAGTTAATCACAATACACTCTGTCTAGAATCCAGTGTATGAGTTTTTACGTCAAATACTTTTCTTTTCTGTAACCTGTTTCTTTTCTATACTATTCTTTTCTGCTATATAAAAGACATTAACAATTCAACCATTGAATAGTTGTTTGTCCGGCTTTCTGCAGATATTATTTTTTTTTGCTGTATTCTAAATTTCTTAGTGCAGACTCTCCAGCCGTGTCTACATCTTCAGTCAACCGTGAATGGATGAACATCACTTCTGCTTTCTGGATCAAACCAAACACAATGTGGACAGGAAGCAGGATTAAACCAGTGGGCCGGTCGAATGATCTACAGATGCTCTGGGGACCCACGGCCACTCCCTTAAGTTTGGTTAGGATCGAGTAGACACCTCAACCCAGAGAGTAAGACGTCGGAGGTTGAGGGGCTGGGGCAAAAATGTTAGAAATCCCAATATTTTTTAATCTCTTCTTGGTTAGGATGAGCATTTTTCCAATACTAATTACCAATCATCAGCTAAGAAAGAAAGAAAAAGCAATAGAGAAAGACGGTATAGCTAAAAGAAACGGATATATAAAATTGGAAACAGAATCCATATATATATATATATATATATATATATATATATATATATATAAGACAAAAGGAAAACTTATCTTTTGTTTTTATTCATAGTTCTTTTACAGATATACTATCTGAAATTTTTACATGCATGTGTACACATGCACACACACACATTATATATATATATATATATATATATATATATATATATATATATATAATTGGTAAATTTACCAATGTTAATTTTTGTTTTTTGACTCTCCTCACCACCTCCAACTACTTTCAAATTAGTCAAAAAACAATTACATAAACAGAAAAAAAAAATCATTGAAAACAAATGTAGCAACATTTGAAAGTACATGGAGAAATAAATAAAAATGAACTTTGGTAAATTTACCGATTATATAAAACAATTAATTCAGAAATTTGTAAAAGTTAATAAAAAATTGGATAGACAGAACTTGTTGATATTATTCAACCAAACACGTTTGACTATATATATATATAAACAGGAGAAATTTCACTTGAAAGCACAAAATTTAACCTTGCCTGACTGACTTCTCCATGGCCAAGCCAGTAAAGAGTACCAGGTTAAACGGTAGCTCCCTCTGCCCTGAGGGATGTAGGTTCAATTCCAGCAGATGTGTACAAGTTTTTCTTTAAGATTTCTTGAACATTCAGGCCAGTAAACAAAAATAAAGAACTATACTATTTAATAAATAAATGGAATGTCTACTCAAATAAAAGTATCCACTAAAAATGATGTTTAAGGTGATAAAAATCCGTCAGATTAATAAAAAAAAAAAAAACCATTATCTTTGGATATGAATGTGCAGATATATATTGTTAGCAAAAAGGTAATAATATAAGTTCAGGATATTTAGCAAAGACCAATTTAAAGCTTTGTGGTGTTTCATTTGTCAACGTCCAGACAAAAACATCACAAAACCAAGTCAGACTTTGATAAGTATCCTGAACTTTTTATATTTTTGATAACAATTATTGCTCTAGAAATCTACTGAACACTGACAAAATTCTGTATATATATATATATATATATATATATATATATAAGAAGAAAAAAAAATTGAGATTTTATATAAATATATTTAATTACTCATTAGCCATGCTATTGGAATGAAAACAGTGAGAGCAGGAAAAATCATCATTAAAAAAAAATCCATCATAAAAATTCATTAGCATTACCACTATTAAATGTTTTCTCATTTAAATCAGTTTTATATCCTTAATATTTTTGCAATTAAATAATTTTTGTGATTTTGAAAGATGATGGTTAAGAATAATGCTGAAGTATATAAATTGAAACAAGAATTTTAACAGAACAAAAAAAATTATGTAAATATGAGTGAAATGGATTAAATTATTTATTTATATGGAAAATATATAATGAACTATATGTGGTATCAAAACTATAGTCTAAGAAAAAAAAGTAGGTATAGTTTTGTACTGTATCTTCTGCTTTTCAAAAGAATTCAATTTTAACCTACTCTGTTGTGTTAACTGGGAAAGGTATGAAATCATTTCTCCTCCTAATTATGGGTTAAATAGTAGGATGAACTTGGCTATATATAGCCACTCAGAGAGGAACTATTCTGAATTCAGAAGTGGAAATAGCAATGAGAAACTAGAAGTCATGGCAATTCACAGAAAATACAAAACAGAAATCTGTGGAGCACCATCATCCCCAGTCCTAAAAAGAGAAGGAATTAAAAAAATGTTCTTTATCTCCTTTCTTTTAAAGGAATTCACTTCTAGCCTATATTGGTATTGTCAAACTAAATTTGTTTTTTGCCTCTTTGCACAACTTTAAAGTTAACTTGGCTGGCATACATAAAAACACAGTGAACACTTACATTGCCAAATTCTATATATTATAGATAATCGTAACATTTGGAAAATAGTTTTTGTTATTTTTAGTCTTCCAGCCTGCTGTTACTGCCTGGATAAATGAGACTATACTAAACAGTCAGGTGGAAGGAAAGTGATTATATGTTGAAAAGAAATAAAATGCCATGAAGGCAAGACCTATTTCATTAGATGAAATATAGATGTATTGTTCTTTAACACAATTCAAAAGTTAAAAAGAAAAAAAAAATGTTTGCAAATATCTGATTAAGCTTCTTTTTTTCCCCTCTTTTTAAATTAATCTTCTATGAAGAATTATTTTTATTGGTGCTGGAAGTAGAAATTATAGAGACTGATTTAACTTACCCAAACCACTAACCTAAATTCTGTACACTGAATAGAGAAATGGATAACCCCTGCATCAGTAAAAAAAAATCACATTGGCAATAAACCAAGTCACTTCTCTTCCAGGAATTTAAAGCCATCTTAAGTTATTTCTGTCTGAATTTCTGAGATGTTATTATTTACAGTCAAACTAATGCCTTCACCTTTTTTTGTTGTCATAACATTTTAGCCATTGTATCCTTTGGCTTTCTTGAGGCATTTGTTGATCTGGGTAACTTTCAAGGAATTTCAAACAAAATCTTATTATACAGAGAAAGATCACTTTCTGCCATCTGTGTCAACGGTTTGGTTTGTTTTACAACATATCAACCTCAATGGGTTATTTAATGTCAACAAAATTTTTATTTCTGATATTTTTTTTCAAACATGTATTGCTAGTACGTAATATTTTTCCTTCAAAAAATCTATTGCTGATAATAATGTATTGCTGGTAATTTTTTTTTTTTACAAAGTATTTCTGGTATTAAGACCTATTTTTACACTTTCATAGTGATTTGACCCCAGTTTTTTTTTTTGGGGGGGAGTAAATATTTGCCCATAGCTGAGACCCTAACAGGTGCTACCACCCTGGGTCAGGGTGAAGCGGGGAAAATCAGCAATTAAGAGGTCGTTCCACGCTCCTCAAAACCTCCTGATCAGAGGCCTTGCTGTTGGACATAGTTTATCATCATACCCAGGACACGGATGTAGTTTATCATCATACCCAGGACAGTCTGTGTCTAGGGATATTTTAGCTTGTTCTTATTTAACACCACTCCATTATTGCTCACCTCATTTCTGCTGAATCTAAATCTGTACTGCACAGTTCAAGGATTGAACTTAATTACTGTCAACAAATGAATGAATGAATAGAAATTGGAACTAATCTGGGGTTATGTCATGAAATCTACTAACTACCTGTTTCTTTGAAATAAATCATGCCACTAATGTTGTTTTATGAATTTTTTTTTCAATTTATTTCATTTTTCAGTATCTGTTAGGTGATTAATGGATGAACCAGAGGCTGCATTTTACATGAAAATGTAATAGTTGATGGTTAAAGGCTTTTAACTATTAGCTATTGTTTAGACCACAATGCTGAAAATGATCTTTTGAAGGTATATCATCCTTGATTTATTAACCCAGTTAATACATATCTATTTCCAGTCTGCTTTTCCTGCATTTGTAATGTTTTGTGATGGGGACTGATGCATATTCAGCGTTTTTGGCGAGCATTTTTGTTGGTGTTATTATATAAAGATGTATATTATATGAAGAATATTTCAGTTGGTGTTATTGATGACAATTAACTTGGCCATTTTGTGCAGATGCATCACAATTCTTTTTAAGGGTCTTTTAATTATCTCTCTCAATAATACCTTATTAGCCATACTCCATACATTAATAAAATCTGATCTAAACATGACTAATTACACTGATTTTTGTTGACTAATGTTCTGGTTAGTGCTAGGTTTTCATCAATCCATAAAAAACAAAAATATGTCCATATTTTTTTGCAAATATTTTTCAAAGAGTCATTTTTGTGTGGGTTTAAACCTGTTTTTGAGCTAATCTACCATGATATTTGACTGAACTGCAATGCAACAGCGTTTAAACTTCTGACCATTAAAAATTTTATGCCTTTTGCTTTGAATAATATTTTACCAAGAACCATGTTATTAATCAGTGAAATAATAAGTGATATAATAAGTATTTTTTCAAACTGTGATCTTTCTTGGCTCTTACTCAGATTATCACCCAGCAGATCCTCAAAAATGCATAAGTTAGGGAAAATGCTTGAAAAATATATTCAAGGCATTAATATCTTAAAAAACGAAAAAGGTAGTCACTATATTCTGAAGATGACAGAATTAACTTTAATCCACAAGGCTATTGTTCTGTTATGATAAAAATGAGGACATTAGACAGAATGTAAATAATGTAAATGAATCAAGTTAATTGGAAAAAGTAAATCATTTTCAATGTGATTGGCTGTACATGATAGGCTATGAAAAATGGCAAACACAGGATATTGCAATAAGAGGATTTTACAAGTATTGGGGGTTGTGCAATTATAAATAGAATGGAAGTTGCTGAAATGTAGATATTTTTAATTACCAAATATGGCCAGTACATTGTTGATGTTGTAGGTTTTTTTTTTTCATGATAAGGGCTACAATTATTTTACAGTTAGGAGGTGCATATTATAATTGTGTTCTTGATGAGTATTTTGTGTACAAAGATTGATAGGTGTTTTGACTGTTTTAAATGGACCCTTTTGGAGCTTTGGTCTGAGACATATAGGGTCAGCTATCTTGATAAATAAGTGGGGATATGTCTGACATAGTTATTTATGAATTTGTTTTCTTTTGGAATGCAGTTCCCTATGGAGTATTTGAATTAATAAATAATATTGATTTTAAATAATCTGAGAAGTTGCTGATAAGTTTGGTGGTTTTTAATTTTTTATAAATTAACTTAATATATTTAGTTTGTTCAACTGGAATAATGTATTTTTTTATTCTTTAGAGAGAATTCAGCTTGTTTGTAATTTCTGGTTTCAATAGAATATACTAATATTATTGCTATTATCTCAATGCACAACTATATATATATATATATATATAAATAAAAGGTAGATAATCTGATTTTCTTTAGGCAGAGACATATAGGCTTGTCAAAAGATTAACAGTGTAGCAGAGATGTTTTCCTATATCTACATGTATTTCCATAAGATTTTGTGGCTCTGAGAGTTTTATGTATTTTGTGTCAAAAATAATTCCAAAGATAAGTTACTCTATTAATCAAAGAATATTCGTATGGTTGATATACATTGTAATGTCATTCGAGAGATTCCTGCAAAATCTCATTACTTTTATCTTATAGTTTTTACACAAAGAAAACTTTAGTTTTTATTGGGGTTCTATTTTGATAAGTATTTCAGAGCATTGTTTTTTTTTTCAAATCCATTAAAATCTACTAATTAGTGCTATATCAATAACTGATTTGAGCAATTACAGAAAGCAATGAAGATTGACAAGATTTCTTAAAGAAATCTGTTGTAAATCTGCTTGGATTTTATGTAAAAAAAATAAGAATGCATGCATGCATGCATGCATGCATGCATGCATGCATGCATACATACATACATACATACGTACGTACGTTTTTCAAGTTTAGGTATAATTAAATGAAGTAATAAATTGATCACTGACCCTGGTATAAATTTAAACACTTGGCATAAAACATTTATAGTCTACCAATAAAGCCACTTGAAACTTGCAAATTTTAAATTAATATATTTTCTAAGTAAAATTTTAAAAACTTGTAAACAAAAACTGAAAAGTTTTCAGTTTTATTTAAAAAACAAAAAAAAACAAAAGAACCATTTATTTACTCTATTTACATGTGAACTATTGTCCTCGTCTTTGTTTTTATCACACCATTTTGGCCAATGTGCTCTCCAACCTTCATTAGGTGCATGCCAATCTGGGCAACCTACAGAGAATTTAGATAGGTGCTCTGTATATCTTTTATGATGCATAGATCCATGACATGTGAGAGTAACTGCAATATAGCAACAACACCAAGTAGAAGCTTATGAAGCTTTGACTAATTCAACTTTAGCACTGAAAACGTTTATTTTTTTTATATGGTGGATGCTTACAAGTGAGACGGGAGATGGGATGTGCTTATTTTATTAGCAGAGAACCCAACGCAATTACAATGTCTATAATATAAATATTGTTAAATATGAAATTTAGATTCTTATTCACTTATAGATGTCTGCAATTATATTTATCAAAATTTCTCTGAACTTATAAGAAACAGATAAGAAAAAAAAATTAGAAAAATAAATCCTACTAGCACAATATAAACAAAATCTAATGAACACTATTTACATTATTCGGACTATTGTCCTCATCTTTGTCACCATATTTATTACAATGTTTCAGCCGTTGTATGCTCCGGCCTTCTTCAGATGGTTGGAATGTTGAACTGAACCCTTTATATCACTCCCTGGGATAGACTGTTCTAGTTCCATGTGCCATGTTTAATGGATGCCAGTTGTCTCCAAGTTCTCTACTGCCTTCACCAGGTATTGAACTCACATTCTTTGGGTCCTGTCATTGGATCTAACTAACACCTTTATCCACTGTGCCATGTGTCCTTGAGGAAGAAGGCCAAAGCATACAACAGCCAAAACATTATAATAAATATGGCGATAAAGACGAGGACAATAGTTCGAATAGTGTAAATAGTGTACATAATAATCTCAGAAATATAGACAGATACCAAAATCTAATGAAATTTGATATCTACCTATGTTCCCCTTCCCACTACAAGGCTTATGAGCCACTGAAGGTAGAGTGTTAAAAATGAGGTTGTTGTATGGGTGTAAGAGGAGTGGAGTAAGTAAGTGCAGATTATGAGGATAGGTAGTTGACCTGAGACTATTGTTAATCTGAGGTTAAGGGAAGTATTCTCTCAGGAACCTGTTCTACAAAGTAGCAGTTCTTGGAGAGAAGCTGTCTGAGCAGAACTTTCATCTTACCAATGGAATACAAAAGGAATGAGGATTGTTTGACACTGTATGTGGCATGGTGGGTCTTAGCTGTAAAGATTTGGGCTGGTGGAACTATGGAATGTTGCTTGTCTGAACATTTGCCATAGAACTAGTAACAGAGTACCAATAGACGTACAATATTTTGTCTGTAGGAAAGGGGTGTACCTATAGTTTAAGAAATTCAGGATTCCTATGAGAAGATGTTTCTCCATAGAGAATCTACAGTATACAGGTAATGATAAATTGTTATTTTTTATCATCATTTCACCCCAAGCAAGACGATAAAACCACTAAGATGCAAGGAGGAGTTACTGGGAGTGAAAGAGAATGAAAAGACTTTAAGAGAATGAACTGGAAACCTAATCTGAAGCAAGAAACAAGGAATAAAACTACTCCTGTTCAATAGATGGAAGGAGTGTGAATTGAGCGATAGGAAAAATATGTTATCCTACATAGGATGTTGACACTTGCTTTTAGCAGGGCTAAGTGATTACAAAAATGGAATGTCTAAAAAAAAAAAATTTATGAATTTCTTAAAGATTAAGAATAATGATATACTTTCATCAAGCACATAAAAAATTCATAAATCAGATGAGATACTATCTTTAAACTTAAATTCATTTTTCCTATATTATTAGAACCTGCAAAGATGTACCATGGAATGTCAACTGGTTTCACAAGTTCTATTAATATAAACTCTTATTTATTTACGCTTAAAATGACAGACTGACAAGGATTAAAATATCCAAAATATTTCTCAAAACTGAAAATGTTCAACGATTGTTCAGGACTGAATCCAGTTGAACAAGATCAATTGTCTGCAATGATCAACTTGGATCAACGCTACAAGAGCAAATCTCTTATTTTTAGAACAGAGACTTTGGCAAGTAGCCAGAACACAGAATTTGGAGATCATATTCCGTGAATATAATGTGCAAAGAAGGAATGATGTGCACAAGAATGTGTTGCTATATTTTGATTTTTTTTTCTTTTTTAGCAATATATATTTGATAAATTAAACAAATATAGAAATAACATCTGAAAAGATTTGAATTCAAATCCCATTTTTACAAAGGCCCCCATTTTATCCAAGAAACCATTACCAAGCAAATTATATAATTCAAGATTTTCAACTGAGTTATCGTGATTTTTATACCATACACAAGTGTCTGCAACTACTTGTACTTGTCACAGTAAACAAAATAAATGACAGATGACAGATTAAACTAATAACAATCTTAATTTAATATATGTCACTTAACAAAAACAAAACACTAAGGCACATGGGGTTACTGGGTATGGAAGCATTAGCAAACAGAATCATTACTCAAGGACAAAAGAAGAGTAATCACGAGGACAGTAGATAGCAATTGACATTGCATTTAAATTTTTGCAGATTAAAGAATGAAGCCAGAAGGGAGTTCCATAAGTGAGACAAGAAACTGTTAGCATAGAATTTACAGTTACATCTAGCCAGCTCAACTGTAAATTAATGAGATCTTGATGCCAGTCTAGTATTGTGCTTAAATTCAAGAAGTCTAGGTACCATAACAAAGAGCTCATCCGAGCAATTACCATGAAAGTATTTATAGAAAAGGCAGAGAGAGGCAACCTTACGGCAATGGGAAAGTGACTGAAGCTGAGTTGCCGAATCAGGACTGATAATATTGCTGAGTCTTTGGATGTTATCAAGGAGCTTAAGGTAAATAGCAGTGGAACTGGAACATATGCAACAGCACACACACGACACAGTGAACCAACTTTTTTAACAGCTGACCTAGCAATGGATTCAATTTCATATTTCCATTTCATGTCAGCTGATAACGTTAGCCCGATAAGGCACAACAGGTCACTTTCCTTATTTTGTTTATTACATTTACAAATAGTCATGTAGTGTTACTACTAAAAAATAGCAGTATTGGTACTACTTAACTGAACGCATTTTGCAATTTCTCTCGGGCGAAAATTGTTTCTGCAATGAACTTTATCCATGGAGACTGGTATTTTAGTTCTCCTAGAAAATTTTAATGAACCAATTCCAGTTTGTAATAAGAAAGCAAATTATATAGGCAATTATACAAATTTAAAACAAAGTAGCTTCCAAGCAGATTCAAACTTACATTCTGTTTGTACAGGAACCTCATTACTTGATATTTTATATTGAATCTTACAGTATGTACATATGAGAAAGTTCTGAAACATTCTCAACCTGACTAAGAAGCCCTTCCAAAATCCTGATATTTTGTCATTTGATTAGATTTTGGCAAATTAGTTACGGTTTTCAGCAACCCTTTACACACACAAACAATATGGGGGGGAAAAAAAAAACTTGCACCAATGATAAGTGCATTAAAAAGAAAAGTCAAGAAATATAAGCAGTTAATTGCTGATCTCCCCTGGAGAGTGAAAGGACAGCCCCACCTACGAAACTCTGGAGTTGGGATACCAAAAGTAACATCAATCAGTTAAATGACAAACCTATATATATATATATATATATATATATATATATATATATATATATATATACATACACACAGTAGCGGCCATAATATAAGGAACGGAAACAACAAAGACATAAATATGTGTATTACTTAAAAAGTAATGCATGACTAGCAATGAAATTTTTACCGAATAAAGATTAGGGTGTAATGCATAAATATTATACAGTTACAAACATTTACATTTTTTTTTTTTTTTAAATAAAGATTAAATGGAACAAAGGAAATAAGCTACTGGACAAAAGTTAAGGAACGATCTTGTTAATACTTGATTGTGAACAAAATATCAACAAAATTTAATATTTGGTAAACATCCCCTTATTTTCAATGACTTCTCTGCATCGTCGACCATATGATCTAATTAATTTCTTGCAAAAATCAGCAGTAATTCCCTCCCATTCGTCTCAATAACTCCCATAGGTGATCCTGGTTTTTCAGGTTTATTTTCTGAGCCCTTTCTCCAATTATCTTCCAAACATTTTCTATTGGATTCAGGTCAGGGCTCTGGGCTGGTCACTTCATTAGGGCGATTACTTCTTCAAATAAAGCCATAACCTTCCAAGCCTTGTGGCAAGGTGCATTGTCCTGCATGAAAATAGGAGATTCATAAAGATTATTGAAAAACTCTGAGTTTTTTAACAATGTAAATTAAAAGTTTATGCAAATTATTAACATTGTTCCTTAACTTTTGTCCAGTAGCTTATTTCCTTTGTTCCATTTAATATTTATTTAAAAAAAAAAAAAAGACTATTATGTAAATTTTTGTAACTTTGTATAATATTTATGCATTACAGCCTAATCTTTATTCAGTAAAAATTTCATTGCTAATCATGTATTACTTTTTAAGTAATACACATATTCATGTCTTTGTTGTTTCCGTTCCTTATATTATGGCTGCTACTGTATATATATATATATATATATATATATATATATGAGAGAGAGAATTTTATATATGTGTGTGTGTGTGTGTGTATATTTAGGTAGCAATCCTTCTCATGCACATTTCAATGAATACGACAGACAAGGTGCTTTGATTTAGTTTTTTCTATACAATTTCTCATGTGTTCTAATAATTGTTTTCTTTTCAGATGAGATATATATATATATATATATATATATATATATATATATATATATATATATATATATATTATAAATGATGATGGTCAATCCTGATGATTTGAGGTATGAGGGCACAAAAATCTTCAGTTCATTTTTTTATGTTTATGCCTTAAATGGCACTACATTCCTGCTACTGACTTACACATCAATCTGTATTTACTGTGGATGACAGGATTGTAAGTGGAGCAGGTTAGAAGGTTTGATCGAATCTTGGTATTAGCTCTTAGATCATGAAGATGGATCAAACAAGATTTTCTTCATACCTTTATAGCAGACTGTCCTAAATCAGCAGACAGTTGCTGATACCACCTGATGAGTGGACCAAATGATTATACAAAGGTTTGTCTACAAAACTCTGCAGTCAGGGTGCTGAATACAACATCAATCGGCTAAATAACAAATCTTATATTTATATTAATCCTCTCTGATATATATCTCCACAGATAGTTTTGCTGTATCACAGCTCTTCAGTTTGGCTAGATGTCTGATTGCTTCAAGCTGGGACTGAAACACAACCGATTTGGCATCAGTCAGAGATCCTACCCCTAAGTCGTTTGTATGGCAGAGGGAAAGGAAAATTTTATCCTTTTCTATACAAAATACACAGTACTTTGTCTGCTGTCTTTAATGAAATTATATTATATATATATATATATATACGCAAATTTCATTGAATACGACACACAAGGTGCTTTTATTTACTTTTTTTATATTTTTTTTTTTTTACACAATTTATCATACAATCTAATAATTTCTTTCTTTTCAGATGATAAATTATATAAAAACTATCTGAATGTTCTTTTTATCTGTGCGCTTTCGGATATACATTTAGCCATTTTCAAGGATTAAATATTTTAACTGTTATATAAGAAATAGTTTGTTGCATGTTTGTTTTATAAAATGTTTTCGTTTTTCAAAACATGGTCAAGATATTGTGTCCATGTTCATAGTTATCAAGTGTTAGTTATTTTGTTTTTATTAATAAGGCTTCCATTATTTTTAGCTTTTTTTTGCATGTAGATGATGCTATTATATTAGTGTTATCAACAAGTATGTTACGAATAGTGTCCGGTAGGTCACCATGAATATTTAAATGAGATCTAATTGAGCTATGGTCAGAAAGGTGTAGAGTGAGTCTGCATGTCAAACATGTTGTAGTGTGGCCTATATAATTATTTATGAATTTTGATTGATCAGGAATACAATTCCTTAATGGGCATTTAAATTCGTAAATAATATTTGCCCTATTTAATTTTGTTCTAAGAGGTGATTTCTATTTCTTATTTAACAGTTAAAATATTTAATCCTTGAAAATGGCTAAACATATAGCCGAAAGCGTTCAGATAAAAAGAACATTCGGACAGTTTTTATATAATTTATCATCTGAAAAGAAGTAAATTATTAGATCACATGAGAAATTGTATAAAAAAACTATATGAAAGCACCTTGTCTGTCATATTCAATGAAATCATGAAAGAGGGATTGCTGCATATATATATATATATATATATATATATATATATATATATATATATATATTTCATTAAATAGTATGTAGAAACTTAATAATAATAATGGCTTCCCTAATGACCTTATAGACCACCAAATTAGACTATTTCTTCCCAAAGTAAGTAACAATGATAGTGAACAGTCAAAAGCAACAAATATTTTCTACAAAAACGAAATGCACGTCAACTACAAACAAGATGAATCTTCACTTAGAAATATCATAAAGAAATACACTACCCCAATTAACCTGAACAAAAAAAAAAAAAAAATCAAATTAATTATCTACTACAAAAAATTTAAAACAGCTAACCTTATCCTCAAAAATAACAACGCACCAGCAAAATTACAACGAACGATCATTATCTATAAGTTCAAATGCCCCTTAAGGAACTGTGTTCCTGATCAAATCAAACATAAATAATAATTACATCGGTCACACTACTACATATCTGTCCAGATGCCTTATGTTACACCTGTCTGACCATAGCTCTATTAGAACCCATTTAAACACGCACACACAAACTTACCAGACTCCATCCAAAACATACTAGTAGAATCCACATGTAATAAAAAGATTAAAAGTAATGGAAGCCTTAATAATAAAAAAGAAAAAGCCAACACTTAATAATATTAACTACAAACACGGCCACAATGTGCTGTCTTCTGAAAATAAAACATCCCTATAACTCTAGAAACATACACACAACCCATACATCCAAATAAAAAGCAAAGAAAATTTAGGGAATTACAGAACATTTGGACAGTTTCTACACATTCTGTGTCCAGAAAAAAAACACTTGTTCGAGCACAAGAAAAATTAAATAAAAAGCTTAATCATAGTAACTTGTCTGTCTTTAGTGAAGCATGTATAAATGAAGTATTGTTGCCTACATACACAATATATATATATATATATATATATATATATATATATATATATATATATATATATATATAATAAATTGGGATCAAATATGGATTGGAATTTTACAGAATGATAGGATAAAGAACAAGTAGGAAGTGTTTATAAATCTAAAATGTTTTACTTTTATTAAAGTTTCATCAGTGAATGAGAACGAAAAAATTTATGCTGTTTTTGTGTTGTTTGATTCTCATTGCTTAAGCAGACTTCACATGCATCTAGCTTGTCAAACAGCATTTGTGTGTGTGTGTGTGTGTGTGTGTGTGTGTGTGTGTGTGTGTTAAAATTTGGTATATTTATAGGTGAACAATGCTCTGTATAAGAGATAGAGTGTTGATAAATATAAATAGTGCTTTCATAGGATTCAAAACTACATGGTCATTGTCTGTTTCACACATCAATACAATTTTCAAGCCAAGTGCCACTAATTCTTTAGAACAAATTTCCAAATACAGACATGAAAAAAAATGTTATTCATACTATCTATATTGATTTGTGTTTTTATGATTTACCAACTTTGTGGATTCTTTGAAGCTGAAATATTTTGGATTGTAATTTTTTTTTTTTTAGTGAGTAAATACTGCATTGGAATTCAAAACTTTCTTCTATTTCTTACTCTAAATCACAATCAATTACACCACCAGCAAAAACCTGTGCTACCTACAACTGCACTATTCCCAAATTAAAATTCCTATAACCTAATTCTAATGAACTTGAATCAAAGTAAAATAGGTGAAAGAAAATATATACAAAACTAATCAATAAATAATGTAAATGAATAAAACAAAGAATAAATTTATATATATATATATATATATATATATATATATATATATATATATATATATAGAGAGAGAGAGAGAGAGAGAGAGGTAGGTTTGCCTAGCTCCTTAGGATTATATATATATATATATATATATATATATATATATATATATATATATATATATATATATATTACTGTTGTTATTTAAATGTTGTTAATACTGTTTATTATAAATAGCATTTACTTAAATATTTGTGCCTATAGAAATAATGTACAACAATAAAATATATTGAAATAATTGTCGGACTTTGTCCATTTTGTAGTGTGTATGTGTGCTATATATATATACATATATATAAAAAAAACACACATACACACTGCAATATATATATATTTATATATATAAGAGGGAATTTTTAATGGTTGTTACTGCTTTAATGCATCACTCTTTTCAAGAAGTGAGTGGTATGGTGTTTATATACCACCATACCATATATATAATGAGTTAAAAATTCCTTTTTTCTGCTGTGCCTATGGTAAGAGTCTCTGACTGATGCCAAATCAGTAGAGTTTCAATCCCAGGTTGAAGCAATTGAATGTCTAACCACAGTGAACTGTGATACAGTGAAACAGTGTCTGTGGATTTTTATATATATATATAAGCAATCTAGATATCATGACCAAAAATAACCATCAGCATTAACCTTATAGAAAAGAAACTGGAAAGGAGCAGTTTTCTCTCACTCAACTTCCCTTAATCCTCTAGTGATCTACATACATAACCTACTATATAAATATCTTACTAAAGGAATGGTTGTACTTGGCCTGAAGATTGCATTGAACTCTAAAACTGACCATCACTATGCTGGGTTGATTCTTATACCCACACAGTCACATACTTATATACACATATGTATGGGCATGTGGCCAAGTGGTTACAACATTTGTTTTCTGAACATGAGTCTCAACAAGGTCAATTTGTTAGGATGGGGAAGGTAATCCCAGAGTGTGGCACCTTTGGAAAGTGCCTGAAACCCATACTACTGTTTGACCTAGCATTGTGAGTGAAATTAGGTAGATGGAACTCTTTGGAAGCTGTTGATGGTTGTGTTAGCATGAAGTCACAAGTCATCGTGACAGACGGTTTGAGTGTGCTGGCCTTGTTCAGACTGTTGATCATGTTAGATAACACACTTTCTCACAGAGACTGTAACTGAGGTCTGCTCAGCATAGTTGCAGTATAAACCACAGGTGTACTCTGTGGGTGTTGAACTGAGTAGGCGTCTGCAACAGGGATTGGCTAGCTGCCATAGTAAATGGACATGCACAGATAGGAGTGGCCAGCCATTACGTATGTGTGGGCACATAGTCATGTGGTTAGAATGAATGTGTGCTTCTTGACCATAAGACCAAAGTTTAAAACTCACCATGGTCAATTTGCCAGTGAGCTGACTTCTGGATACTATCAGTCAGGAGATGTGGTCCCAGCACATAGCACATTTGGAAAGTGCCCGAAAACCATACATCTGGTCAACCCAAGCCTTGTGAGTAAAATTGTGTAAAGGATCCATTTAGAACTGTTGATGGTTATGCTAGTATAAAGTCATTTTGACCAAGGGTTTGAGTGTATTGCCCTGGTTCAAAAAATTTATCATGCCAGATTGTGTTCTTCATCTCCCAGAAACTCTAAGGCTCAATCATCATAGTTGCAGTAAAAGCCACAGGTGTACTCTGTGAGTTGATATGGTTTGGTTTGGTTTATTTTGTTTTACCGCATATCAACCTCAATAGGTTATTTAATGCTAATAATATTTTTAGGATAGATTCGTATGAATAGAATATGTATTCTTTGGTTTAAATTGGTTTGGTTTATTTTGTTTTATGGCATATCAACTTCAATAGGTTATTTAATACCAACAAAATTTTTTATTGCTGGTAATATTTTTTTTCAAAAAAGTATTGCTGGTAATAGTTAACTATTTGCCCATAGCTGGGACCCTAACAGGTGCTACCACACTCCTCAAAACCTCCTGATCAGAGGGCTTGCTGCTGGACGTAGTTTATCGTCTAACCCAGGATGCGGATGTAGTTTAACGTCTTTCCCAGGACAGCTCTGTGGGTTGAGCAGGCATTGGTAATCAGGATTGGTTAGTCACCATTTGGCATGTTAGGAGGTATTTGTGGGAGTCACAGAAGTGAGAAAATGTTTTAGCCTTTTTGGGTGGGGGTTATCATTTTTATTGTGGATGTGCAGGCAGTGTCATGAATATCAACTTGAAATGAGAAAATGGGACTTCCATGTTCGAATTCCAGTAGAGTTCTCATGCCCTAATATCATTGGAAAAGGTATGAATCCATCTCTTCTCCCGCCAGTTATGGGTTAAATATTTGGACTTGTACCTGGAATACTCATAGTTAACAAATATACTCGTGTAATGTGCGACTCCCAAATTTTCACTCATGAAGACAGACCAAATTACAATAGACTAACCCCTTTTCCTCTATCTCTTTATTCTATCTTCTAGTTAAATGTTAAAGTAAGAGAGAATGATAAAAGTATCATTAGTAACTCTATACACTTTGCATGAATGTGTACAGCCACAAAAAACTGGAGAGAAACAGCTAAACATCTTATAAACATAAACAATGGAAAAGATACATATTGCCATATGACAGACATCATTTTCTTGTATGACTCTTGTCATTCATTAATTTTAATTTTTTTCTTGAGTACTTTATCTATATAGGAAATCTTAGTGGAGTCAGATGGCTTCAAATATAATTGATAATGAGAGAAAGAGCAACGAGAACAGTATAAATATACAATTGCAATAATCAGTTAACAAAGAGGAAATAAGAGAAAGAAAAGAGTCAAGAAAGAAATGACTAAAAACAAACTATAATTAAAATTATAAACATAAGTCATGAGGATAATTTAACCCTTCTAGTAACATATATAAAAACAAGTTCATATGTGTATAAAAAAAAATAAAAAAAATCAAACTGTCAAGTAAATGCTACAATGACAAATTCTTTTTTATTTTTTATAGTTTATCAACCCTTTGTGGATTATTTAAAGCTGAAACATTTTGGATTGTAAGAATTTTTTTTTTTTTTGAGAGTGAATGCTACCTTAATTTTCAAGAATAACAATGATTTCTTTTCAGATACATATCCTACTATTTAACTAAAATGTGGGGGAAATGGATTTATACCTTCCCCAAGAGTATTTATGCGTAAGTAAATGTAGCCAACCTGACTGGAATTTGAACTTGGTTTTCCAGTTTCTCATTACAAGCCTCTATCCATTACTTAATGTGCACATCTGCCAGTAAATGCTACTAACACGAAACTAAGAATATTAATATTAAAGTAAAATTAGTTTCATTATCATAAAAGTGTTTATATATTTAAAGAAAAAAAAAGAAGGTTTTGGAACAAGTTCTGCAACTGTGATGTCACCTATCATTTTTATTTTTATTTTAGAGCATTGTTTTAGAGCTGAGGTCAGACACCAAATGTAAACAAGAGAGAATTGTGTGTCATTGATGAGTGACACATCAGGAATTATAGTTCAAATAATCACTAGGTTTTTGCTACTTGGTGCAACCACTCAACACAAATATAGCAGACAAGTTTAACAGTAATGAAAACACCCTTTGTATTTTCCATTGCTCCGACAATATTTTATTAGTTGTGAGAGAATATGATATATACATTTCTATATAACAGAACAATATAAGGTAAGTGAATGACAAAGAAAAAAATTCTTTGTGACACATATATCATCATCTAGAAGGACTTAATCAAACTAAAGTAATGTTTTTCTTGATGAAATTATGTGTAAGAATGAAAAGGGGAGACAAATGCGAGTTTCTGTTATTATGCACTGAGGGGAAATGCTGAAGACTGTATTCAGACTTGTCTGATAAAAATTTCAGTGTTTCCTCTTGGTGCCTAATTATAAAATTGTATTTATATCTCCCATTTCTACACATATAATTCTGGCAGTAAAAACATTACTTTAGTCCAGTGAATTCTTTCTATAGGACAAAACTTGTTACACAAAATTTTTACGCTTTGTCATTCAATTGATTATATTAGGTGTAATTTTTTAATTAAAATTAGTTAATAATTACTACATGTATTTATTAATTTACAAAATGTTTTCCTAGACTTTTTATGACTTTATGGCAATGTTCCAAATGGATTAATTGATTGAATGAATTTTTTTTTTGATAGCTTAACTCTTTGTGGATTATTTAAAACTGAAACATTTTGAATTGTAAGAATGATTTTTTTTTTTTGCACAAGTGAATATGCATTAACAATTTTTTTGAGAACAACAATGATTTTTCCTAGTATAAGTAAAACTTATATTTAACCCATAGCTGGGAGGAGATAGATTCATACCTTTTCCAAGGGTATTTGCACATAAAAAAAATGTAACAAGCCCAATTCGTATTCAAACACGGTTCTCAGACTTGTCATTCTGACTCACTATCCATTACACCACCCACATATCCATGCCAATGTTCCAGAAGTTTCTAAAATCCATCTTCAGAAAGCATCTTGCTATAATGCAAGAAAGCTGTCAATAAAATTTTGAACATCAAAAAGATCTTTAGATTTTTAAACAAATAAGGAATAAGTCTAGATCAAAACAAATGATAACTAAGTATTGATAATTCTGGTGAAAATGAAATATATGAGGTGAAATTTTCAGACTAAAATCCATGACAGCTTTTTTTGATCAACAAAATAATGTGTAGACAAGCATTTTTATGAAGCAATATAACTTCTCTACTTTGTCCTATAAATAGCCTTTTTTCTTCAATTGCAGCACTTAAAGTTCAAAGGTAATGACAATAAGGCTATGCAGTTAGAATTTCAGTAAGTCATAATATAGTATAACTTACAATCATTGACAGAGTGACGGCAATCCTTTCAAACAATTTCAACATTGACATGGGGTAATCATCTAAAAGTCGTCACTTCCAAATCCTTATCATCAACACGAGTGTGGTTTGTTCTTGAATTTGTGTTTCTTTAACTTTGCAAACTATTCACAATATTTACTGCTCCCAACTGAATATTTTCCATAGATGTCAACAACCATCTTTACTCCAGGGCCCTGCACAATTTGAAAAAAAAAGAAAAAAAAAGAAAAAAGAGGTACAACATGCAGTGTCATACATGCATCTTGTTTACTGCCATTTTTTCTCTCTCCCAACACAATTAAGTGGACACTGAAGAAAGAATATGCAAAACTAGCTTTCAATTGTGAAGTTAGTATACAGTTTAAAAAAAAAAAAAAAAAAAATGTGCAAATTTTGTAGACTAATAGTTTGAGCATAGAAAATGCCAAGAAAACTGCTTGTGCAAAAACTGTAAAAAACTTTAGCAGGTTCTCAAATACTGGAGGGGAAAAAAAAAGTTTTAATCTTTTTTTTGTAACAATATTTATTCTTCATTTCATTTTGTACTAATACCTGTAACTAATGCAATTATTGATAATGGAAAATGAAGACCTTCAAAAGAATCTTGAACCTGCATCTTCTGACATATTCACAATTTAAGTGTTCAATTTTACCTACTAAAATATTTGTAATCCCATATAAGTAAAAGATAATCTGTGGAAAGACATTTGAACAAGATCGAGTAAAATCTACAGAAATCAAGATTCCTATTAATAATAAAAATATTTGAGTCTACATCTGCAAACATTGCAGTCAAAAGAGCAAAGTTCAGCTTGAAGTGTTAATCTGTAAGCTCTTTTATTCTAGGCAGATAGAGAATCACCTTGATAGAAGATAAATCAGTTTACATGATAGATACTTATTGATAATATACATTCTGTCAAGTCTTTGAGTGCAGATTGTATAAAAGGAGAGAAAGGAGAGAGTTAAGACAAGCAAGCTAGAGAATTGCAGAGTTGAGATTGATGTTTCTTTCATGTACATTCTTTTTTGTTAGACTCTTTGATATTACCAAAACCAAAGCCACTAGAAATCGCCTTGAAATTATGGTGAAATATTTTTATTTTTTTGCTTTCTCTTCTGTAAGTACTTGTTCTGCTTCAAAAGAATTCTATACAACTGACATCAAAAGAACATATATATTAAATAAAATTAAATTAACAGAAGCACATGCCATCCCATTATATATATATATATATATATATATATATATATATATATATATATATATATATATAACAGAAGACTCTTTGTATCACAGCACATCTACAAATGTAATCAACATAAATTTAAAATTATGCCAATATATCAAACAGACAATTATTCTTACCTACAAATACAAGAATTCAGACAAATTTAAACCAACATTAAACAGATCATAACCCCACACACAAACACACAGCATACACTAGTTGAACCACCACACATACAAATATCTATAGAGAATATATATATATATATATACACACACACACACACACACACTGGTAAAAACAAACAACAGACTAACCACAAGCACGTAGATGAACCCTACATAATATAGGAAGTGTGCATGTAAATATATATATATACACACACACACACACTGGTAAAAACAAACAACAGACTAACCACAAGCACGTAGATGAACCCTACATAATATAGGAAGTGTGCATGTAAATATATATATATACACACACACACACACTGGTAAAAACAAACAACAGACTAACCACAAGCACATAGATGAACCCTACATAACATAGGAAGTGTGCATGTAAATAAATATATATATATATATATATATATATATATATATATATATACACACACACAATTATTATTATTATTAGTAGTAGTAGTAGTAATCTTATAAGTATAAGAAATTATCCTCGTTCGGAAAACCTTCAATGTCTTGATTTACAAATAATCAAACCAATATCAAAGGGAAAAAAAAGGTATAAAAAAAAGAAAGAACCAAGAACATGTATGTTAGCCGAAAATAATCGTCTAGCATGCAAGTCCAAAGCCCAAAGAAAAAAACCCCGATATGAGTACACAAAATAACTAAATAGATGTTCATTTATTAGGTATGATATTAGAATACTATCTGTCGATTACAGAAAAAACTCTTAACGAAGCCCTTCGATTAGCCAAAGAGTTCATACAGATTTCTAATGATAAAATAGATCTAATCAGACACTGCCACATGACCTTATTGTTCCATAATAATGAATTATGGATAAAAAAGACGATATAAATAATTTTGACAATCCCATGGGAGCATACGATGGGGCAGAGGTGTGCAAATTAGTAGGATGCCCTTTGCTTTACAATCTAAACAATCACATAGAATTTAATAACGATGGGTTATACTGTGATGATGGATTAATTATAGTAGATAGAAGTAATCCCAGAAATGTGATATAATCCGAAAAAAGCTGCACTAGCTCTTCAAAAAATTCGGATTCAACCTCGAAATTGAAACTAACCTTAAAGTCACTAATTACCGGGACATTGCTTTAGGTTTATGAGATGGTACTGTTTCCCCGTATAAAAAAGATAACCAGGAACCACAATATTTAAATATAAGATGTAACCACCCGGCGCATATCGTAAAACATATTTCGAAAGGCATTAGCCATAGACTATCTAACAATTCATCGAATAAAAACATTTTCGATGCTAATAAATTAATTTACGAGCAAGCTCTAGCTAAAAGTAGACAAAGATAAGCTAGAATACATTAACATAAACGATGACAATGAAACCCAGAATAGACATAGAAATATATTCTGGTTCAATCCCCCATTTAATTTATCTGTAAAAAGTAAAAACTAAAATTGGTAAAATATTTTTTTTAATCTACTGGAATAAAATTTCCCAATGACCAGTAAACTACACAAAATATTTAATAAAAACAGCGTTGAACTAAGCTACAGATGTATGCCAAACGTAGCGAATTTAATTAATGGATATAACAAGAAAAAAACTAGGGATAATCCATGCACTACTTCTTCTAGATGTAATTGTAGAAACAAAAAAGCCTGCCTCCTCCAGGGAAAATGTCAACAGGAGTGCGTGGTGTACCAAGTTAAAATATATAAGGACATAAATAACTACAATATTGATATAAATCTTAAAGTATACATAGGATCTACTCAAAATGTGTTTAAAAAACAATATTACAACCATATGAGTAGCTTTAATAATGAAAAATCTAAACATAGTACTACACTGTATTTACATTATTCAGACTATTGTCCTCATCTTTGTCGCCATATTTGTCACAACATTTCGGCCGTTGTACGCTCCGGCCTTCTTCAGGTGGTTGGAATTTCGAACCGAACCCTTTATTTCGATCACTGGGGTAGACTGTTCTAGTTCCACGAGCCATGTTTGATGGATGTCAGTTATCAGTTATCTCCTGGTAATTTTCCCTCTGAAAGTTCTCCACTGCCTGAACCGGGTATTGAACTCACACTCTTTGGGTCTGTTACTGGATCTAACCAACGCCTTTATCCACCGTACCATGTGTCCTTGTATTATAAACCTAATTTTTCAGCATTCATTTTTTACCAGTACTCATATTGCAATTTTGCTGTTATCATTGTATGTTTTTTACCAGATCTCGTATTGCAACTTTTTGTTATCATTGCTGTTCTCTGGCACTCCTTATTACTGGTTCCCATATTGTATTTATTTCTATGCTTGGCCGACTCAGGAGATTTTTGTGGCCTAGCATATGTGCTGATTCCTTAAGTTTACGAATTTTCCAATGGTGTACTACACTATCTATCTATATATGGAAAATTAGACGTGACAATAACAAAGAAGACCCCATCCTGAAATGGAAATATTAAAAAGATGTTCCAAATATAGAGCAGGTCATAAATCTTGTAAACTATGTTTAGAGGAAAAATTAGCTATAGCTTTATATAGGGAACCTGATGATTTATTAAATTCTAAAACGGAAATTCTAAGCAAATCTAGACATAGAAAACGTTGGTTGTTAGACTAGGTCTCCTCTTCCCAGTATTTTTTATTTATTTATTTTTATTTTTTATTTTTTCTCTTCGATTGAATAAATGGTTATTACCCCCTGTTGTCAGTGTTTCTCTAAACCCCCCTCCCTCGTCATTTTTGAATAAATGGTTTTCCCCAACCCTTGTCATTGTTTGTTTGTTTTTATTTGGTCACGTGGTTATGGTTTTTTGTTTATTGACTATAAGTATTGCGTTCTTTTTTAGTCAGCCTTCCCTGACGATCCGCTTAGGTGAAACCTTGGTAGGTTTGTCTGGTTCTCTAGGTTTAACTAATACACACACACTAATTCCTTATAATAAAACAATATATATGTATGGAGTATGTATACACATACTAGCAAAAAAATGCAGGCACACAATACACAAAAATGGAGATATCTTTTTATGACCCCTGTATCTTTAAAAACTAAGAACAAACACCTCCTTCCTTTGCCTTTTCTCTGACCAATCCTAATTGTTTTATTACCCATTAAGAAGAAAATATTTTTTCTCCACAAGTCCAAGAAAAATTTTGATTACTAGTACATACAAAAGACAATGGTTAAACATCAGAAAACATGAGGGAAATTCCCTTTAATAAAATGTGGAAATAACCACTATTTGCCTGATGAAGGTCACAAGACTGGAACCGCATGTAGTAAAAATATGAAAAAAATATATATTTAAAAAATCCACTTTATAACAAAAAACATTTGTGGAGTCTCTCTTCTCTTTAAAATATACAGTTTTCTCTCGCTGGTGCAACTTTAACCTCTCCCTCCCTCTCTCTCTCTCTCTCTCTCTATATATATATATATATATATTTGAATAGGAATTGTTTACTTCACTTGAATTTCTTATGTATAACAAGACTATGAATTTCAAATGTGAAATGCACATGACCAATCAGAGTGCTTAATGCAGTTAACATTAGTAACCACCTAATCAATATTTCAATGGATACTTGATAAAATTGTTTTCAAAATAAGAATGATATATACACAGGTGCATCTTATATTCTGAAAAATACAGTACTTAATAACTAAAGCTTCATATGCTTTTCATTTATGTAGTGGTTTTCTAAAATTTTAAAAGAATTTTAAAGAAGTTTTAGAAATAGGTATATTCTTTCTTAATGTTTTCTTTTTCTCATTCTTTCACACTCAGTAACCCTTGCATCTTAGTGGCTTTATTATTATACACATTATAAAAAAAAATAAATTAAGGTCTGCAATAATCAAGATTATTTATGAACCTGTGAAAATTTTCAATTTGAATCTTATGATGAAACAATTCTTAAATTAATTTTAATGAATGGAAAAGGGATGAAGGAACAAGTAGAATTATAATACGATAATTATGACAGATCAGGGCCAGTGCAAGGGTTTTGTACCCCTTCCTCCAAATCTATGATATCTTCCCCTCACCCCAATCTATGGTACAGGACACCTCACTCTACTAAATCTCAATTAAGGTAGTATTCATATAAAATACAAATTTTATTGTAACCTAATTATGTACAATAATGGATCAACTAGAAAAATTGAAAATAAATAAAATGTATCTAAATACAAATTCAAGACATATCGTAATAAATCATTGCATTTTAAATAAATCAACAATGTTTTGTAACAATTTTTACAACATGAGATTTTTCTTGTTAAAAAGTTGAATAATTTTAACACATTAAATGTTATGGATAAAAAAAATAGTGAAGTGTTTTTTTTTTTTGACTTAGCATGAGCAAAATAAATTCATGGATTTGGACAAAAGAAATAAAGACCTAAGAATGTCAAAATCCACTAAATTTTTTCATTCTTTAATAGTCAGTTGTGCTTAGCTTAATTTGTAACATATATAAATGTAGGTAGAAAAGAAAAGCAAATGTTGATAAGATAGCAAGGATCACAAGGTACTACTCAGCGCCCCCATCAAGCTTCACCCACCCAATCAGGGGTAGTATGCACTGGCCCTAACAGATGAAAATAACCCAGAAATTTACATAATAAAAAAAAATTATCCTTGTTAACAGGGCAGAGATATTGCTCATAAGCAATTTTGTCCTCTTTACTTTTAATCTAACAGAAACCAAATTACATACACCTAAAAATTAAATATATCTAATGATACAGTTTATTAGCTTTAAAGCAATGCAATGAAAAAAAAAATCAATAGCATCTATAAAATAAAATTGGTTTCTCTTTTTGAAGAATGGCTATGTTAGGCTAGTAAGGAGATTTGGCGCATTCTTGAATAAAAGAAAAAGCACAAAGAAACAAGTTCCTCTGAAGCAAGCAATTGAAGCGTAACGAAAAAATGAAACCAACTATTTGAAGATATTTTAACAGAGCAAAATCATTGATGGTAAGAAAAAAAAATTCTAAATGTCCAAATTTAAAAAAAAAATAAGTAAAATGAAAGATTTTATTTGCTTATTTCTGACAAAATATTCTAATAAATGAAAACAAAAAAAAAGAGAAAAAATATAGTTCTTTTGTATCTTAGTTAAGAAAACAAAGTTTTAATAACTTTAATCTACAATGCTCCAATCACAAAAATCTGAAAATATATTTGAAATTTAATAAAATATCAGCAGCAGAATAGAAGTATCAGTATTGTTTGCTTCCATTTATGAAATACACAACACAAGAAATGAACATTCTACTTTTCACACAATTAACTATTTATTCAGTCCACCACACAAAGGTGATTTATAATATTTAG
This sequence comes from Acanthosepion esculentum, assembly GCA_964036315.1. Classification (NCBI taxonomy): domain Eukaryota; kingdom Metazoa; phylum Mollusca; class Cephalopoda; order Sepiida; family Sepiidae; genus Acanthosepion; species Acanthosepion esculentum. Next base: position 52,257,690 of record OZ038476.1, on the reverse strand, counting down.
ACAGGGATTTTATGAGTGAAAATATTACATCTTAACTTTTGCTTAAGGTCTGTCTGGATTGAAACCTTTAAAATTAAAGCAGATTCAATAAAATATCTCCATCACTTAAGATAAAAAATTTGGTACCGCATAAATTTTGAAAAGAGGAAAATGAATTCCTCTTATGGAGAGGATAAAAATTTTCATCCAAATATACGGAATTAAAAAATGGTAATAACAACAAATGCAGTAATATTGGATAAGGACAGTAATTCCCTGGGAATTATACAAGCAACTTTGATCTGAGAAATAGTATAAGCAAAAACCTAAAGATTCTCTTGAGAATAAACAAGTAAAATACTTTAGGATTTTTAAATATAGAAAAATTATGAGATCCAGGCCAAGTGACAAAAACACTATGTTTAAAAAGTGGTTGATATGGTTATTTTTGTTTAAATTGTGAATGTAATAGTCATCTCCATAATCATTTGGACAGTGAAAATTCTCACAAAGAGACTAGATCAATTTGAAATCTGACAAAGAACTGAAATAAAGCAGACAACTCAACTGTTGAGGTCAGTGAGGATGCTGAGGAGACTACTACTGGAGATTAAAATTTGCTTTTACTTTGTATTAAGTGATATGCCAGATATGACCAGTGTGTAGATAATAGCAGTTTTCAAAAAATTGTTTAGTCTACTTAGAAATAAATTAAAAAAAAAAAAATTGCATTTGAAAGATTAACAAAAATAAATTTTAATAGATACTGAAAACTGGCAGATTTTGAAAAGATTAAAATCACATCTGCAATTGGCAGATTCACAACAGTGGCTCAGAAAGCTTTATGATGTAAACCTTGATCAATAATAGCATTTAATTGACATCATTTGAGAGAGGGAAAAATTGGCAAAGAACAGTTAATTGACAAAGTATCTTTAATAAGTTCTTGGAGCCTGCAGACAATATCATCTAGAAAAAAAAATCCAAACAGGCCAATAGCCAACAGGAATGAAGAGATTATATATATATATATATATATATATATATATATATATATATATATATATATATATATATATGGGATATGTACTGCTTCACCTGAAATGCAACCATTTGATATCTGTGTTGCAGCTACTTAGCTGATTGGCTAATTGTCAGCAAATGGAAATCTAAGCTTAAGATAAATGTAAAAAAAATTAAAAGAAAGACAAAAAATATTTTACGTGCTTATCAGTGAATTTCTAACATGCTAAAAAATTATTTTCATGAAATTGTCTATATATTTAGTGGACACTCAGATAAATTAATGGATGCTGAATAGAGAAAGAAAAAAGCAAAGGAATAGTGAATGAAACCATCTAATAAATATTAAAACTGTAGCAAGTTAAAAGAAACACACAATGCACTGTTAGGAATCGTTTGTATTTTAAGTTTGTAAATAAAATGAAAATCTGCCACTTTAATTCTTTTGTCAGTTCTAATTATAAATTCACAAAAGTTATCAGAATTTAAATTCTGACACACATAATGAGGAAACAAAGCTTGGAGAATTTGACACTCACAGGAAACATTGAAGGCAAGAGAGACAAAGGGAAACAGCAAGTAAACTACTTAACAAGCTTGTGTAAATGATTGGCAGAACAGAGGATGGGAGGGATAAAAAAAAAAAAAAAAACACAAATATGGCTAAGAGCTACAAAATTGTGAAGAGCCATGATCACTGATGTTCTGACAAGGCACATAAAAGAATTAGGATTTCCATGTGTTTCCAATCTACTGGGATACAATAGGAATTTTACATTGCTTGGGATAAAATACCATTGAAGTAAAATTATCCCACTACAATCAAATAAAAAAGCTAAGTTGATATTTTTTTTTGCTCATTGCTAATAAACTAAAAATTATTTTGATTCATAGCTAAAAAAAAAAATATAAAAATAAAAAAAATAAATAAATAATATAATAATCAAAGGTCTAAGCAAGAATGGTGATAATTTATGTAAATTTGATTCTATAAACTAGTATTACGGAGTCCAATTGGAATGGTACTACAGCTCTGTTTAACATAAAAATCAATGTCAAAAGTTAAGTTTCTGTGTTAAATTTAAATTAAACCTGAATGGCTACAAAACTAGTTTTCCATATTAGTATGAAATTTTGTGTATTTCTTTCTATCAATTCTGATTTGTGCTTTTAGCTACTAATAAGTAATCAATTGTCTCATGTCTAGTGAGTAATGATGTCAAAATAATGGCAATCATATATATATATATATATATATATATATATATATATATATACGAGTGAATAAATTAACCAATTTCTTTTTTACTTCTTTAAAATTCTTTCAATGAATTTACAGAGGCATTGTTTTCAACAAAACAATGGAAAGTTTTTTCAAAGGGGAATAAATTCTTATATGTTAACATTGTAAATAATCTAACTAATGATAAAGAAAGGTCGTATAAGTAAACTAAAACTTAAATATTTTATTATTTTATATTTCCAACCAGATATTCTTTTCAATGATTGAAAAAAAATAAAAAATAACCAATTTGTATTTTAACTACCTTGCAAGGTGGATGGTAGAATAAATGTATGAAAAAATTTTAAATAAAGAGCTTAATTTTTTTATTTATATTTAAGATAAGCAACATTGTCAGATTTGAGTTTTTAAACATCTTTTTGTTTTAAAAGATTTTTACAGACATTTTATAATTCATAAAATGTTTCAAAAAAATACTGAAAAGAAAATCAATAGCTTAAAAATTTTAAGCAAATATTATATTTATTTAGCTTCTGAAAAAGACAAATATTAAAGTGTAGAAAATTCAATTTTTCTAATCAAATCTTAGTATTCTCATTTTTAATGTTAAAATGTTTGCTTTTTTCTTTGAGTAAATTCAATGACGATAAATAATTAAATGTATTAAAACAAATTGAGTAATTTTATATTACTTTTTATGAACAATACTTTCAAAATAATACTTCAAATATGAAATTTGTTATTAGATTTGCTACATTTTCCCAATATACTAATAAGTAAATAAAAAATTTGACATTACTCCCAAACTGTGATCTAAATGCCAAGATGGTTACCATATTTTCCTCCTATATTACAGCATTTGCCAGCCTATTGGATGCACCCAGATTTTGTCATGGAATAGTTAAGGGGAAAAAAAATGGCACATCACAACTGAGTTTTCAGCTGTCTAACTTTGTTCTTAATCTCAGATCTGTGAACTTTAATTTGGATCCCATACTAACAAGGCAGGTTTCTTAAACAACCCACCTGAATGCCTAGATTATATTTTTTTCTATCCACATTTTCATCCCTTCTTCATCCATCCAACCTTTGGGATAGACATGACCATGAACTCCAGTTGGAAAATTTTCCTTGGGTAATGTCTTTCTTTTAAAAATCAGAAAAGGTGACAGCTTTGTGCCGTCAGCACAGCATAATAACACAAGGGTGTAATGCATATTTTTATGGCCAGATGTTTTAATAGTAACATTTTTTGCACCTCTAGTTTCTACTGTTTTATTTGAAGGCAAATCAAAGGTCAAAGGAACCATGTCCATGTTACCTATTTGTGAAAGTTCAAAACTACCCAGTTTCCAAGCATTAATGACAGACCTGTGGAATGGAATAGTTTTATCTTCATATTCAGCTGGCATCTGTGATATTTTTTTATAGCCCACACACGTAAGTAATTTCTCCTCATAAATCTAGAGCACCTGTGAAACCATTGGTACCTCTGCTTGGTGCCGTCTCGATTGGTTTATTATCATTTTTGTAGAAACTGCCCTGCCCAAATTCCATTCATTTAATATCCATGTTTTTAGTTCAATTTCTATCCTATGGAAATTGTGTTTACTGCGTTAGCATCTTTCAACTGCTTCCAACTTTGTATCATTTTTTTTTGGTTGGTGGTAGCCCAAAATACCGTTCTGCTGCCATATTGAGTATGCAAAGGAGCAAGGTCAATGACACTAAGCTTATATGGAATCTTATAACAGTGCTTGTGTTGGTTTTGAACCATGGGTTTGTGAAAAAATGAATTTAAGATGCAAGAATATCATAGACCATACCTCTGACCAGACAGCAGTGCTGTATATCATTTGTTTGGTTTCGGACATCAAACCTAGCTAGATACAGGCCTTAATTTCTTTTCCTTGAGTGAATATTTCAGGGATATTTTTATTGATAACATTTGTTCACTTTCAGGAGCCCTAGTTTCAGAGCTATGCTCTATGTGTGCACTGATTCCTGGTGAACCCCACTTTTTTATGGTCTTCATGTCCCTCTTATACATGACACTGCTGTACTGGACACAGAGTAATTTTTGGGTGCATTTTTTTGGGGGGGTGGGGAGAAATCTACATTCAATAGACCAGCAAATATGGTAATTTAGATACAAATTACAATATAAATATCACTAATGTTGAAATTTTGATATCAAAGTCAAGAATTTCTTTTATGTGCTGTGTCTCTTCAGGAAATGGGCAATCATGGCACTTGAAAACTTCCTATCCTCCATAAGTAGCATTTGTCTCCTTACTATCCCTCCCAGTCCCTGTTCTGCCATCCGTTTACACAAGCTTGGTAAGCAGGTTACTCACAATATGCTTCTCTTGCCTTCAATATGTCCTGTGAGTCTCAAATTCTCCAAGCCCTCATTCCTCATTATGTGTTATAGAAATTTTAACTGTCAGGGACTAATATTGTAATAAAAGCAGTGAAATTTCAAGTGTACAACAGGCTGACAATTTTAGTGATGAAAAACAAAAAGATGATCAAGGATTTAAATTTTTTTTTTAATTATTTTTTATCAAATTCACCCCATTCAAGACAGTAAAGTCACTAAGGCACAAAAGGTTACTGGGTGTGAAATAATTAGAAAACAGAAACATTATTAAAGAGTGAGAACAATAGAAGTGTAATCAGGAAGAAAGTAAAAAAGGACTGATATTGCATTTAAATTTATAAAGTCTAGGTACCTGTGCTGTAGAAGTACCTTGGAGGTATTAGAGGGCCAGAGTTGTGTAGCTTAAACATGTACATAAGACAAGCAAATTGTGAGTGAGGTGAACCATATGAGCATTGGCACTGGAATGACATGGCACATGCATCAATGAGCTAGACCGATGCTGGCAGCATATGAAAGATGCTAATTTTCTGGCTTGGCAAAATAAATAAAAGAGGCAAGTATTTGTTGGGATGGGAGTCAGCTTTTGCACTCAGCACAGTTCAGATTGGCGTGTGCTAAACCAGAGTCTCTTGTGAGTGTTGTTCCAGTGTCTGTTCTATAGAAGGAGCTGTTGCCTGCTACAGTACCATAGGGAAGAGTTTATCCAAACAATTATCATGAAAATATTTATAGAAAAAAGCACAGGGAAGGTGGTGGAAAAATGTCTGAAGCCAAGATGCCAAGACATGACCAATAATATTGCTGATCCTCCTTTGGATTTTATCAAGAATCTCTAAATATATAGCAGGAGTAGTGGACTATATGTGGCAGTAATATTCAAGCATAGATGAATAGTAGACTTATAGATATGTAAAATAGATTCTGGAGAGAAAAATTATCTAGCATGACACAGTGAACCAACTTTCTTAGCAATGAATTCAATATAGTCTTTCCACTTCATGTCAGCTGAGAATGTTAGTCTGATAAGGTGCAACAAGCCACTCTACTGGAGGTTAGCATCAACCATACTGATGCTTCCATCAGAATAGTTGATGCTAACCTTCAGGAGAGTGAAAGGGGTCTATTTTGAATTAATTAAAAGTTGAAAAATAGTTTGTGTGCCTGCTTGAAAATTTATTAAGTAGATACAAAGTTGGTTGCGTGTGTTCACAAATATTTAAAACTGACATCAAATAAGTATGATTATCATTTATATTTACCAGACTGTGTCATATCTTAGTCAGTTTAATGTTTCTTACTTAATGAACTTAACTAATTTGCAAATTCAGCTTTAGAAATAGAAATTTTAAAAATAGCTTTTATTCATTTCCAATCTTGTTATTTGTGATTTTCATAAGCAATTGCTTTGTTGTTGGTTTCAAATAATTACATTACTTATTCAGTCAAATAAAACTATTTACTGCCATAAAAATGGTCATGAGCTCAGCAGCAAAGTGAAGTATGTTGACGTGTATATTTTGAAAATCTAAATGATGCTCATGAAAATAATAACCTAAGTCACTTGATGTGTTTAATTTATTCATTTTTAATTTATTTAAAGAAAATAAATACATTAAAAAAAAAAAAAAAATCTCATTACACTCCAATCACGACAATCTTTATTGTCTAGAGTGGAGTGAAATGATTTTTTTAAAATGTGTATTTTCTTTTATAAGAAAACCCTCTATGATGCAACAGATTACTGAGTGTGAAAGAATATGAGAAAAAGAAAATATTAAGGGGAGAGAAGAATAAAAGGACAGGAATTAAGACAGAAGAACAACTGACATTTATCTTTAAAAATTTTAATGCAAAGTTGAGTGGAAAGCAAGAAGCCAGAAGAGAGTTTCACAAGTGAGGAGTGTGAGAGAAGAAACTGTTAGCATAGAACTTGCATAGTGTCTTGAGAGGCTGCTCTGATCAACAGTTGTATAATATCAGGGTTCTTGCAGTGCCATGTCGCACATGGAAGGGTCTCCCTGTGAGCACCTTTGGTGGGTAACCCCAAGGCCACACTATATTGCAGTCTTCCTTCCTGCAAGTGTTATATTAGATGACCAACTGCTACTACTACCCTTGGCCTTTCCTTACCAATATAACACATCATAACTATAAACAATCAGAGATATAAAGCTAAACCAACTCAATAATAATAAAAACCTACACCCCTTAACCTTTCTTTCTCCAACATTTGTGGTATTCATACCATCTTCTGTGGTGTGGAATCGTTCCTCTTCAAAAAGTCTATGGATATCCTAGCTCATTGTAAAGCTAAACTTTACTCTTCAATCACCTCTGATTTCTGGATTCCTAGCTACCTTTCTCTCCTTAGAAAGGACTCTAAAGTCCACATTTATGGTCTGGGAGTTTATGTCTGTGAAAATCTGCTGGCTAGAGAACTCTCTCTTGAATCTCCAAACTATACGTACATGTGCCTCCATCTCTCTACTTAACTCAGTAAGTGATCTCTTCTTTCTTTACCATTCCCACCAGCCAAGAACTGTCTACCAACAGAATATCTTTCTGTTACCAACAAGCAGATTGTGACGTCCCTTGGAATGAAGTTTTTAATCATGCTGTTCAGATATATATATATATATATATATATATATATATTAATACATGTTTCATTAAATAATATAGATAAGTGTTGTCTATATATTTTATGTAAGTTTTTTTCATATAGTCTGATAATCTTAATAACATTATCATTAAATAATGAAAGAAAATCACAATATTGATACATACTTTTTTTATTTAATCCAATCTGAGCTTATTAAGATTATCAGACTATATGAAAAAAACTTACATAAAATATATAGACAACACTTATCTATATTATTTAATGAAACATGTATTAATGAAAAAATGCTGCCTAAATACACACAATATATATATATATATATATATATATATATATATATATATATGAGAGAGAGAAACATCCATTATGATGTGTTCAGATGAGCTTAAAAATTAAGTAAATATAAAATTCCTATTTTGGTAATAGAATCCATTTGACTATCATGTCCAATCTAATTTGTAGAAGATACATAAAAAGACATGCCTATCAAATATTCACAAAGTATTTTTTTGTAAAGGAAAAATATTTGATGATAAACTAAGAGCAAAATGTAAAATTTTCTGATTTCTTTGAATATTAAAGTTAAAAAAAATAAAATCAATCACTGGTTTATCAAATCATTATATTGCGATGATCAATGAATCATCAGTCAGTAGCGATCATGTGAAACTCAATTGCAAATACATTAATGTTTAACATTAAATTCAATTGGTATAAAAATAATTCTTTCAAGATTTTAACTTTTAGAGCTCAAAAAGGAGTCAACATGAGGAGGAAAAGATTCATAGAATATGGGAAGATGATAATTTCAAATTTTTTCTATTGATTTTATAGCATAAATTCATAAAAGTATAAAACTGCTCTTTTAATATATATTTTGGTTACTGGAACAGCACAAGAAAATATAGGCAACCCTGTGAAGGCTATATTTATGATGATCAAATTCTATGTTTAAGCTTATGTTCCCATAAGAGGATTGCGGTCATATGAAGCAAATGATGGACTCGGTTGCAGTACTAACAATGAGAATCTTCATATTATTTACAAAGGATAGTAAATAATATTTTTATTTACTGTGACTTCTTCAAAAATGACTGTTAACCAAAAAGAGAAGTTTAAATGTTGACTGCTGTTTCAGTAAATTTATATGAGAAAGAATTTTTATATTTTGTTCTTTCAGTTGCTTGCCTACATTCAAAATTGTGCTGCAAACACCAGTTCTTGTTCGATCACTGAAGTGGCATTGAGCCTGGTCAGTACTTAGATGGGGGAATGCTTGGGAACCTACTAAAATCCAAAACGGGTTTCAAGTTTAAATAACCTACAAAAGGGTTGATAAACCATAAAAAAGAACAAAAATAAATAAATCAGTCTTTGAGTTGCTTACATCAAACTGGTATCAGTAGCATGCTTAAGATTTATTCAAATTTGAATACAATTGCTTATTAAAAATAAATAAAATAAAATAAAAGTGTTGTGTAGATATACCCTGAAATAGATACATCTTGCAATAGATAGGCCTTATGATCAACAGGGTGTCTTATTTTCATAATTGCCCAGTTTTTGTGAAAGCTATGTACAACAGAATTATATATATCCATTACATTCACTTACATGCTAATACCCTTCGGAAAGGTATTAATCCTCCAATTATGGGTAAACAGCAGGACAAACTGGGTTCTATAGCCTTGGATGGCAACTGGTCTAGAAGGACAACTCTGAATTCAAAACCTGTGGAGGGTCATTTGGGGGACCTTGTGGAACATAGTGCATCAGGTCTCTGTATGCAGCCCTTTGAAAAGTGTGGTTGGGTCTGCACAAAGCCTTCACCACTATAATCGAATCATATATGCTGGTGTCTGGGCTGTCGGTTGCTAGGATCTGAGCTGCTTGACCCTCATATGTCAAATGCGATGGGAGAGTCAACCATATATAGCACAGTCATCAATGCCCACCCCCAGGTTCTGTCTACCTGATTTCACTTGCACTCACATAACCTTGGTATGGTTTTCAGGTATGTTTCAAAAGGTGCTGGACAATAACATCAAGAAGTCACCTTCTTGACAAATTGACCCTGGGTCTCATGTTCAGAAAATGAACGTTCTAACCATGTGCCTATTTTATATATATATATATATATACTAAAATAATCCTAAGGTGCCAGGCCTGGCACCTTAGGATTATTTTAGTTCATCATTCTACTTTGTGTATTGAGCACTTTACGTCGTCTTTTTACTCGTTTTGGGTTTTTTTTTTCCCTTTGGACTTGGAGCTTAAACACTTGACGATTGTTTTCACCTTGTTTTATGTTCTTAGTTCTTTCTTTTTTTATTTCCTATATTTTTCCTCAGCTATCAATTTGTTCTACTGCAAGTTGAGCTACCCCGGGTTTTTTACAAACGAGTACTACCATTTATATGTATGTATGCTATCCAGGTTTTTTTTTTTTACAAACGAGTACTACCGTATGCATGTATGTATGTTAGGCAATTGAATGACAATATGGGACACTTAAAAACAACAAAAACAAAAGCTAAGGGAAAGAAGAATGAGATTGTGTGCCCAGATAGGTCAGACAGGAAAAAAAAATTTTTTTTAAAATGAACTCAAAATGTTAAATTCAGCATACCCACATCAGTGTTTTGCCTTAGTACATAACTATAATTGATGTTCATATTTATATCTCCCCCTGCTACACATATAATTCCATCAATAAAAGCACTACTTTAGTCTGATGAAGTCCTTCTTGACGTTGAAACACATTACAGAGTTTTATCGCTAATACTGATACATTGTTCAAATAAGCATCACAATTTGCAATTGATACTCCATATAACAATGTCTTTAGCTTGCACCAGTTTTTACTTTTGCTTTGCAATTCTGAAGTGAATTTATTATCAAATGCATATCGACTTTTCATTATTGATTTTATATAGTACATTACACTTTAAGAAGCATATTTACATAAATGCCTAGAAGATTCTCAGTCTCGTAGCATACATGATTGAATTTCTTTGAAAATTTTTGGAATTGGTGGAACAAAATTGGGAAGTGTGCGAGGTGGGAGGGTAAGAAATAATAAGTCGAAATCTAAAAATCTAGTTTAGAAAACAGTGTACTGTCCAAGTTGAATGATTCGTGTTATCTGACAATAAGCTCAAGCATAAGCCGATGCCAATCCATCAAAGTGAAGAGGATTTCCATATGCATGCATATGTAACTATATATAACAGAAATCAAAACACAATCTGTCTTGCAGGTACAGAAAATGCCTACATGGATTATTGCTGAAATTAGCACAAAACTATCTCATTATATATATATATATATATATATATATATTATAGCATAGACATAGGAATCAACATTACATTGTGACTGTCAGTTTCATATCTCAGTGTGATCTTCAGACCAAGTGCAACTACTCCTTTAGTGGGCTGTATATATAAATCACTGGAGGATTAAGGAAAGTGGGGAATGGTAAAAATTAGCTCTTCCTAGCACTTTTGTTTCAAGTTAATGTTTAAGGTTATGTATGTCTGCACACACATACACACTGTTTTGTTAAAATATTAGGACCAGAAATATTTAGCTACTATCCCAGAACTCTGCATATCTGAGTCAAAGGTATAAGTAGATAAGTAATTTATTTTGATGCGTTGATTTATCAATTCATTTTCTATAGCTTAGCAACCTTTTGCAAGTTATTTAAAGCCAGAAAATATTTTTAGATTGTAAGAATTTAGGGGTGGGAGAGATAATAGTGGTTTAGTGATACAAGTCTTACTAATTAACCCATAGCTGGTGGAGGAGAAGAAGTGGATTCATACCTTTCTCTTTCTCTGCATATCAAATCTTACAGCACTTGTTATTCCCAAGTGGTCACCCATCTAGATACTTGACGTTGTTTAACTTAGGTGACCTTATGGGAAACTAAGTTTCAACATGATGTGGCCATAAGCCTTGGTGTGTTGAGTGCAACAATAAGGTTTTTAGTAACTTTGATAAATGCCAAATTGTTATAGCCAGGAGATTAGATCAAAGCATTTCTGAAACAGCACAGCTTGTAAGGTACACACATTCTATTGCGGTGAGAATCTGTTAGTGGTGGTTTGAGGAGGGAAGTCACAAACCAAAGCATTGGGTAAGCAAGACATACTGAAGTCAACAATGAATGGAGGCTTTTCAACCAAATATGAGCAAACAATGGTCATTCCACTACAAACTGCAGATAGCTTTAGTTAAGATGAAAGAATTTTATCACAACACAGTAAATCAATTCTTGCTATAGGTTAGTCAGAGTACCTATGTTAAATAATGGCAAGCATGAAAGTATCAGAAGAGGATATTGTATTTATAGAAGGTTACCAAGTTAAGCCAGTGTTCACATTTATTTACCAGAGTGCAACTGATATAGGCCTTGGCATTTCTATGACATCAAGTTACAGTGGTGCCATCAAGCATTATTTTTACACACTGCTATCCTATGTGTTGTAGCATACCTACGGAGAATAATGGGTATGTCCCCATACACATAAATACAGTAGTAAATACTGTATGTTGGTCTGCAGTTGGAGATTCATTGTGGAATTCACTTGACTCACTTCTAGTAGTTGACTACTTCTATGCGCCACTGGCAAATCTTATGTGTGTTGTTCTTGTATTATTGTTCATTACCAATCTTCATGTGATTATTCTATTTAGTAACCTTCCCTAGGTTACAACACTATGATTTTTGACACATCAGGGTATTAAGTAAGAAAAAAAAAAGAAGAAAAAAATGCATCAAATGTTCCATCAATAAAGAATAAAATGTTTTTATGCATAGCTGTGTCAGAGTGTAGTTTATGTTGACTGAATATACATTCAGTTATTCAAATAAAATAATTAAAATATCTAATATTTTTTTGTCAGTTGAAAACTGAAAAAGAAAAAAATCTAATTCACTTCTGATTCAAGTTGCAGATCAATCCATTAAACTTTTACATCACATTCAATAGTTTATATATACCCAATAGGAACCAAAGTTAAAACATTTTTAAAGACTCAAATGATAACATTGACGTTTCATGAATAAAACCTTCATGAAATGTCAAAAATAATTTGTTAATTTAGAAACGAACAAATTTTCAGAAATGTGAAGATATTGTATAGCCATCAATTTTAGATCATAAATCACGCAATGTGTCAAACTAAAAAATAATTTTTATGATATTTTAAAGAATTATAAACATTTCATAAGATACACGTATACCAATGATAATGGCATAGTACTTTTTTCAGTTCAAGAAGGGAGGAAAAAATGGAAGCGACTTATAAATTCGTATGAATACTGGGTTAATATACAGATGTCAATAGTGATTTTTCAATTTTATAGCTTATTTTGTATAAATTTAATTTAGTAATAACTTCTATATGATGTCAATGTTTTCACAAAACTGATATCAACCAACTTATTTTTGAAAAATTTCTAGGAATTATTTACAGTTATTATCATAGGAGTTTCAGTTTATAATATTTAGTTAGTTAGACTGGATGCAAGTTTGAGCTGAGTAGAAAATTTCTATCCAATATTCTTGATCTTGAATAAAAGTTATGAGTTCATGAATAGAATGTAGTCCAGTTTCATTGTAAAGGCAATCAATGAATGAGCGAGCCTGTCTTCCCCAGTATCATGTCCCACCTGTAGGTTACAGCAGTACAAGTTTTGATGTTTTCTTATTCCGATGCCATATACAATGTCCATCAAATTTCATTTGTCTTTTTCTGATCTTCGTTATGACCCTGGGGAGAATTCTATACAGAACTGCATTGGTGACATGGTCCTTCCAAGATACATTGAGATCCATTCTCAGCATTTGTAGGTTCTGTCTAATATAATATCTATCCTTAAAAATATTGATAATAATTTGTTTTGGAAGTGTTAAGTTTTATTGTACAAACAAATAAAGGTTAATATAGATTTTTAAAAAAATTATTAACACAGTATGTCATATACCAGAATAAATTATTGTTTCATTATTGTACATGTTAATATGGGTTCAACTCCTTTTTCATAATTCTTTTCCTGTGTATATTACTTTGTGAGTTTTACTTATAAAATCCGTATTGTCTCATATATGCAAATATTCAACCTTTCCATTTCCTATTTTATATGTTTTAACTTTTTGAATTTGTGTATGTCATGATTCTGCATTTTGCTGCAGACAGTTTCTGGATGTCCCGTGAAACAGACATCACTTGACTGTCTTTCCCTACCAGTCAAGGAGTCAGTTCCAATGGAACTGATTGCTCTTTATGTGATTTTCTGATATTTATAAGATGCAAACTGCCATGATTATCCTTGGAAAGAATAGTGGAGGGGTCCCCCATTGCTTTCTCCATTGTCATTTTGAGACACCACATCTAGTTTGTTGGCCATTAAAACTTGGAATTTCTCTGCCCTTATTTTTCATGCTACTAAATCACTAGCTCCCCCACTTTGTACACACTGAAGTTGGGAAGTGAAAACAGTTTAGTCATGATGATCCAACAAAAATAAATAAAATAAAACTGATGACTATTCTGGCTTGAATTGGCAAAAAGTTTGCATTAAAAAAGCAAATATTATAAAAAGTAATGAAAGGTGTCAGAGGAATACAGGGCATTATCAGATAATAGAACTGATGTACTATTTACATGAACTCTGTTGAGCTAAAAAAAAAAAAAAAAAAAAAAAAAAAAAAAAAATCAGGAATCTTTTAGAGGCAAGAGATAAGGAAGCTAATGTCATATCTAACTAGTCTTTAGAATTAATACAGACACATTAAAAGATTATAAAGAAAATTTCTGTTTCCAATTACAAAATATATTCATTTATATTTTTTTAATGATATTAGGTCATACTATGAATCCAAAATAGATTTCAAATAAAATACATTTGCTAGCCAAAGTATTAATAAAGCAGGTAAATTACTACGAAATAAATCATTTTAGATACAGACAAAAAAAAAAAAAAAATCACAATGGTTCTAAGATAGGAAAAGTTTTACGAAAAATCTCATCAAAATTGGCTTGTTATCTGGGTATGTACACCAAATTCAATACAGGTTTAATGACAGATTTTCTATAATAATAAATTGAAAAGGGATCATGGAACAGGCAATGAGCTTTGTCTTGATGGTAGAGATGCCGAAAATACAAATGACTTTTGTTATTATGGTTGAGAGTTCTTTATTTTGATATGGGGGGTGGTCAGAGCTGAACAAAGACTGATGTCTCCTTCTTTAAATAAAGAACCCATTTCATTTGACCAGCTCCACTCCACATCAAAAAGGTAAGAAAGCTTTCACGACCATTATGTAATGAAGCCTTTTAATCAGAGAAAAATCTCTTACTGAAAGATTTATTCTATTACTTGCTCTAACTGAACACTGTGTCTAGATTCATATGTTATACACATTTTCATAATTAAAGCCATATAATTCTAATGCATACTTAAATCAGTTGACTAGATTATATACCTTGAAGTATCCCTTTGAACACACCACTAGGATCTTCTGAGCTCAAGACAGTCTGCTTTATATATTTATAATGAAATACCAATTTATCATCCAGAAAATAGTGATCAGGAAATGAAAATGACAGATATACAATCAGGAATGCATTAAGATAAACAAATGTATATATTTTTTGCTGCATATTACAGATTAACCAGAATTTATACATATTTTGTGAAGTGCTTACCAGTTGAGGCTCTTGACATGGAAAAAATATTTAGGAGACTTAGGCATGAAAAAAAGGAATTATGGGTAGCAGTCAGGAATGATAAAAAGGAAGAAGAAAGCACATTTTTTTTTTGTAAGCAGGTGTGTGACTAAAATGGCTATTGAGGGCAGTTAAAGTGAATACAGGAAGGTGAGAAGAAAAGAATAGAGTTCTATGAAGTGAAAAGGACCTTTGGCAACAACCAGTTGTATGGTTTCAGTAATTGAGGACAGGAAGAAAGCATCTTCTGCCTCTGAAATTAGGTTTTCAGCCTGATTTACACATTTGAAAACTTCAGAATTTTCACACAAAAGTAAAACAAAAATAGAAGCTTTGTGATGATAGATAAAACTAACCTGAAATTTAATTAAAACATTACTCATTTGTTTTTATAAACCATCCAAGATAATCTAATATCATATTCTAGAGTGTAAATAACTTGTTATGTAATTAGGTAATTCACTACAGATAAGAATAATATAAAGAAAGAAACAGATTTTACAAGCACCAAGTTTAGAGCTGCAAAAACTGGTAGTTAAATTCCCTAAAGATTGAATAAGATAAATTCTAAGAAATAAATCCAAATTCAAGAAGCCAGAAGAGATTTCCACAGGCAAGAAGTGTGAGAAAAAACTAAAATTGTACAGTTACATCTAGTTATTTCAACAGTAAAATGATAAGACCCAACTGCCAATATAGTACTATATTTAAATTCATGAAGTCAAGGTAGCATAGAGGAAAGCTTATCAGAAAAATTACCAAATTTTTAGAAAAGGCATAGGGAAGCTACATTATGGCTGTAAGAAAAATGACTGAAGCTGAGATCTCAGATCAGGACTGATAATGCTGCAAATCCTTCTTTGGATTTTGTCAAGAATCTCTGGATACATAAAAGCACCAGACTAGATGTGGTAACAATATTCAATTGTGATGATTTAAGTAGATTTTCAGGAATCTGAACAAATTTTTTTTTTTTTTTTACTTCCAAAGAATCCTTGCTTTTCAATAAGCTTTAACCAATTTTCATAACAGTCTATTGTTCGTATGTATCAATATACATTCTTAATTTTGTTTTAAAAGTAGTGTTCACATCAAGAGTATTTTATTTGACAAAATCTCTTAATATTGTTAATATTTTTCATATAATCATGTAAACTCTCCTGATACCAATTCCAAATTAGAAGAAAGCAGAAATTATCTCAAAATGTTATAAAATAATTATCTTGAATTCAACAAAGATTACAAAGAATGAAATGGCTCCTTTTAGGTCAGATAGAAGAAGTAATTAAACTTCATCTCAGTTCTTTGCAGAAGAATAAAAAAAAAAGCAGTAATAAAGACAGTTTTAATATAATGTAACAGTAATTTTGTGTCTATAGGTGATATATTTTGCAATTTCATTGAAACTGATTAGTTAAAAAATGACCAGTTTTTAAATATTTAACATTTTCTGTAGTAGGTGAACACTTTTTGAATAAAATACATTTTTTCATTTTAGAAATAAAAAGA
The DNA here is from genome assembly GCA_964036315.1 of Acanthosepion esculentum. Lineage (NCBI taxonomy): Eukaryota > Metazoa > Mollusca > Cephalopoda > Sepiida > Sepiidae > Acanthosepion > Acanthosepion esculentum. The sequence continues at coordinate 52,241,181 of OZ038476.1, read as the reverse complement.
GAAAAAATTCTTATTCACATACATAAAATGCAGTGAGTGTGTGTCCATCTTTATGCATTAATCTTATCTGACGATATACTGGAAATAGAATTTTCTGTTATTTCAAAGTTGATGAATAAAATATTGTTATTTATGTTTGAAATTATTTTCAGTTTCTTTATTTATGTACTTATTCTACCTGACACTGAAATGCACAATGAAATTGGACAGCAGTCCCTGGGTGCACCAAACAGAACTAATATCCATTTACCTGTAATTGTGTTGTACTTTAAACTTAAATAGTGCCATCAGGTTTTGATGCCATAGGTAATAATTTATTATAACAGTAATACTGAAAAAAAAAAAAAAAAAAAAAATTATGATGATGGAACATGATTATGAAATTCCAGTCATAGGAAAAATACTTTATTTTTATTTTGTCCTTCAATATTCAACTATTTCTTTAATATTGTTTTTCTATTTTTTATAGTAGTGTTCACCCAATACAAGGCCCATAGTCACTCAAGGTAGAGGGTTATTAAATAATGATGTTATAAGGGCATACAAAGAGGGAGCAAGTGGTGCATATTTTGGAGACATCTATAGGACAGATAACAGTTAACTTGAAGAGGTTAACATTGTAGTGTTTGGGGAAGCATCCTTTCAGGAGTTTGTTCCACAAGGTAACAGTTCTTAAGAAGTTAAGTGGAACTTCCTCCTTATCAATGGAATATAAAGGGAATAAGGATGAGTTGACTCATTGTACATGGCCTGCTTCAGTTATATATCTAGAATATCCTTGACAAAATTCAAAGAAGAATTAGCAATGGCAATGTTATTGGCACTGACCTGACATCTCAGTTTCAGTCACTTTTCCAACATCATAATGTAGCTTCCCTTTACCTCATACATATATATATATATATATATATATATATATATATATATATATATATATATATGTGTGTGTGTGTGTATGTGTGTATATATGTGTGTGTATGTATATGTAAATAAAAAGAAAGAACAGTAAGATATAAAATCCGGTGTTCTTATAGATATTTTTACACAATAGTGCTCAATGTAAATTTACAGAGCATTAATATTATAAATTAATTGATTTAAAATATGTTTTTTTTTGCTACACAGTGATAACCATGTTTCAAAAATGGAAGCTAAAACCTTCAAATTTAATTTTGTTATTAAAGACATTAATTCAATTTCCTTGTCAAGCGAATAATGGAACTAATGTCTTTAATTTAACAAAATTAAATTTGAAGGTTTTAGCTTCCATTTTTGAAACATGGTTATCACTGTGTAGTGAAAAAAACATTTTAAATCAATTAATTTATAATATATATATATATATATATATATACACACACACACACAAACTGAGAAGTATTTGAGGGCATAAGAAATAAAGAATGAAAACATGACACAGAATTGACAAAGGAAATCATATAATAGCAATAAGACCTGAACCTCTTGAAAAGTTACTTAGGAGAGAGGTGTTAAAGGAGTGAGCAAATGTTGAATTTTGTGATTAAGAAAATGTAAAATGAAAGTAATACTCGCAGAAATAAATGAGTGAAGAAATAAAAAATGTGCAAGATACATAAACATATCTATCATTTATGATATAGAAATATTCCCCATTGGGCAACATGATAGAATGTAGAAGACATCTTTAAGTCCCTTTTATGTCAAAAATTAGATTGGCTTTTATATAGGATTTCTTGCCAATGTCACTTTTGGTTTACTTCATCATGCAAGCATGATAAAATTAAAACAAACACGGCTTTGATTTTTTTTTTTTACTGTTTATAAACTCTTTGTGGATTATTTTAAAGCCAAACCTAGTTGTAAGGATAATTTTTTTATTTTTTATTTTTTTTTCAGAATAATAATTTTTCCAGATACAAGTCCTACTACAAGGAAAGGAGAGAGAAATTTAATTTGAATATCCAACCTGGAAGTAAAGCATATTCCTATTGAATTATTTCAGTAAAATTAACTTTGGAACACTACCTTCGGTTTTCTCCTATTTTCTTGTTAATTTTTGTAATTATTTCTTTTTTTTTTTTTTTTTTTCGAAACATGGAAAAGAGTACTGAAGTGTTATGAAATATTTGTCCTCCAATATGGCAATGAATGCTGGGCAATTTCTTCACAAATGATGATGAGACATGAGACAACAAAAATGTGGTTCTACAGAAGAGAATATACCATAGACAGAGCATGTAAGCAACAAGGAAATTTTTAAGGAAAATGGAAACAGAAAGGACACTTGAAATTTCTCGGACACATGTGGAAGGAAAGTTTGGAGAATATAACACTCGCAGGACATATTGAAGGTAAAAGGGACAGAGAAAAACAGCAAGTTACCTACATAAGATTGAAAACGGATGTACACATTGCCAACTATATTTAACAGATTCTTAGAAATTTTATTACATTTTAGCAAGACAGCCATGTGAATGCTTATATATATATATATATATATATATGTATGTATGTATGTATGTATGTATGTATGTAAGCTGAGAACATTCCTATTCTAATCAAAAGTTTATTAATGAAATGAAATATCTTATAGAAAGTCAGTTATATCCATTAATTTAAAAAAATCTTTTTCAAGATATTTGACATGACCAACAAAATAATAAGCAAATAGATATTATTTTACTTAGATTTGACATTTCATGATTGCTTTTTATGGCTTCTCAACCTTCTGCAGGTTATTTAAAGCATAACCGGGGGAAAAAAAAGAGGTGGATTCATGCCTTTCCCAGAGGTATTTGTATGTAAGTGAATATAACAAACCCAACTGGAATTGGAACTTGGCTCTAATTTCTAATTGTGAACAGTTATCCATTACACTTACTTACACATGCAAGCTTACAGTACCTGATAGTCTCAAGCAGTCACCCATTTAGGTACTGACCAGACTCAAAGAGGCTTAATTTTGGTGATCAGATGAGAACCGGTGTTTCAATGTGATTTTACATTTAATGAAGATTTATTCTCTTGCAATTACTATTACTCCAGGGCATGGGACTACAGTATCAGTGAAAGTGTTTTCAGACAATAAAATAAAAAAATAAAAAATGGCTGCAGGGATAGAAGGTCTACTTTTAAAAAGAAAACGTATCAAAGCAGAGCAGCCCAAAGAAAGCCACCTTCACAAATCCAGACAATGTGCAGCAGAAAATTAAATGGCCAACTAATACTGTGGATAGAATGTTGAACGTTCAGTTTTTAATCCTCATCTGCTGAATTAATATAAATGTATAGATTGGCTGCCTAACAGTTTTATTTGAACTGCCTACAGCTCATTATCAAACGACAACTTTTCAGTTACGTTGTTAGAGTGGTTGTGAGGATTGTTTTTCTGCCAAAGGTTCTGGATGAAGAGAAAATATCTTACAAGAAAAATGTTTATCTCATCTTACCAGAGTGAATTTTTCCTGATATTTGTGGATGATTATTTGTGTAAAATCAATACCTTTTCTGCAATATATCCATGCTAAGGCAAAAAAAAAAAAAAAAAAAAAAAAAATCAAAGTTCTTGAATTGTTTTAAAAGATGATTGTTTGAAAATGGAGTTATCTACTTTTGTTATGCCTATATATCTTGAATGGGCTGAAATTGACCATATAAACTGCTTTCTCTATCCATATAAATTATGGGGTGCTGAAAAGTTCTTGGCCCAAACAAAAGGAGATTAAAAAAAAATTGTTAGTTACTTTAGTTGGTTCTCTTTCAGACAGGTAAATGTAATGGACCTGAATATCTTGACAGCAATTTTTCAATTATATCAACAGACAGCTCACTGAAGAGCATAGTTATAGTAAAATAATTCTACCAGACAAATAAGTCAAATTGAAACTACTGATAACATTTTGAATTTTTGGCAGGTTTCTTTGTTATTTTTAAAAAATATAGAAGAAAGCTGGGCAAATATATGAGATGACTGAAATCTTGGTACATTAATGCTTTAAATAAGGAAATAGAGTGTAACATAGGACTTAAAATGAACAGGAATTTACCAAAGATTTAATATTACAATGAAAATGTCAAACCAAGAATTTACTGGAAAGATTAACGTTAAGATAAAACATGGAATTATCTTTAGGCAAGCAAAAAAGCTTTTCAGTTGAGTGGCTTCATAAGTTTTAATGCATCAACATCAGTACTGAAAAGTTCTTCACCCAACCAAGAAACCTTTAAAATAAAAAATAAAAATATGTAAATTAAAAAAAGAATAAAATAAATAAAAAATAAATTTTATATATCTATATATATATATATATATATATATATCAAGTATGTGGTGCAGTTCAATTTACATTACATTACATGAATCATTCATACAAAAAGCAGATAATGAAGTTAATGATATAAATGGCAAGAATCACTCTCACAAACAATTTTTAATAAAATACATTAACCTCAAACCTGTAAATTTTTTATGATCCCTGTTTATAAAGTCCAGTTGTATAAGGTCTTTTTCACTACAAGCTTTCGATTGTGCATACAATCATCCTCAGGTATAGAAATAGATATGTCTTTTTTACATCCAGGTAATAACAGGACAACGAAAGTTAAGATGTACTCCGAAATATGTTTTTTAGAAATGTGTTATTGTTAACTGTGAGAAATTTTGGAGCGTGCGGTCCCAACGCTGAGGTTGAATTTTTTTTTTAAATTTTAAATTGTGCGTTTATGTACTAATATAGTAATATGAGAATTCTTTTGTAGAGGTAGGTTTTTTTCAGTCAATGTAGCATGAACTAAATAACTGATCCGACGTTCAAATTTCTGATAATAATGGCGACATTCATCTATTTATTGAACAATTTAGTTCATGCCATATTGACTGGAAAAAACTATTAGTACATAAACACACAATTTAAAATTTAAAAAAAAATTCAACCTCAGCGTTGGGACCGCACGCTCCAAAATTTCTCACAGTTAACAACACATTTCTAAAAAAACATATTTCAGAGTCCATCTTAACTTTCGTTGTCCTGTTATTACCTGGATGTAAAAAAGACATATCTATTTCTATACCTGAGGATGATTGTATGCACAATCGAAAGCTTGTAGTAAAAACAGACCTTATACAACTGGACTTTATAAACAGGGATCATAACATTCATTTACAGGTTCGAGGTTAATGTATTTTATTAAAAATTGTTTGCGAGAGTGATTCTTGCCATTTATATCCTTAACTTCACTATTTGCTTTTTGTATGAATGATTCATGTAATATATATATATATATATATATATATATATATATATATATATATATGATGTTTGGTCAAATTTTATGAAGTGGGTCATGCTGAAAATTTTCAGCACCATCTCACAGGAAGAGTTCAAATAAATACATATCAATAAAATTGCTGGTGATGTGATTAAGATACAGGTTTCATCACTGCTTCAACTCACTTGGTTTTCTGGCAGCCCTCTAGTGTTTAAAAGCCAATAATTAACTACGGTCAAGTGACCCTTTCCCCAAACAACAACCACAGCATTAAATCTAAGAGGATTAGGGGGTTGGTACATCCGGATATGTCTATAACAAAAGCTGAGAAAACAAGACAATTTCTGGCTGACTCACCATAAGACATAACCTTGGCTCAGGTACCATATCAGAAGGTTATATATAGTTTTCCCATAGAAACATGTTACACTCCCTACATGGGGTGGTGAACAATTTTCAGTTTGTTTCAACCCACCCTAGAAGTGGATAACTTTTTTGTTTAACTATCTTAGTAACACTAAAGGAAAAGGGAAACAAAATGGACACTTATATTTAGAATCAGAAAGAGGCAGTTGAAATTTCTAGGACACATAATGAGGAAAGAGGGCTTGGAGAATTTGATACTCACAGGACATAGTGAAGGCAAGAAGGGCAGAGGGGAAACTGTAAGCAAGCTACCTAACACATTTGTGTAAATGCAAATCGGAACAGAGAGTGGGAGGAATGGTGAAAAAAACCCTTACTAAGAACTACAAAGGATAGGAAGTTGCAGAGTGTCATGATCGCCAGTGTCCTGAAGGGACATAGATGACGATGCATATTGAATCTCCTTTTCTGATATAATTTTTAAAATTAATTCTACTGGATGTTTCTTTAAGATAAGTCTTATTAAATAGTTATAAACCTTAGTTATTTTTAATGATTCCTATTCAAACCAATCTGTTTGACTTACGCTAGAGCCAAACATTTGATCTATTAATATAATTAAATTTATTACACAGACTTGGAAGTTAACTCAAAGATGATTTTCTGCATAATGTCTTGTTACTGCCAAGAAGAAAGCCTCACACATAGAAAATGGTGCTTCAGAGAGAATACATGAGGTTTGTAACATTTTACAAGGATGAATCCCTAAGATGCTTAAAAAAAGAAATTATCCAAACGCAGGCTTGATTTTCTTTCCTTATAACATGGAAAACTACTGATATAAAACAAGACTTTTCCCATCTCCTCTCTTAGGCAAGTATGAATATGTTAAGATACATTTACATTTTTTTCTCATCTAGAAAAATAGAAATGTGTGTGTTATATATATATATATATAGTGCTATGTAAAAGTAAGTGCACCCCTAAGATAATATTAAAGAAATTGTCTCTTTTTCCCAGATAATCAACAAACCTTAATTAAACTGTATATATATTTTTTTTTTTTTTTTTTAAGCTTATCACCCCAAGCAAGGCTGGAAGCCACTAGCATGCAAGGGGTTACAGAAGGTTTGGAGGAAGAGCAGATAGGAGTGGTAAAGGAAGGGATGTGGAGAAAGATAGTGGATCGATCAAAGCAAGGGGGTTCCAGAAGATTTGGAGCGAGAGCAGATAGGAATGAAAGGTGAAAGGATGTGGAGAAGGGAAGTGGATAGATCAAGGCAACTGGAGATGTCGATTGACATTACACTTAAATAGTTGGAGATTATATTTGTCAGGGAAACAGGAATAAGGAAGGGAGTTTCACAGGTGAGATGTGCGAGACATGAAGCTATTGGAGTAGAAGAGACGTCTACATCTAACAGTTTCAACGGTGAAGGGGTGGGAACGGGATGCCAGCCTCGTAGGACGTTTAAATTCATGAGGCCTAGGAACCAGCAAAAGCAGCTCCTCGAAGCAATTACTGTGAAAGTATTTGTAAAAAAGACAGAGCGAAGCAACGGCACGTCTGTGAGAGAGTGACTGCAGACGAGATGACAGATCAGGGCCAATCACATTGCATATCCGTCTCTGGATCTTATAAAGAACCCTGAGGCAAACAGCAGGGGCTCCAGACCATATATGGCAGCAATACTCCATGCAAGGGCGAATGGATGATTTATAGATTTGGAGGATCGATTCCTGGAAGAAAAATTTCCTGGCTCGGCACAGGGAGCCAACTTTCCTTGCGGTGGATGAAGCAATTGACTCGATGTATTTGTTCCAATATCAGATCAGCGGACAGTGTGAGACCGAGCAGCTGCAGAGAGGAGTTCTCGAGAAGTTGGTCTTGAGACATTCTAATGGGATGCAGGGATGGATCCCTGTGGTGGTTAATAGAGAGCAGTTTTGTTTTAGAGGCGTTAAAGTTAACCAACCATTTCTTGCCCCAGTTCACAACCGATTGTAGGTCCATTTCAAGTCGAACTGCCAGGTTAACTTTGTCAGCATCACTGGATTTGTGTTTGAGGCAGGAGTAAGTTGTGGTGTCATCTGCATAGATGCCGACTTGGGAGTCTATGGCGTCAGGAAGATCGTTCATGAATATGAGGAACAGTCATTAAGAAAAACCTTTATTAAATGCATTACAACCACTTTCAAAGATTTTTATCAAGCTGGAATAAGAATATTAATTAAAAATTAAGATGTGCAAAAATAAGTGAATCCTTACATTTAAACTATGTACTTTTGTTTTACATGGTTGTCAGTACAAATAATTTTTTGTGTATATTAAAAATCAAAATGATAAGTGTTCATTTTCTTTTCTTTTTTGGTAAGCTGTGTATACTTCAGTCAATCAATATAACTCCTTGTGTATGCATAAGGGTGCAGTTATAGACTAACATTTTTTTTAAAAAAAACTTGCCCAGATGAAAAGAACTTCCTGAAGCTTTAAAAAAATCTCATAGTTGAAGCCTATAATGATGGAGAAGGCTACAAAAAGCTATCAAAACGATTTTGTTTTTGATAAAATCACTTATAAATGGAAGGACTTTGGTATGATGGCATCACAATCAAGAAATGGCCATCCATAAAAAATAACTGCAAGAACAAGTTGACATCTAGTGCAGCAAGCCCAGGAAAATCCTGCTGTGACCTACATAGTTCTCCAAGGCTCACTGGCCAATATCAGAATCAACGTGCATTCATCTACAGTGCAATGAAATCTGAATGATGGCAGTCTTCATGGCAGAATGCCTAGTAAAAAGTCACTGTTTACAAAAAAAGCACAAAGCTTGGTTCAACTATGCTAAAACTCATTAATAAGCTAGAAACATTCTGATGAAAGGTTTCATGATTGGATGAGATAAAACTAGAGCTTTTTGGATGGACAATAGGCTGTATATCAGGCAAGCTCCTAATATGGCTTTTGAAGTAAAGAATTTGGTGCCAATAGTTAAACATGGTTACAGCAGTATAAGGATTTATGAGTACTTTGCTGCATCTGAAACAGGCAAAATATTGACTGCACAATGGACTGCAAGATACCAAGCAATTTTGAATGCAAGTATCTTGCCCTCAGTTCAAAAGTTGGGTTTAGGTCAGGGCTGGAACTTCCAACAGGACAATGATCTGAGGCATCAAAGCAAATCCACAAAAGAATGAGTTCAAATAAAAAAATGTCAAGTCTTGGAATGGACTAGTCAAAGTCCTGATCTAAACCCAATTTAAAATGTGTGGTTCAAGTTAAAGGCAGTATATGCAAGAATCCCAGGAAATATTGCACAATTATGTGAATTTTGCCAAGAAGAATGGTTAAAAATTGATGTTCCCTATTGCCAGAAACTTCTGACAAATTATAGAAAAAAACTGGCTGACGTTGTGACCTCATAAGGAGGAGTCACCAAATATTAAATGTAAGGGGGTCACTTACTTTTGCACATCTTAGTTTTTAATTAAGATTTTTATTCCAGCTTGGTAAAAAATTTTGAAATTGGTTGTAATTCATTTAATAAAGGTTTTTCTTAATGAATATATAGCTTAATTAAAATTTATTGATTATCTGGGAAAAAGAGAAATTTTTTAATATTATCTTAGGGGTTCACTTATTTTTGCACAACACACACATCCACAACCACATACTTATCCAGACATCTTACGTTACACCTATCCGATCACAGCTCCATTAGAACCCATTTAAACACACACAAAAATTTACCAGACTCCATTAGAAATATACTAGTAGAAAACACAAATATATTAATTGCTTCCACCTGTAAAAAAAGGTTAAAAATAATGGAGGCTTTAATAATAAAAAAGAAAAAGCCTACCCTTAACAATATTAACTACGAACAAAGCCACAACGTGCTAACCATATTTGGTAATTTAAACACCACTTCTACACACTAAGACATATACATAATGCACACACTCAATTAAGCTGAAAAATCAAATCATCCTTGATAATGGCTAAAGGTATAGTCGAAAGCGCTCGGAAAAATAAAACATTTGGACAGTTCTTACCCACACTTTGTCCTGTAAAGAAAGCTCTTGTTCGTACACAAGAAAAATTAAATAAAAAACTTAACCGTAGTACCTTGTCTGTCATTTTTAATGAAACTTGCATATATATATATATATATATATATATATATATATATATATATATGTGTGTGTGTGTGTGTGTGTGTGTGTGTGTGAATATGTGTATATGTATGTTCTTGCACACTCTACATGTTTAATTCTATAACAGTATACTACAATTTCTTTTGTTATCATTGGGTACAAAATAGAATCTGCTCATAGTTACAATGTTCATTATTAAATAATTAAACAGTTGTACATTTTCATCACAAGTTATACATGCACATATATACATACACATACATACATATAGAATTACACACTAACAGCAAATGAATTATAAAATGGCACACCAGCATATTATTGAAAATTTTGGTTACCAAGCTATTATCATTTACTGTTAATGTTCTCTGCAAAAGAATAAATTTTCTTTTAATTTGTTAGATGTTGATAAAGTATTTCATTTGGCAATTCAATGTTGACAAGGATAAAAAAATAAGTTTGAACTTAATTTTCTCCTAACTATATAATTTCATTCTATGTGCAATTTTATCCAAGAGAATTGAGGTCAGACTTGAAAACATGTGTCTGCTCAAGTGAAACCGACAAAAAACACATTGCTCACAAACCAGAAAATTCACAGCACACACACATTGAAACAGTATATTTAAGCTGTAATCCTTCATTTGAACATATTTTATTAAATAGAATGGACAAGATACACACTCACATGCAGATCATGTGATGAGTGAATTTTGAATACACATATAGTCATTTTTAAAGAATTAATGGATTTGTTTTCAATTTGACATTTTATTGCTTCAAATGTTATTTTTAGTGGATATCCATATTTGAAATTTCTGATGAACATTCCTCTATTATACCGTGACTTTATGAATTTAAGTGCAGTACTAGATTGGCAGTTACAGCTCATCATTTTAAAGTTGAAACGGCTAGATGTAACTAACTTCTATGCTAACAATTTCTTTTCCATACTTCTCACCTGTGGAACTCTCCTGGTTTCTTGCTTTCCAGTCAACTTTGAGCTTCAAAGATTTTAAATGCAATATCAATTGTTATCTGTTTTCTTGATTCCTTTTTATTGTTTTCACTCCTTAATATTTTTTTTATTTTTCACACTCAGTAGCACTTTGTGTATTAGTGGCTTTATTACCTTGCTTGGGATGAAATGATTAAAAAAAAATGTATGGTGGCATCAAATGCTAATTATGAAACAAGGCTGTTTTCTGAAAAAGCAAAAAATTTCTGTTTGGATTTCTGGGATGAGAAGTTATTATTTACATGATTTACATCCTGACTAATATCCTTATCTTTATGTTATTATCACAATATTTTGGTCATTGGGCCCTCCAGCCTTCTTTTGGAGACCTGGGTAAACTTCTGGTAATTTTGAAATGAGCCTTTTATTTAATAGTTGACAGTAGAATGTTCTCATTTTGATGTCCATATCATATTTAGTTTTGCTCAGTTATTGCTCTTCCTGTTACTGTGTCCAAGTCTGTCATAAATGAGGACACTGGTCCTAATATAATTAAGCAAGAAATTTGAATTAATTTGGTTGATGCTTATTCTTATTATCAGAACAAGTACAATGTCTTCATATACACATCACTCTTCCTTGGTCTTTTATACAGGAGTAGAGGCTTATTCCTTTGTTTCCTGTTTAGGACTGGGTTTCCGGTTCCTTCAGCTCTATACTCTTAACGCTTGTTCTTTCCTCTGCTAGTATAAGTCTACACAGTAACCCTCTACCTTGAGTGGCTCTTGGTGCTCCTATTGGGTGAACATTAAAAAAAAAAAAAAAAAAAAATGCTATCAATTATGCGCACAAATGTTAATAGTTACTAAGCTTAACTTAGTCAAGCATAAGGCTACAATATTTGAGCACTCAGAAAGGACTAAATTCCTAATATCAAGGTTCTGTAAAACCACCTTGTTAGAATATTGTAGAGTGCTGTAGATCAGGCCCCCAACAGGTTATTTTTGCAAACAATGCTTATTTACACGAGTCATTGCAAGTCAGATTTATTCTTAAATCTCAAAATGTAAAGTGAGAAGAGACTATTGCATTTGGATTTTATGGATGGTAGAAAATTTCCCACATATGATTTAGCTGCCTTTTGCGTGACAGCAGTGTCAACTAGGTTGAGTGAATTATGAATGGGCGGGGGTGGGGTGATGAGGAAAACTCAGAGTCTGGTTGCACAACCATAAACATACACCAAAATAGAAATGACATCTGCACTAATCCCACAACATTTCTCTCATAAAAATCAAAACATTTATATCTGGAGCTACAACAAAAATAAGAATAAAAGAAACAACAAAAAGAAAACATATCTGATTTTACAAGTACAAGAGTGGTAGCACTATACTTTAAAAATAAATGGGAATAAAAATAAAGATTCTGAAAAAAGAAATAAATTTTTAAAAAATCAAAAAAAAATCAATAGAACTTCTATTAATAATTTATTCTTTTAGAATTAGTTTTGTTGTCATTAGGTCATGTGCCTGAAGTGGATTAAAATATTGGTTAAAACACATCTAGTTCCCTGGTAGTACTAAGTTCAATCACTGGGTCAGGTCATGCTGAAAAGTCACATACTCTGGTTCAGTGGAAGAAATGGAAAAAAACAACAGAAAAGTGAATAAGACTGATGAGTACTAACATGTGAAATAGATTAATTTAAATTAAGGAACTTGAACAAGTGATGGTGTGTGAATAATTTATTCAATCTGCTTTATTCTCTGCATGGGTTCCCAGTAAAGATGGCTGCTCAGTTTTTGCAAGTAAATCTGTATCTTCCTAGTTTAGACAGTGGCCAAGGGGAGCAACTTGTGTAGATTAACAAAATGTCCCTGAAGCATGGAAAGCAGAACAAGAAACCAAAGATTATGGCGAATATTTTCCTAAATTTTTAAGATTACCAAGTACTTAAAAGTTATATATAAAAAGTGCTCATGTCATTTTCTTCAATTATATTTTACAGATAAAGCCCCCATCAAACATTAGATCTGTCATCATGCTATCAAACATGTCAATAGCTTAAATAAACAGCTACTGTCAGGTTAAAAAAATGCATTTCAGCAATATTTTAAACTTAAAGTAAATAATATATTTCAAATCAGATTAATTATATTTTAAATCAGCTAATATTCATCAAATAAAGTTTCAGAAAAATATTTTATTTTTGGAAGATTTTTTTTTAATAAAGATAATTACATTGCAACAAATGCAAGCTAAAAAAATGGCACTAAAATCAAATTTTTTAGCAAATAAATAAATAAATCCTTCCAGTCAATTTAAATTAACTTTCAAATAGATCAAAGTATTTTCTAATTAGAAATATTAAATTTAATCTTGAAATTAAAACTAAAATAAAAGCTTGAAGAAAGATTATTCAATTTTTAAAAATTCATTTTAAACCTTAGGCATCACGAATTAGTGGCGGTGCATATATATATATATATATATATATATATATATATATATATATATATATATATATATATATAAAATATTGAAACAAGAAGCTATTTTCTTTTAAATTTTACTCAATCTCTTAATTTTATCTTCAATTAGATAATTTTCAATGTGTACATGTTTATTTCAACTATCAAAATATTGTATTTAGAAAACAGAATACAAATCAATGTCTATGAGTCAAGCTAATTTTAGAATTGAATAAATTAAATTTCAAATCATTTAACCAGTTTGTTAATCAAAAACAAAACCACTGCTGTAATGCATTTCTATTTATAAGGTTAACTAATTAGATAGAGCTCAATGGTCACAAAGTCCATATATAAATACAGATGTTTCACAGTAATATCATCGCTGTGTGCATAGAAAATAAATATCTATTCAATGGTTTATATGAAATGCTAAAATATAATCAACAAATAATGCATTTAGATTCCTACAATGAAGTCTTTGTTTCTGGCATGTCTTATTCTTAACAAGTGAGCTTATAATTTAGGTACATTTGAGGTTCAAATAGATAGGCTCCCCCCCCCCCCCAAAGAATAAACAAAATTCAGCTGGGACATTTTTATTTCAGCCATGCCTTTTATTAAATATTCAAATGAAACATTCCCAGAATGCTCACAGCATTAAGGAAATTTACTCAATATTTAATCAACTGTATAGTTAGAATAAGGATGTCCTAGGTTGATTTTTTTCTCAAAAAAAAAAAAAAAAAAAAAAAAAAAAAGGAAAAAAATATAATTAATCTTGCCTGTCTAGTTGAAACTCGAATGATAGATAAAGTTTCCATTTTAAGAAAATATTTCATTTATAAAAATGTTCACAGCGTAGAAATATGTTAAAATATTTTTCTTGTCTATTACCTTTGACCAACTTTAAGTTAAGTTGTACATTATGAAAGGATGATTTCTCCAGTGAATTTTGTTTTTAGTTATATCTTGATTATGTTCAGGCTTCTTACCAAATAGAGTATTGCATCAAGAAGCGACAGTCCAAAGTTGATCAATCAAGAATACATTATAAGTAGAAGAACTTCCCATCCCTGCTTCAACACCGTTTGCTGTGTTGCATTTGCGACAAAGATGGGTATGCAGCAAAATCACCTGTCGACTTCCTTACCCAGAAAAGTTTTGTGTACTATAAATGGATCGACCGATACACCTGTAATTTTTATGTATCTTCCTTCAAAATGTTTTCAATTCACCAGTTTTCAAATTCAACATCCTTTTAAACTTTGTAAACCATTCCCAAGATATGCTAGCACCTCCTACATCATTGTCATAAGCTTCAGTAGTGGATTGCTTTCACTACTCCAGATTAAATACTAATAAAATGTATCAAATGTGCATTTTATATCTATTGATGATTTTAAAAAGTAAAACAATTCTTAAAGAGTTTGTATATGTAAGCAATAAGAAACTCAGTAAACTTTTAAAACATTTCTAAGATTTCCTTAACATTGTGAACAGATAGCAGTGGAAACTTATATCTAATAAATTATATGAAATACAAGTTTTCTATTTGTCATAGATAAAAATTCCAATATCATAAGAGTTTGTCAGAGAAACATTTCATGTTTACTAAACTAGATTTCATTTCTATCTATATGAAATTGTTCAGATTTTTTTAAATGGTACTTTGAAACATGAAATATACCAGCTCTTTATATTCATTGAGGTTTTTTTTTCTTAAATGACAAATAATTTCACAGAAACATTTTTTTCTTTTAAAGAGTGATATTTTAATTTTGATGCATTCTTAAATATTTCTCAATCTAGACACTTATTTCAAAGAGGAATATCTTACATGGCCTATACTTATATCCCTATTTTTAAAGTCTTAATTTGGTATATTCTTTGCTTACTGTAGAGTAGGTGGCTATCATTAAATGTAAATGGCAGAATTGCCCATTAAACAGAACTGACAAAAGTTGTCATAAACAATAGCAAGAAAAGTAAAGGGCAAAAATAATATTGAGCCATCAAAGAATATATGCAAGACAAAACAACAGTAGTATGGCAAAAAGTTTGCAAACTAAAAATTGGTGTAAACACACAAGAGCAAATTTGGAAAAATGAAAAAAGCATTGTGACTTCAAGATAAGGCTGACTGGGACTGAGCCAAATGAGATCAAGACGTGGCCTATCTTATTGGCTAGAAAGAAATCCCAGCATGCATCTGTTTGGTTCTGCCTATAAATGGGGGGGGGGGATATTTTGCAATAATTCTGACTGGATTGGTTGTGTTGGACCCTCTGTGGGCAGATCAGCTTGTTGGCGACAGAGTTGCACTCTTTCTGGTGTTGGACACCAGCGGCAAATTACCTCAGCAACCCTGAGTTTTTGCTTACCTGGCAATTGATTCAGAATATGCCGTCTCTCAATGATATAACCTTCAGAGGGGTCTAAGCAGATTTGCCTGACTGTAATCGGCGTGAACTTGGTCCAGAAGTCTATCTGCAGATGCACCCATCCTGGGACTATAATGGGGAGTTGATAGCTCGTATCGATCCTGAACATCTTGTGTTCATCTATCATGCATACTCATGCGATAATGTTTCATCCCCCCCTGTTGCTAGCCGTGACAAGAATAGTGATGTATCAGGTCATCCCGTAAGTTCTGTCCAAATTTTGAATAAAGAAAACAAGTGACCAAATGTTACCTTTAATTACAGATTCAATCAACAATGTATTTTCCCTGATTATCTATGACTTCCTTCTATCTATTAACAAGCTTACTCATTCCATTACTGTACAAAAGCTGTTTCTTCCAAATGATTCTGTAAGATATGAAACGAATGGTAGTCTGAAGGAGCAAGGTCGGGAGAATAAGGTGGATGAGGAATTTTCTCCCAACCAAGTTCTTCGATCTTTTGTGACGTGATTCTTGCTGTGTGTGGTCGCGCATTGTCCTGATGAAACATCACCCGTTTTTGATTCACTAGAGCAGGTCTTTTTTTCCTCAAAGCTTGGTTCAAACGCTCTAATTGCTGACAGTATATTTGATCATTAGTTGTTGCATTAGGTGGTAAGAATTCAAAGTGGATTATTCCTTGGCAATCCCACCATATTGAAAGAAGAACCTTTTGCCCATGAAGTTCCCTTCTCGGCAGTGGCTGGGGTCCTTCCCCTTTACCAAGCCACTGTCTATGATGCTTAACATTTCGATAAAAGATCCATTTTTTGTCGCCAGTCACAAGTCTATCCAAAAAAGGTGAAACAAGTTGGCAAGAATGGAGAGAAGAGCAGACGTCAACTCGGAATTTGATGTTTTCAGACAATTCATGAGGCACCCATTTTCTAAGTTTAGGAACTTATCCAAGTTGTTGAAGATGACGATGAACAATTGTATGGTTTGAACTGAGAACCACTGCCAATTCCTCAACTGATAAAGCAGGATTTTCTTCAAGGGCTGCTTCCAGAAGCTTTTCATCAAACTCAACTGGACGTCCGGTTCAATCTTCATCTTCAAGGGTGAAATCTCCACCTCTGAATTTTGCAAACCATCTTCTGCAAGTTCTTTCATTCACACATTCCTCTCCATAAACTGAGTGAATGTTTCTAGCCACTTCGGCTGCTGAGTTTCCTTTCTTGAACTCAAAGCATTATGTGCCTCAAATGATTCTTGGGTACTTCCATGTTAGCAGGGTTTTAATCAAACAAAATTTAATTTTATTGTTCTCTGAAATAAAATTTGATTAGTTTAAATGTATCTAAACATAAAAATAATGTTCAGCTTCATTAGACATTATAAAATACACTTTAAATTTCATTCATTTTAACAAAAAGTTAAGATTCGAACAGAACTTATGGGATGACCTAATAGATGTTGCAGATGGAGGGTATCTTGCAATATGAATGTTATTCTCATCATGATCTGGTTGGATTCTTTGGGCATTAACTCAAGATGAAGATCAGATCGGATAGAAAGTTATCAACAGATTTCAGTGAAAGGTGAGTGAAAGTGTCAAGTGAATGAGGCCAGCATTGATTTTCGTTTTTAAGTCATCTTAAATATAATGAGGCAGTTTCCTGACAAAGCCTTGCCCTGATTAAGCTACACACTTTTTGTTTACCTAGTTAATGTGAGTAATTGTTGATCCTGGCCTGTTCCCAGCTCACTCCTTTGTTATGATTCACATTGAAATTCCCAACCTTCCCAGTTTGTTTTTGTCCCCCCTTTTTTTCTTCTCAACTGGGTTAGTCTTTGATTTTCCCCACTTCACTATTTTTATTCTTCTCCCTCTGTTAGTGAGCAAGCTTCTTGATTCTGTCTATTGGCAGAACAATACCTACTCTTATTTTTGTGGGGTGAACAGGTCCTAGCATGTTATTTTTACTTTTGATGGTTTTGTTATATTTTAATTTCATTTTTTGGGTTCATCCCCTCCCTACTCATTTCATGATCATATATTTTTAGCTATTTTTGTAAGAAAAAAATTTAAAAAAAAAGGAAAAAAATTTGAACTTTATAGAATTTTTACGTCATGGGTGTTTTGTAAGTTCTCTGTGAATATGTGGTATTGTGGTATACATAGGATTGAATGATGACAGATGAGTTCTTGTGGTGAATGAGCAAACTGTAATGGAAGAATGGATCATGAATTAGCTAGGGCAAGGATAGTTAATGCTAACCAGCCTTATCCCACTTCCCCTTCAGCCTTATGCCAAAATTGGTGTACATGAATCAACAATAAATACACATTCCTACTGGATTGGAACCAACACTGGAGGCATAATTTAATTTCAAAAGAAGGAATAATGTGACTTACAGATTCCATTAATTGATTATCAAGGAGTTCTTTAAATTAAGTTTTTGTTTAATTATCATAAGGAAGAGCCCATTAAAACTTCAGTCTTTATAAAAAGGTATTATACAAGAAAGATACAAAATAAATCATCTAACTGTAAAACAAAAAGAGAAATTATATTTGATTAATATTTTTCAGTCTTATATTAAATCAGGGTTAATTAATGTCATTTAGAAATGCTGGTTAGTTAACAGGTGGGTAGCTAAAAATAATGCAGGTTATGTTGACCTGTCTTAAGCAACTAAGAGAAGGACTTAAAAAAAAAAGATTTTATTTATGTAAGTATTATTTTCAACCTTTCCTTAAATAACATTTTGTATTTGTAAATTCCACAATACTAATTGATACAGTTATGCAATAATTTTTATTATCAAAAATGTTGTTTGGACACAAATAATTTTTGGTATAAAAATACTTATTGAGCCAGAATTCCCAGACGAAAGCAAATTGAATTATTTTTGAAAGCCCTGTGTTACTAAATTTTAAATTGATGTAGACAGATTTACATTGGTAAGACATCTAGAAATCTAAAATCCCACATCTATGAATATAAAAGGGATCTACATTTGGACAACTCTTTAAACTCACTTGTAATACACAGGAACAAAACTGGGCATAACTTTGATTTTACAAATGTTACCCCCCCCCCAAAAAAAAAAATTATATATAAATTCTTAACACTGAAAGTACTTCGAGGGAGTACTGATAAATATTTTACCAACTATGAACATAGATCAAAAACAGTAAAGGTTGGTGATGTAATAGATATCACCAACCCTTATTGAATCCGTTCTTATAGAATCTGACATTTGTTTATCTAAAAAAATTGTTTACATAAAAACATTCCCAAATCAACATGCAGACAAGCAGCAAATAATATCTACTGGACATTGACACAAACTTATGAATATACATTATCATTTGAATCCCATATAGACAAACTAGAATTATTATACACTTATATACATGAAACAATATTTGAGTTTTTTCAGTTAGGTTTGAATCTGTTAATTTCTTGGAGTTTTGAAAGGACTCATTGTCTCTCTTTGAATTCAGAATGCCATAAATTATACTAATGTTTTAACAAATCAAATGCACAGGAAGCCTGATTAACTAATGAAAAACAAAAACAAAAATACTAGAATTTATTTCTTCTTTTTACTCCATATCTCATTCTCTGATGATGTTTTAATAAAAGTGAAACATGTTAGATTGATAAACGTTTCATTGTTCTAGGTTTATATATATATATATATATATATATCAACCTTCAGAGCCAAAAATGGTTAAAATGTTGGTGCTCCAAGCAGGAAACCCAGGTTCTGTAGAAGCATACCTTTGCTGTCTAGAGTCTTCATCTTTGCGGAAACCTTTCAATATTCGTTGCAATAAAGGAGGACATATAGCAGTTCAGTACTCTTTTTTTGTTACCAACCAAATCCTGTCTCATAATAATCTGCCTAGCTTTTGGAATGTATCTTTGGCCATCCCAATATGTCTTTGGATCTCAGCGTCACACTTACTGACCTCTGTCAGAACATTTCCCAGATATTTAAATTTCTGCTTGATTTTAGTGTCCCCGACCTGTAAATTACATTTCAGACTCATCTTTTCACTGATGACCATACATTCTGTCTTGTAGTTTATGCTTCATCTACCAAGCTGAAATATTTGCTTGCTCGATGTCTGTATTTTTATATGGCATGGGGATACAAGTAACATTCAGCTACTTGTATCCCACCCATTACAATAAAAAATTTTAACTTGTTCAAACCAAACATGCTTACATTTTTTTTTTTTTTTTAAAATCAAAATGACAGAATTTCACATTAAATAACCTGGAAAAGTTTGATATGCATTAAAATCCAAAACAAATTTATGTTAAAGTATATATATTGTAAAATTGTAGGTAGTATTAAAAAGTCGATAAGTTGTAAAAATAATTAGTTATCTTACTTTTATTGTAAGAGTAGAAATATTATGAATCCTTTTTAATAGCAGAAATGTCCAGATTAAGTGGACAAGCCAGATTCATTCACACTCATTTGCATTGTTTTACAAGCAATGTAAAACTCCTTATGGAAATTTCATAATTTAAAAAAATGCTACCAGTTGAACTGAAAATAAATGAAAAAGGTCCAAGTAATTTGTTTCTCTTCCAGATAATCCTTTTCTCTGTGACTAACATTAAAATAAGAGACATCCTCATTCAATATGGCAGTCTTATATAGTTACAAAGAAGGGCCATAACTCCTGTTGGTAACAAGGGACTAATGCCTGTTGTTGACAAGAAATAAAGCTAAATTATTCAAAGAGCTACACATTACAAACATAAGCTCTGTGTATGTGTGAGTGAGTATATTATATATATATATATATATATATACACACACACAAAGTATTGGGAACACTGACATCTATACTACCAGTTTCTACCAAAATGGTTTCATAAGGCAGTTTATCTAGATCAACTGCCTGATGAAACCATGGTAACAGATCAGCATTTCCAATATTTTATATCTTAAATTGCCCTAAATTTTTGTTTTTGAAAATTGTATTCAGCACTATTTATACATTCCTTTTGGCAAATATTACTTTTGCCAAAAATTTAATATATATATATATATATATATATATATATATATATATATATATATATATTATATAAAATCTTTTTTTATAGATACAAATATTTAAGTAAATGCACCGTTTATCATAAACGGTATTAACAGCATTTACCAGACTGAATGTTCGACAAATTTAAAAAAATATGTATCCTCTGACAGGAATTGAACCTGTATCCTACATGAAACTGCCATACAGCCTGATGTGCTATACCAATTAGATACAGGGGAAGTGTCTGGTTAGTTCAAAAACAGTAATTTAACCTTGCTAACCAGGCGCTTAATAGCTAAATAGTATAGCACATCAGGCTATGTGGCAGTTCTATGTAGGATAGTAGGCTGGTAAATGTTAATACTGTTTATTATAAACAGAGCATTTACTTAAAAAGATTTCTATTTGTAAGAATAACATATAAACAAAAAATATATTAAAATAATTGTCAAACTCAGTTCACATATAAAATCAAAACAAATTGAATGTTTTTTTTACTTAGCTGATTGGTGTTACCTTCAGTATCCAGAGTTTTGTAGACAGACACTTCAGCAATCGCTCTGACCACTCGTCAGAGTATCAACAATGACTTTTTATATTTCTTATTTTTTCTCTTATATATGTGCTTTTCATTGGTGCATGGTTGATTACACATAAAAATTTAGGCCTCTCCTCTACCCTACACAAAAAAAAATAAAAAAATTAAAAGACTTTTTTTAACTTTGTTTCTGAATGTCTGCTACTCATGAAATGTTTTGTAATCAAAACAAATGAAAATGTCTCAATGCTTTGTTTACCAGATTAAATTTCTGGTAATAAACATCTGCAGTAATGGCCCTTCCATGTTCCAGTAGCTTGTAATAGATAACCTCTTTCATATCCTACCAGGCACAAACCAAGGACTTCCTGGTTTTAGCACCAGTTTCTCATTTTGTAATAACCGCTGTTTCCGTTTTCTGATGACATGCAAACACCATTTTTAATCATCTGTAACAATGAAATAAGTAAATGAAAGATTGGCATTCCTTTTTAAGACTGCTACAGTTGGTGGAACTATAGTGATTGAAAAATAAACAAACAACAAAGAGACCAAAATTTCACCATTTCTAAAAAATAGATGTATATTCAGAATAACTAGGCCATGAAATTATATTTCAATTGACCAATCAGAAACCTTCCTGAGCAGCATACAAATCAGAGTCTATCAGGTGAATCAGAAAGAGCTGCTCCCAACGAGGATATAAGGTCACTAACTGAGAGCCAATAAGAAGTGAAGCAGCACTTTTGAAATGGACCTCTAGATATGTATATAAGAAGATAGAAAAATCAACCTAAATCATGCTGTAGTCATCATGACATACTCAGAGCTGAAATATAACACATGCACGACACACACCATCCTGCATAGATACATTCAATACCTACTTCCTTCTGCTACTTTTGAATATATACATAGATCTACATTCTCTTATATGTACCAGGTTATTAACAATTTACATTTGAACTCTTGAACATCCAACTTATCACTCTCCTTCTAGATACATATTTTGTGTATTAATTATTTTGTATATATTAACATACTGCGTTTTCTTTTCATCTTTACATAAAACAAATAGATCTATGATGGGAATGGTCCTTGTCATAAGTTGACCTACATCACCTACCATAGAATGTTGTGTTTGGTTCTCATGAGGAACCCAAATTCCCTCTTGGTAATTTTTCCCAAATAAAACTCTGAAATGCACTATAAACAACACACTGACAGATAGAAGAGAAGATAAATTAATTCTACATGTAGTTTTCTAGCATTTAAAATTGGTTCTACCTTGGTTGGTTGATTCTTAATTATTTTTTTTAAAACTCTAATATTTAAAGAAATTAACATTTTTCTTATTGTCTCAAGAAGAAAGTTCTTTTTTTTCTTCGGGTGGGTAAGGAATGTTAGCTTAAAAAAAAAAAAATCAATAAACTGATCTCAATGTTTCTAAGATTGCAATTTCTGCTGAATCTGATGAAGATCTAATACAAGCTGTATTTTGGGGATCTATGAAGCAGACAAAATTTTACAAGATGTTAAAAAGAAACTCTCAATTTGTGATATGCTGGAAGTAAAAAATGCAATGAAACTGAAACAATAAAAAGAGGAAATATTTGATTTCAAAAGAATATCTTAAAAGGGGAAATGAAGGATATGAAAAAAAATTATGGATTAGCAAGTGGAGATAAGGGGATAATCTCAAGTGATCTTATTGAATAGGTTGATCATTTTTTTCCCTTCTCTCCTTCATAATTCTACACTTCAACTAACACAGGTCTTATCAGCTTTTAAGTGTTATTTTTTTCTCAATTCTTCTATCAAAAAGATAATAAAAGTAATTCCTGCTTTTCATGTAATTGTGAAAGAGAACAAAAATGGTTTTCAACAGCATCCTGATAAACAGAAAAAAAAAATGAATCAAATACTCATTTTTCTAAAACTTTAAGACATTTAATTTTTTTCTTTTTTGTGAGCAGGTAAATTCTATGATGTGAACACAAGGAGAAACTTAAAAACAAGTTCTCCATTGAGGAATGAAAAGAAACTAATGCTAACACTGTAAATTGAGGAATGCATGGTCCCCCATAGATTGCTGATGAATGTAATCACAATCTTAAGTAAATCCTTAAATGCACACGGAACTTATGAATATTCATCTACTGATAGTATTATAAGGATTGCACTCACATGCACACTTTTCACATTGCAAATGGCTGCCAACATGCAAAATACATGAAGCATTGTGCACCTTTAATCTCAGGTAAAGGAGTTAGAAATTCATTACAATCTGACATCCATTTTTTATCTTTGATTAAAAATTATATTTCAATTCTTTTGCTTTATTGGTGAAAAAAAGAGAAATTGTTATGACAAAGTATGTATGTAACCATATTCAAATCAAGTTAGCTTCACTCACTTTAAACAGATCAAAGGGGTAAAGGAGTAATCAAACTACGGATTAACAGGCTTGTCCGTCTTTTGCGTCCATTACTTTCTCTTCAGTGATTTTTATCACCTCTTCTTACTTTCTAGTTTTCCTCCTTTGCATCGTTTTTGCACCTTTAATTTTCGGCACACACTTTTTTCCGTTACATAATTCAAAGTTTGGATTTGAAAAGTTTTGCAGCAGAAATTAAAAAATAAAAAAAAATATTTGGAATGTTTTTGTTTTTTTTATTATTTCACTCTGCACAAGGCACTAAGGTGCAAAGGGGCTAATTGAGTGGGAAAAAAAAAAAAAAAAAAAAAAACTGAGAAAAAGGACAATAAAAGAACAGGATTCAAAAAGAAAAATGACAATTAACATTGAATTTAAATTTTTGAAGATTTTAGTTGATAGTAAAGCAAGTAGCTGAAACAAGTTTGACAGGTGAGAAGTGCAAGAAAAACTATTGGAATAGAACTTATGGTTGCACTTCACCATTTCAACAGAAAAGTGATCAAACTTGGCTGTTAATAGTACTTTTTTTAATGAGTACTTTTCTTTTTTAAATTGGTATCACTCCATGCAAGGCAGTAAAGCCACAAAGACACAAGGGATTACAGGGTGTAGAAGAATTAGGAACAGAAACATTAATAATGAATGGTAAGAGGAAAGAGTAATCAAGAGGACAATAGATAGTGACTGACATTGCAATTAAATTTTTGCTGATTGAAGTTGGCTCGAAAGCATGCAGCCAGAAGTGAGTTCCACATGCTTAAATTCATGAAGTTGAGGTACCGAACAGGAAAGTTAATCAAAACAATCACCATGAAAATATTTACAGGAAAAAGAAACAGAAAAGCTGTGTTATGGTGTTGGGAAAATGATTGAAGCTGAGATGCCGGGTCAGAACAGATAATATTGCAGATTCCTTGGATTTTGTCAAGATAGAAAGCAGAAGCACCAGGTCAAATGTGGCAGCAATATTCAATGCACAGATGAATGGTAGACTCAAAGGTGAAAGATAGATTATGGCAAGAAAAACTTTCACTAATTCTGTTAAGTGGAAATGAACAGAGACAGTTGGTGGGTATAGTATGTATCTGTGTGTAACACTTTTCACAGAGCACACAGATACTACACTGATTGTAAACAGAAGTACCAACCAATCAATAATAATGTTGTTTTGATTTTTTTTTTTTTGACAGTAACTTGACATACTGACAAATTGTATCTAAAGCCATTTTTTTTATTTTTAAATGTATTTCCTTTCATAGTTGAAGTTGTTATTTGCATATGTGGGTAGATCAATAAGTCCATAGCCAGACACAGTCATTAGATGAATTTTGATTTGAAAAATTCACTGTTTAATATTCAACATAATATGGTTGATTGAAAAGAATTGGGTTAAGTGCATTGACAACAAAGAATATTTTATTGAAAAATACATATTTGATATGAAAAAAATGCTTTCATTTTCATCATCGGACTAAAATCTTATTGATGTCCCTATATGCATTTATATATGAAAACATTTTTTTTTTCAAAAATTTATGATTACACAAATAATGCCATTTAGTGTGCAGAGGAATAAAAATAAGAAATTTTGCATATTTTTTATTATAGTTTCTTATACGCATTTTTTAATATAAATTTCATATATATGTATATAGTTTAAAATATCCAAATGATAAAAACATATACTACTAATTAAAAAAAATATATAAATAAAGGATGAACAACAAATTAGTGCCGATTGTGAACTTAAACAGTTACCATGATTAGAGAGAATAAAGAGAAGTTCTTTGAGATGTTTTCAACAGTGAACTGACCTACAGGGTCACTGTCATATTAGCATGTACAGTAATCTGAATATGCAAAGTTTCTTTCACAGAAGGTCATGTCCCTGGTAACAAAGGGTTTAAAAGAGTCAGATGCCATACGTGCTTATCAATGACTCACACGCATTTGACATTGCCAACAAAATGATGATTATTCTGGAATGTGTGTGTGCTGCAAATACATGCATACGCACACAGTTATCTAAATAAGGTAATAGAATGATAGCATAAAAAGTGGTAGTTATAGGGTAGTAATCTAGCTCTCGTGTGTGTGTATATATATATATATATATATATATATATATAAAATGCGTGTGTGTGTGTGTAATATAAGAGGCGTTCCTAAAATGTGTGGGGCATTTGAACAGTGTGCATGTACTGAATGTAACATGAACTTTTTCCATTGGCTAAAAAACAAACAAAAAAAGAAAAGAAAAAAAAGATCCAAATTTTATAAACTGTCAAATTATCTAATCTACACACACACACACACACACATTGTAAATATGAAATTCTCAGTCTTTAATGATACAAAATGAGAGAATGTTTAAACATGTTTATAACAGTATTTGCGTGCAAAATAAAATGAAAAAAATTCTGATTTTGAGTACATGTCTGTCTGTCACTAAACAAATATTCTGCATTTTCTGACTGAAAATTTTATACCATGACACTTCGGGATGTAGGCAATCATGTCTCCCCAGATTCCTTTCTTTCATTATCAGTGAATTGCAATAACTTCTTGGAAATGGCAGTAGGTTCCTGATGTCTTCTCCACTTCCGAATTCAGTGTAGTCATTCTCCTAGACTGGCTGCTACCCAAGGCTATAAAGCTCAGTTTACTCTGCTACTTAACCAATAGCCGAGAGAGAGGGAGATTTCATACCTTTCCCAATAGCATTAGCATGAAAGTGAATGCAATCATTATGCAACCTGCTTAAGACATCAAAAGAGATTTTTGTGTTACTATGAGAAATATGATAACTTAAGAACAACTGCCAGATGTTTAAAGTGAACTTTAAAAACTGATTTAACATTCACCATAAAAAGTCAATATTATAAGTGATTAGACTGGATAAATTTGTTTTTGTTTCTATTTTGTCTAATATTTGTATCTTTTTTTTTTTTTTTTTTTTTACAGAAGAAGGATTATCAGGTCTTGACCACACACACAAGTTGTTCAAAAAGTAAAATTGCATTTAAAATATGCATATTTTGGACTAACCAATAATTGATAAAAAAGAAGAAAAAGGATAAAATAAAAACAAGCTTAAATAGCAAAGGAAATATAAATTTACTTTACCATCTCTTCTGTTCAACTATGCATCATTTATAGTTTTGGCAATTATGGTGATTTGAGCCACAAAGAATATCAACACAGGAAGAACATGGAGCATAAATTGAAAGTTAAAAGGAATAATATTGAAATTCATATATACAAATACTATTGAAATAATAGTTCTTGTTGCAAACAAATTGTTCTGTTTGTGGCTATATATTATAATGAAACAATACAAGTCCACTTAACTGAAGTCCTTGGTTTAGAAGGATGGTTTTGTTTACGTACTAATATAGTATGGCTTTGCAGATTTCGGCAGAAATGAGGATGAGAAAAAGAACAGAATAGCAATCTTTATAATTGGCGCCAACATATTCTGTCTAGTGATTGGTTGGTTTTACGCTACATGTGATCTTAGAGAGTGCAGCTGACCAAGGGTGACAACTCACCTACTTAACATTTTTATACAATAAAGATTTTAATAATAGTCATATGCTGTATGACATTCAGAAAGGATTGATTGATTGATTGATTCTGTAGTTTATTTAAAGCCAGAAAATACATTTTTTAAAATACAAGTCTTACTAATTAACCTATATCTGGGTGGGGAAGAGAAAAGTTGGATTTATACCTTTCTCAAGGGAATCAAAATTCAGCTCTCCAATTAACAATTACAAGCCATTATCCACCTGTATATTAAGCTTACAGGACCTGGTATTCTCAAGTGGTCACCTATCTAGGTACTGGCCAGGTTTGATGTTGCTTAACTTTGGTAAGATTAGACTGTTAGCCAACATTCAGAAAGACAGTCATCGGACATATAATGAACCATATGAGTGTCCAGTGTCTGACCAGATTAATTTTGAAAAAACAGCTACTTTGGCTTATTTTCTTTTGAAGGTAACAGTTGTAACAGATTCTGATTAAAGTGCCAGAGAAAAGCGGGGAATGGGACACAACGAATTATGTTCAACTATGCACAAATATTTCAATAGGAGAATAAAAAATCTGAGGGAAGTCAGATTTCCCATGAATTTTTACCAGAGAACAACACTGAAACATTTGTAACTTTCTTCTGACCAGAAAACCTTTTTTTGTCACCAGATTGTTACAAGAGTTGTGAAATGAGTTTTGTAGGTTAACAAAAGTTATCATACTTATGTCAAACTGATCTCAACATATAAAACTAGTACTTTATCCACCAAATGATTTGGTATGCATTTAGTAGAACATGATATATCAACTATAAATTACAGGTTTCTACAGAAACCATCACTGAAGACCTTTCCTAATTTGTTTGAAAGAAAAAACTCACCTGCAGTTGTGATAAAATCTGAAAAGTGGGTTACTGAATAGCAGGTTTGTTTTTTTTCATTTTTTTTAAAAAACTAAATGATAGCAGCAGTGGCAATGGACTGAATTTCTGCAGTTATTTGGCTATTCAATTCAGTTGCTTTCCATATTCAGTCAAGGGGAACATTGTGACCAGAAATCTCATGATAGTAGGCTTGATTCCTAAAGCAAAGTTTTTTTTTTTTGTTTTTTTTTAAATATTTTCTAAAATCATTTGTGTGTATACATTTAATTCAATTTTAAATCAATGAATGAAGATTATTGATTAACATTCTAATAAGCAGTCAATATCTGATTATGAAGTGAGTGTTGCGGGTAGGTTTATGTGTTTCCCAACTTATTGCGGGCGTTAGTAATGTCAGGGTTTTGAAATTGGGAATAACACGCTGCGAGTCCACATAAAGAAATGACAAAAAACAAAATATATATGTACAAACAGATGATAATGTATTAACAACAAAGGGTTACGAGAGACAAAGATGTGTGTGTCAGATGAATGTGAAAACGTAATGGTCCTAAGTATGTGTAGTGAGTGAATGTGTGTGTGTATGTGTGTGTTGTTCATTTATTTCCCAAAGAGAACGCGTTCTCTGCAACAGGTTACATGTTGACGAATAAGCAGATAAGGGGAGAAGAGAATGATAAAAAATTATCACAGAGTATTTATAGTCATGAGTATCCCCTAGGAGCAGTTTCAAAAATTAGGAAGAGGTAACCAGACAAAGGGTTTACTTTAATAATTATTCAGGTTACCATCACGGTATTATGAAAATGCAAACTATTTGTGTGATTTTGATTTTTTTTACAATGATGTTCACTCTGTATAAGACCAGAAGAGGCGCTCAAGGTAAAGGGTTAGAGAGTAAGGGGCTCGGTTTATGTGGCTATGTGGAAAAGATAATGGTTAATCCTAGACTTGAACAGATTAACACTCTAGCGATTGGGGAAGCATTCTTTTGAGAGTCTGTTCTACAAAGCAGTGGAAAGAAAATGCAATCTATTTGTGTGGTGATAAAAGACATGTATGCAAAAATATTTTTTTATTTTACACCCATGTACTGGTATAAAAGAGCAGTCTTATTTCCTTCCATAATGTTTTGAGAATGATGAATCTAGATATAAAAATAAATCGACACAATATCACTTGCAAGAATGTTTTTTTTTAATTAAACATACGATTAATGTTAGACACATGGAAACTGAGGCAGATATTTAAAAACAGATCATTAGAGGCCCACAAATGGGAGACAACCTAACAATGTGATGCAACACGAGCCAAATTTTAATAATTTTATTTCTCTTGAGACATATCATGTGCCTTAACGTGCTAGCTTTCAATCCAGCATCGGAAATAAAAAGGCATGTTGGGCTGTGGCATTAGCCACCAACCAGTGGCTGAGACAAGAAACTTCTTGAAAGTAGAAAGGAGTAAGCAATGGCTTTGCATGGACTCCACAGTTATGTCTGCCAAGTTCATGTCATCTGGAGAGTGTGAAGTATGAGTGCCATATCATTACTTCCTGCAGAGCCTCTGATTCAATGCCACTGTCTAGATTGAGCTACTGGATGTGGTAGTCAATTCTGAGATCAAGGAAGTTAGCCCCATGCTCCAGCAAGACTGGAATCTTCTACACAGTCCCTGGGACACAAAAGTGGCTGACTAGAAATTTTCATGATCATGTCACCTCTAATATGTGGGTCTCTTTACTCTGCTGATTTGAATTCTTCGAACTACTACATATGGGGTGTTGTTGAAGCCAACCAGCTCCACTCCAGAGTTATTTTTTTATTGACTTTGTTGCTCAATATATTATAATTACTGGATACACTGCATATCAGTACAGATGAAATTGCAGCTGAATTTTGGTCTGAAATTTTCAGTGTATAAGGTTCAATTGATGCGATGTATTTAAAATTAAAAATTTATCACTGAATGAAGTGCAAAAATAAATAAAAAGCTGATTGTGTAGGTTTCTTTCTTTTAATATGGGCGCACACACACACACACACATATATATATATATATATACACACACGCACACTTGGGTGTAACAGCATAATGTCCAATTGATAGATTAAGCTGTGAACCAGTGTATCTTAGAAATGTTTAAATATATCTCTGAAGTTTTTATAACACTATTGGACTCTACTTTGAGCAATAAGAATGTATTTAACTCTAACTTGAAATGATGATCCCTTTTGCTGTTGTGACCGCCTGATCCAGCTTTCCTCACTACTGTTCCCTCTTTTTTAAACTTAGTCATTATACCTATATAAATGAACATTGAAACCAACACTCAGAGGCGACAGGCTGTTTCTGGCTTGACAATTGTGTTCAGCATGAATCAGCCTGTCGCCTCCGAGTGTTGACTTCAATGTTCACTTTTATATATGCTCTATCTCTGATATCTAGCACACCTTAAAACTATATATATATATATATATATATATATATATATATATATATGGGATAATGATATATAAATTTTTATATATCAAGGACAGTTTTGTAGGAAAGGTGTACAACAAAGTGGAAAAAGTTTTTGTATGATGTGCTTTATCCCTTAAAGATAGTCTGATGAAGTCCTAGGAGACAAAACATATCACACAAAATTTGATTATATATGATAGAAAGACATTCGAAGGCTGATGAGGCTAGCCACTAACCAACTTTACAGATTTTTATTTGCCATAGTATCTTGCCAAGATTCATTTATTCTCTATTCATAAACAATGTCCAACCAAAAACAAACAATAAAATCAGTTGTCTGGAGTATAAAGAAGCTTAATAAAAACAACAAAAAAAAAAAACAGATTAAGAAAGAATGAATACAATCTCAAATTTTTGTTCAATAACAATCCATTTATCTAGAAGCTAAATCAATTTCCAATTTCTTTCCAAACAAGATTGGTTAAACTAATATCCTGCTGGGTGGGGGAAATTGAGAGAATAAATGTAAAAAAGAATAGTTGAGTAAATCATCTGCCCCTCATTATCAGTATTAATAATATCACATGCATTAATGGGTTCTTCAGTAGAAAAGTTACTACAGGTTTTGAGTACAAATTTCAGACTCATTCAAATTAAGAAACTGGCATCTTCACAAAAGATTTTTTAAAAATTATTATATGGTCAGACTGAGTTAAATGTAGTGCATGATTCAGCAGGAAATATCAGAAGTCTGAAGTGAATTTCACATCCATCAGGAAAATTTGATCTAAGAGTTGATCTGTGGTGACCCCAATATATACTGGATTCACCTTAAGAGATACCAAAGTAAGTTTTGTACTCTGTGCCACCTCAGAATGTAAAAAAACATTGGTGTCTTTAGAGGTAATCTAGAAAGTAATCTAAAAGCCACCAAATGCAGAATTTAGGCTCAATGGATGTTGGTAGATGTACACCAATGTAAGCACATAGCAAACTTAGGAGATTATATATATCACACACACAGGACAACAGGAAGTTATATAAATACCTGACCTATGATGGGGATAGCAGAATCACTCACATCCTTGCAAGAAGATCAAACATTTGTAGAAAGACCTGAAATCACATACCCTTGATTGGTTGATGTTAGTGAATAAACAGTTATCGATTGACGGAAAGTGAATAAACAATTATTTTATAAATGAAAAATTTATCCTCATATTTTTATCAGACATTAATGACATAACTGTGATGATGAAGGAGAAAGAGAACACAAATTCTTTTTCTAGGCTATGTCATCTGTTGAAAAAGAAAATCTGAATCAAAATTGGGTTGACTGCAGTTGGTCTTGAAATATGGTAATTGTTGGGCTTCCTTACTAGCCTTGACCAATCACAACCTTTCTTACACCAATAAAAGTAAACTACTTTTGATGATAGACAAGTGCTTTTGGGCTTTTTGTGAGCAAAGAAAGTAGTAGTGGGTTCTGAGTTGTAGATAAAGATTTTTTTTTACCCCCTTTTGATTTATGCCATGGCATTTTGTGAGACTGATTTATGACCTTTGGATTTATGACCCCTGACATGATTTTTGAAACTCAATCTCTCCATTGCTATTTTCACACAACTTTACAAAAGAAGATACAAACTAACAATATTTAACTTTATTATTTGATTAAAATGTAACAATCTAATAATCAGAGAAATACAGCTTCAATCTCTTGGTCATATCTGCAAAGGAGGATTAGAATGTGTAGCATTACAGGTTGTGTCGAAGAGAAGCCAGCAAGAGGACAACAATGTGTATCATATTTGGACCAAATCAAAGAAGTGACAAAGAGTCTACTGTGGCAATCTTCAGTTGTCCTTGTAATCCTCCAAGGGGGAGAGCCATAATCACCCAAGAATGCATGGCACCTAAGCAAGCAAGCAACAGTCTACGGCAAGATTGATTGATGGGTTTGTTTTTCACGGTTTATCAACCATTTGCAGCTTATCTAAATCTGGGAAATATTTTTAGATTGTAAGAATTTTTTTTTTTTAGAGATAATGATTTACTGATACAAATCCTACTAATTAATCCATAGCAGGGGAGAGAAGAGGTGGATTCATACCTTTTCCTAAGGATATTTTTGCATGTAAATATAACAAACCTGACTAGAACTGGAACTTGGCTCTCAAATTTCCAACTGCAAGCCATTATCCATTACCCCACCCACCTTCCCAAGCAGTCATCCATCTAGGTACTGACCAAGTTCGATGTTGCTTAACTTTGGTGATTATGCAAGAAATGGTGTTTCACTGTGAGATGGCCGTACACCTCTAATGCAGGAAAAATATTTTGTAGCATTTTTGTGCACGGTAGACCAGAGTACTTTGTGTTGTAAAATGGTTAACAAGATCATTTCAGTCAAATTCACTAAAGTAGGGTGTTTAATCTCCACTGAGTGCTCCAATACTGATGCCTTGTAAATATATTCCTTCACAGTAGGTGACCCACATAACCAAGTAATTACCCTCTTAAGACATGGCTGTATTTTGTAATAAATCTTTGAGTCATTCACATGACAACTAATATTAAAAAAAAAAGAAAAAAGAAGCCCATATAGCATTTTAAAAGTGCTTACATGCTATTTACTAAATTTAGCTTAGACTGGCACAATTACAAATGCCTGAGAATGATCAAATTTACTACAGCTGTAAATGTCTGCTAGGCTAAATTACTGAAAATTGTTCAATCATGAGACCCTAAAAAGGGTATATTATTTAATATCTTTGTTCTTAACCTTTTCTTCTCCAGTACCATTTTCAGATATTTGTGTGGCATCGCTCGCCCTATATTAAAATTGCACTGATAAAATGGAGCAGAGTTAGTGCAAGAGTTAATACAATATTCTAGTACCAAACATTTTATCAATCAATCACTATTTTTTATATACTATTGTTATGGTAATTTACCTACGTATGCATGAACTCTCCCAGCTATAAATAGGAGCAGGTACTGCCTTTTGGAGAGGGAAGTTTCCAGCACTTAGCTCTGACAATTGGACTGAAAACTCAGTTCCTCTCTTTGTGTCTTTATTTCTGGCCCTAACAAGTCCACAACAACTATTGTCCAGACAATAAAAGGCCTAAGAGCCACTCAAGAATAGGGTTATTAAATGACGTGGTTGTAAGAGCATAAAGGGAAAAAAATAAGAAGTGTATATTATGGGGATATGTAGGGTATATAATAGTTGACCCTAGATTTGACGAGGTCAAGATTGTAAAACACTTCCAAGAGGATGCTTTCCCAAATTAACTTTTAGGAAATTAGCTGGCCAAGTGTAACGTCCTCTTTACCAATGGAATATGAAGGGAATGAGGATGTGTTGACCCAGTGTACATGGTATGGCAGGTTCTAGCTGTGAAGGTCTGAACAGGCGGAACTAAAGAATGTAGCTCGTCTTAACATTTGCCATAGACTTGTTGATAAATTAGTGAGAGACTAGCAAGATTTCATCTGTGGGGAAAAGGTTTTGAGGGTGGAAAATAATTCATCACCCACAAAGCCACATAAAATATTTTGAACTCTGTCAAAGCTGGGAAATGAGGACTGGGTAGTCCAAGTGGCAATTTTCCAGGTTTAGTCTGATCTGATTCTTGTAAAGTGAGCATGGCAGGAGGAGTCAGGTATTTTCTGTTTATGTTTCGTTACACTATAGCACTGCCAATAACCAGAAGTAAATTGTGGCACGAGTATTGAAGCAGCAATCATAGGGTCAGATCAGAAAAATTGCTCTTTACCTAATCATATCTGTTTAAAAAAAAAAAAAAAAAAAAAAAAAAAAAATCATCTAAAAGTGTAATTATATAGGCAAAAAGAAATAGGTGCATGTATAAATTACTATGACTTATTCAAATTAGAGTTCAAAGGGTTAAATCATCTGCCTTGTGAAAATTGTGTCCCTACAATACTAACTTGAATACTAACTGCCCTCTTGAGAGTCTATCATACCAACAACGGCCATTACCACCCATGTCAAGAATCACAGATTTAATACATTTTTTAATCATTTTATAGAAATTAATTTTTCTGAAAAATTATGTGATAATAGGAGAAAATGATAAAGTTTTATATACCAAAAGAAAAATTACGAAAATTAATGACAAAGTGGAAATAATTTTTCAGATGACTTTCATCCTTTAGGACATCATTAGACTCGAGCAGCATTTCTCAACAGGTACATCCAGGCACACTAATGTGTCCTGGAAGGTAGCCAGGTGCACCTGAAGTTGACAGAATAGTAATTTATAAATTATTTTTATATCTAAAAAAAAAAAAAATTATTTTAAAAAAGTTAGAGACACCAAGCATATGACTTCCATCTCCAAGTCAAATCATTGTCATTTGATATTTTAAACTGGATGCTAAATTCCTTAATCTTTAAGGAGTGGAGAATCCTTTCCCTTTTGCCTTAAGAGATTTAAATCAGTCATTATCGGCCTCTCTAAAAACAGAATAGCAGATTCTCCATACATGACTTTAAATGAAAATTGTAGTACTAATCTTTGGGAATACTAAACCAAAAATGTCAACCCTTAGATGTCATTTTATTCTTTACCAAAGCATATGAAGCACAAGTTTCGCACAAGCATACTTAAATATACAATATAAGGTCTTAAAAATAAATGCTTATTTCAAGAGACTTCCTTATTATTAATATTATCCTTCTCCTTTCAAATTTCATGACTAATTTTTCTTTATTAAAATTTAAGTATGTCCTAAAGTTTTAGTTTTTCTACAAGTGCGCCCTGAAGTAAAAAAGGGTGAGAAACACTGGACTAAAGTGATGTTTATGTTGATGTAACTATACATGTGTACAAAAGGGAGGGGATGATGAAATTTTAAACTTTTAAATTTAAATCTTTTTTTAATATGTGCTTGGGTATATAGTCTAGCCAATTTCATTTAGTTTCTTTTTGTTTGTCACATTTGTTATTAAATAACCCATATTTAACAATAGAAGATCTGCCAAGAAAGGTGAAATGTTATAAGAATCTGGACACAAATTTACTGTGAATGATTCAGTGATTAAAGCACTTTCTATATACACTTTCATCTTATTAAATTGCTTTTTCTTTTAATTAAGGCAACATTTTTTTTTTAAATCCAAATTATAGTCAGACTACTTATAGTGATCAACTCATGCCTTGAGTATGTTGTTTTGTAAGAAATCCCTTTTGTGTTAATCTTATTTAAATTCCTTGTTGCAATTATTACAGATGATAGAGTAAATTCCTTCAAATATTTAGCTTATTATTGTTTTGTATTAATTAAGTCTTATTATATTAGAGGTAGTCGTAACAAATTTTATGCTAATCTTAGATAAATTCTTTTCAATTGTACTTGTAATAGAATTAATAGGTAGAATAATATATTTTGATTCTTTGGGTTTATCATAATGGTCTACTCTTCTGTTTTGTAATATTTTACAAGCCTTTTGTTTCACATTGAATATGAAATAACTAAGGTATTGGAGGAGCTTAAAAGAATTTTTAATGTATTTCTCCTTTTTATATAAATATTGAGGGCTACAAATTCTGAGTGCTCTTAAATAGAATCCGATAATTATTTCAGATTTAATCCTGTTGTCATGGTGAGAATAAAAATTTATGAGATCATTTTTATTAGTTGATTGTGATGAACGCTTAGTTTTAAGTCATTGCCAGTATGGAGTAACATAATATCTAGGAAAGGTAAAGTGCTATTTGTTTCCGTTTCACAAGTGTTTAGTTTATCTACCAGGTCAGGTAATGTATTCTTGCAGGGATATATTAATAGAGCATCATCAGTATACTGGAAATATGTTGACTGTTTCAGTAAAATACCCTGGAAAGGATCAGATTCAAGAAATGCTAAGAAAATATATGATAAAACCCTATCATTGGTAATTCAAATTTTTGTTTATAAAAATTGTTGAAAGATGAAATAAATTGGTGATGAGTTGGCAGATTGTTATGATTTTAGCTGTTGATGTTTATTTTAGATGGTGTTAGATGCTTTTTTTTTTTTTTTTAAATGAAAAGGAAAATTATTTAAGATTTAAATGTAAAAAAAATTTTCTCTGCATCTGGGGGAGAAGATGTACATCGTTTGTTCAATTTATTATTTGTGTTACATCATATCTCAGTAGGTGTTGTGTAAGAGTTTTTGTTGAGGGTGGATGTATACACTAATGAAGAATTAATACATACCTGTATAAAGGTCCTATCAACCCACAAAAAATTATTCAATAATAGTTTATGAAAATGTAAAATGCTCAGAAGTCATTGAATAATTTATGTTCAAATTATCTTATGAACAAGAAAAATGGTCTGAGCTAAAGAAAAAAAATTAAAAAACATCATAAGTACTTCAGTTGATCTTTAACTTAAGTTGCATAAATGAAAATTGCAACCAAAATACACACAAAAAACAGGAGATAACTGACATCCATTAAACATGGCACATGAAACTAGAACAGTCTACCCCAGTGAGCGAAATAAAGGGTTCAGTTCAACATTCCAAACACCTGAAAAAGCAGGAGCATACAACAGCCAAAACGTAATAAATATGGCAACAAAGATGAGGACAATAGTCTGAATAATGTAAATTCAGTACATAATACCTCATCTCAGAAATATAGACAGATACTGAAAAACTAAATTATATTGACGGATTCATTTTTTACAGCTTGTCAACACTTTCCATTTTTTTTTTTTTTTTTTAACAACAAAAAATATTTTTTAGATTGTAAGAATTTTGTTTTTTAGATAATAAATTAGTGATACAAGTTTTACTAATTAATCCATAGCTGGGGGAGAAGAGGTGGATTCATACCTAATCAGAGCATGCAATAAATTATAATGTCGATATAAAATGAAGGATCAATTCTATATTACAATAAGTTGATAAACTGATCCCTCACTTTGTGGTTACAGTAGTTTCTATACATTTATATTCCAGAGAATGTAAATAAATCTAAAAGATGCCTGTGTAGCTAATTAGTATTTGATTTATTCATTGATTTGTTTTCTATGGCTTATCAACACTTTACAGGTTTACATCGTTCGGACTATAGTCCTCATCCTTGTGGTCATATTTATCACATTTCGGCTGTTGTATGCTCCAGCCTTCTTCAGGTGGTTAGAATGTCGAGCTGAACCCTTTATTTCGCTCACTGGGGTAGACTGTCCTTGTTCCACGTGCCATGTTTAATGGATGTCAGTTATCAGTTATCTCCTGTTAATTCCCCTCTCCAAGTTCTCCACCGCCTTAACCAGGTATTGAACTCACTCTTTGGGTCCTGTCACTGGATCTAACTAATGCCTTTATCCACTGTGCCATGTGTCTTTGTGATAAATATGGCAACAAAGATGAGGACAATATTCCGAACAATGTAAATAGTGTACATAATACCTCATCTCAGAAATATAGACAGATACTTTGCAGGTTATTTAAAGCCAGAAAATATTTTTTTAGATTGCAAAAATTTTATATAATAATGGTTTTAGTGATTCCAGTTGTACTAATTAACCTATACTAGGTGGGGGGGGGGGGAGAAGAGAAGGATTCATACTTTTCCCAAGAGTATTTGCATTGTAAATGAATATGGCAAACAACTGGAATTGGAACTCTGTTCTACAGATAACAATTCTGAGCCATTATCCATTACACCACTCATACATCCAAGCCTAGAGCACCTGGGTTTTTTGCAAGTGGCCAACAATCTAGGTAATAACCAGGTTCAATGTTGCTTAACTTTGGTGATCATACAAGAACTAATGTTTCAACTTGATATGTCCGTAAGCCTACAATTAAATTATAGACATATAAACAAATGGGCAGATATTGCTTAACAAAGAAAGAAAATGCCTAATAATGAAAAACATAATTAAGAAAATTGCTTTCTTGGAAGTTTGCTGCATTGAATGGTGAAAAGCAAAAATATGTGGCAGTAGGTTGGCATTCAGTCATTTCATGCCTGGTAGCTTCTGATTAAACCATTCAGTTGGATATAACAAGAGTACCCCCCCCCCTTTTTTTTCATTATATATCAAAAGGAGTTCATTGTGAAGCTTTGTTACTGTTTATAATTTTGCCCATGGGCCAATTGCATTACCAGATCAAATTTATAATCAGTCAATAAAACACATCTGCAGTAACTGAACAGAAATCCTTTATTCTTATAGCACTTAAGGTACACTCTCCTTCGGCAAAAATGGCATATTCAATAGAAATCGTATTCCACTTTGCAAATACAAATTTTAGAATCCACTGTACCTGTGAAGGCAAAGGATTATATTAAAAAAAAAAAAAAAAGATTCTGTAGATTCCTTATTTAATTTTTGAAAAATAGTTCCTTAAAAATCATCGCAAGTAAATATCTACAAGCTAAGCTCAAAGTTTTATAATGAAATCACACACTAAAAAGCTAAGAATTCTTTTTGCCTAGATTTAACAATATTATGATTGGTTTGCAGATTTAAGGAGGTTTAGTTTGGGGTAAATACCTAAACCCAATTTAACAATTATTTTAAATACAAAGGAATAAATTCTGTTTAATTTTACCTGTGGGGATGTAAGTGTAATTCTATCTGACTAATAGGTTTCCAGGTAAATAAGACAAAATAAAGGCACCTGGATATATTGGAACCCAAAAACTGTTTCAAATCAACCTCAGATCCAAATTCCAAGCATTATTAATTTCCAATCTTTAAAAAAAAAAAAAAAAAAAAAAAAAAAAAAAGCCTTAATAAATCTGTGTTGAGTAACATTCACAAATCAATTTCTTGTCATTTTTATCATTTATTTTTCCAAAACATAACAGAGGAAGAATTCTACATTAGAAACTAACACTACTAAAACACTATTCTATCTATTTTTTTATCAAGTTTTTCTATAAAAATAAAATAATTTCTAAACTAATATAATTAATTTGTAAATAAGTACTGAAAGTTTCATAAAAAATCTGACAATTATTTGATTTTTTCAAAAATTTCCAAATCAATGTGTTTTCACGGCAAGAAAAGATGCTAAAATTTGGTCCCCTGATGCAAAAAAATGAAAAAAAGATTTTTAACCGAAATTTTGAATATTCTAAAAATGATAAAAAAAATGTAATTTAATAATCATAAAATCCTTTTGTCTTCCTCCTTATAACAAAGATTTTTATGCTAAAACTTTCTTTTTATTAAGTTTGGGGCATTTTTTCATCATGGTGGCTCATTTTTTAGCAAATCAGCAGAGGTATCTATGCAAATCTGCTTAATGTTCAATGACTAGGTTTATTGACTTTTGAACAATACAAAAATTGGACAAAAGGTTAAAACTTTTATACTCTACAAATAAATAGGTTAAAAGTAACTGTTGGGTTGTATAAGTTATATTTCTACTTTTTTGATCTTGTTTAATTTGAATGAGAAGAGTATGTTGGGTGATGAGAATTGATTAAATATAACATGATTTTACATGTAAAACAACTTCAGAGAATAAAAAGGTTGCATAGCAGTAATCTTTTGTGAGTGAAGTTTCGGGATACCTGGCCTTCACATTCAAAAACAGAAAGCCAACACAAGTAAAAATAGTGCAGTAATGTATGATTTATGAACAACCATTTTAAGATATTATATATATATATATATATATATATATATATATATATACTAGCAGTAAAACCTGTCTTCAGATGGCTTAGTTTTGAATTCAGAATTGTCCAATTCCTAGACTGGCTGCCAGTCACAACTGGAGAGCCCAGTCACCTCAACTATTTAACCTATATATGGATGAGAAAAGATAAGATTCATACCTTTTCTAAGGATATTTGTGCAAAAACGAATGTAACAAACTAAACTGAAATTTGGACTGCTTTCTGATTTCTCATTCCAAATTGCTAACTACCTTGCATGCCTGTAAGACAATATGTTCATAGAATAATAATAATGTTCATAGAATAATAATTTTCATAGAATAATGTTCACAGAACAACACCAGGAGGAAAGGGAAAAAAGAAAATAGTTAAACTGTTACAGAAAAATATAACCAAAATTTTCTTCAGTCTGAAATCCTTAATTGCTAACAGTAAGTCAAAGCTATTAAAATGTCAAACTCTGACCATAAAAAAATTCCTGTTTAGAAGAACCAAATTTATTAGCAATTTCTCTTCTATTCCACACACAAAATTATCAGATCTTCTGCAGTTTAAACCCAAGCATTTAGCAGCATCTCAAATTACCAAGGAGAAAAGAAAAAAAAAGCATATAAAATTTAAGCTGTTTCTATGTAGATTCTGCATATGATTTTGATACAAATTGCTAATTTTTCAATATTCATACATAATATTTTTTATATCCACTTCTTTCCATATTCACCTTAATATCATTTTGGGTGCCTGATTCAGTTTTAATATTTGTAAATTGTTTGACAAAATACTGCCAAGTTTGGAATAAGGGCAGGGAATTCAATGAAGAGAAATGTTTCGCCTCAAGTATTTGTCTACTTAATATCTATCTACTAACATTTTACATACTACCCATGATGGACTCTACAATGAATGGATTCATTAATAATTCTATGCCAAAGGAAAGAATTGATACCTGTAAACTGATGATAAGCCCAAACTTTTGAGAAAGCTGGAATTATATACTCGCCATAATCAGGGACAGCTCATGTGAGCTTAAATTTTTTTTTTAAGCCAAGCCATTGCAAAATATGTGATAGTTAACAAGTCAATAAAGAAAACCATTATAGATGCATGACTGAGTGGTTAGAACCTTAGCATTCTTATCATGAGACATGGGTTCAATTCTGATCAGGGTCGATTTCCCAAGAAGGTGGTTTCTTGATAATATTGGCCTGGGAGATGATTCCAGCATGAAGCACTGTTGGGAAGTGACTGAAAACTACACAAAAATGAATTGACAGAAACAAAATAAAACAACATAAAAACAAACATGCAACAACATTAAAAAAACAACAAAAAAAACACATAACATAAAAAAAAAACAAACAAAATATGCAAACAATATAAAAAAGCAAACAAACAAAAACATAAATATATATATATTATAGATATAAGAGAGTTGTCGGGACCGGAGAAGAAGTCTCTTATATCCAGGTTTCTCCTATTATATATACATAGGCTCTAATTTGGAACCAGAGAAAATATCTCATATCCGGGTTACACTATGTGAATAAATTATTTTTTTATGTTAACATGGGTTCCTTGACAGTCTATAAATTTTAGACATTGATTTCTCTAACTTTGCTACTCTTGACTAACATTTCTTCCTAGAGATTTTTGAGTGAATATTATTTTCCATTATCATATATATCTCTTAATGATGGACTACAAATTTTCTATTGGATTAATATCTGGAAATGCTGGTGGGGATACATTCCATTAATTTGGTGTCTTTGAAATCTTTTTTGAAGAATATGAAGGAGAATTATCTTGCATGAATATACTCTTTAGCTAAAAGAGTCTTAGTTGTGATATATAGCACTCCAAAAAATCTTTTTTTTTTTTAAATATCCAAGAATTTACTACAGTTCTCTGCATTTATCTTGACACCATCATCAACTTTAAAGAAACCTATCATTTTACTGCCTACTACTTAATTCTTGTTCTTTTATTGTTCTCTCTCTTTAATAGTATTTTTTCTCATATTCTCTAACATACAGTAACCTCTTGCATCTTAGTAGCTTTATTGCCTTGCTTGGGGTAAAATGATTAATTAGAAAAAAATACCAGCCCAAAATATTACTACACCTCCACTGTGTGTCACCTTTCAAATCCTGATGGTTGACTATTTCCATGAAGGACACAACCTTTCACCCAGCCATGAAGTACATCCAATTCTACATTCACCACTAAGAATTTTTGTGTGCAGTGTCTCTTCAAGATGTGAGAGATCATGGTTCTCCACAACATTCCGTCTTTTGTAGCCAGTTAGGTTTGTCTTTTTGCTATCGCTCCTAATCCCTGTTATTTGCTGCTTACCTCTGCCTCTCAATATGTCCCGTAAGTGTCAATTCCTCATTATTCAACCATTTATTTTTTATTCTAAGTAGAAGTGACCTTTTTGTTTTCATTTTCCTTAAAAATCTTTCATTCAGTCCATGGTATTCTCAGAATCCTTTGGAAGAACCACATTTCTGTTGCTTCAAGTCTCTTCTTCATCTTTAAGGAGATTGTCTAGAATTCACTGCCATATAGGAAGACTGATATTACATAATGGTTCATCTCTTTGTTTCTAATGAAATTTTCTTGTTTTTTATTACTTTGCTTAACTTTTGAAAAGCATCTTTTGATATTTCAATTTCACATTTTCTATCCTCTGTTAAACACTTTTTGTACTTGCTTGCAAGTACTTCTTTGCCCAAGTTACAGATTTCTCTTTGTGATGTTTACTTTGACTATGTAAGCAACCAAACAATGTAACATTCTGAAAGTTATTTTTTTCTTGTTCTTGTTTTAACAATGTTTTGCAATTTTTTTCTATGGTAAATGCAACACAGATCCGTAGAGGTATTGGGATGGCCAAGGACACATTACAAAAGCTGGGAAGAGTATTGTGAGACAGGAAGATTTCTTTGATATCAAAGAAAAGAATACTGAGCTGTTACATGACATCTGTCCTTTACAGCAGCGAATGTTGGATGATTTCCTCAAAGATGAAGAGACTTGAGGTGTCGGAGATGTGGTTCTACAGAAGGATGCAAACAAGGACGAGGCTTATACTTAACATCAGGAAGAGGCAGCTGAAGTTCCTGGGACACATAATGAGGAAGGAGGGCCTGGAGAATCTGATACTCACGGGTTGAATAGAGGGAAAGAGAGACAAGGGAAAACAATGCATGACATACCTGGTGGCCTTAAGCAAGTGGATGATAGAACACAGTCTAGGGGAGGTGACAGAGGGAAGGAAGTTGTTGAGAGCTGCAAGGGATAGAAGAGGTGGAGAGCCATGATCGGCTTCATCCTGAAAGGACACATCACATAAGAAAGAGATTTTTTGTTCAACTTTATCCATTTAAGTATTCTTTTCAATCAATAATATTGTTTTCACCTTTGTTGTTGTTGTTATCACACTGTTTCGAATATTGTGCCCTCTAGCCTTCCTCAGGTATATATCAATCTCGGTAACCTACAGTAAATTCTACACTGAACCCTTTATTTAATCTCTGGTGGGTAGACTGTTCTTGTTCCACTGCTTATGTCTATGGATATTGTTTACTTATTTTATTTAGTATTGTTCTTATGGGATAATGGTCAATGAGTAAAATATTGCATTTCTTTCGAGATTTTATCTTTCTGACAACCAATGGCAGCCTTTATGTATGTGAAATTAGAAAATAAATATTGTTATATATCAATGTATACATTTATTTGCAATATGAACAACCTTTAAGTTGCATAACATTTGATGTCACAAAAAATGATATTGCAAATATTTCTAATAAAAGCATAAGCTGAAATCAACATTGTATATTTATCACATAAATATATCCTGAAAATTTTACTCA
This sequence comes from Acanthosepion esculentum, assembly GCA_964036315.1. Classification (NCBI taxonomy): domain Eukaryota; kingdom Metazoa; phylum Mollusca; class Cephalopoda; order Sepiida; family Sepiidae; genus Acanthosepion; species Acanthosepion esculentum. Next base: position 52,197,097 of record OZ038476.1, on the reverse strand, counting down.
TATTAGTTGCTTAATACTAATTTCTTGTGAAAACATTGATTTGCATAAGAAAATCTGTGTATATAGAAAAAAGACTTGTTATTCTGTTCACCAACCTGGAGTTCTCTTCAGTTTTCTCTCAAGTTATAAGTTTTGGAAGGTTTTATCATGAAACTAAATAAACTCATGCAGAATATTGAGGTGGGAACAAAATGCAAATGTCCCCCTCGATATCGTTATATTATGTTTATTCATACATCAATATTATTTTAATACTGTTTATCCCATTTTTTGAATTAATATTTTTCAATACAATTATTCGTGCCATAATGGTTCAGGTGTTCAGAACTACACCATTGTGCTGCTATTAACAGTATTTGGGGATAGGAGTCAGAATGGATTGGTTATCACCGATTTCAAAAATTCAACATCTAGTGATCTGGATTTCAGAAATCAGTCTAGTTATGGTCACAAATCACTCAACAATGAAGAATTGAGGGCAGCAATGGCGACTCATTCACAAACAGTCACTTGGGCCTTGGGAGAAAATCTGTGAGAAAACCATGCAACAGTTGGAACACATTTGGCATAAATTGGCAAAGTAAAAAAAATACAGAAATGTGGACTCCATGATTTGATTAAGAATAAGCAGCTGATGCAGTTGGATACTGTAATTTGCATTTTAATTTTGAAAGAATTAATCTTTGCTGCTGAAGAAGAGTCATTTCTGTATGACAAACAGGACTATCTTTGAATCAACAAATTTGTTTTCCCCTAAATTAAATCTTCACTTCAAAAAGATCACCCTGACCATTTGTTGATGTTGTAACCATTACACTCTGCCAAGACCATTATGGTGGTGTTATATTGTTAGGATTTGTCATCGATACATGAAAAATTGAAAGATTTTTGTTTGAGTTGAAGTGAAAAGAATGAGCATTATTCTGTTGCAGGATAATGCAATATTTTATACTTCACAAACAACTCGACAAAAACAAATGCACTTTTGCATCATGGACCATTCTTTCCCCACCTTCCCTATTCATCAAACCTATCCTCTAATTTTACATATATGTATTTTTCTACCTAAACTAATTGGGACAAAAATTCCTGTACCTCAAGTTTTTATGATGCAATAAATTCATTGCTATATTAGAATCAAAACAATATTGCAAATCCCACTTTCATTTTAAAAAAAAAAATGCTATGACCATTCAGGATGTAGACAATCATATTCCTTTCATATATCATTTGCGAATTGCAATGACTTCTAAAGAAAGATAATGGAGTGGCTTCTGATAACATCTTCATAGTTTGGAAATCAGAATAGTCTTTCCGGACTTGTTGCTAACCAAGGCCAGAAATCCTTGAATAGTAGCTAGTCTACTGATATAATGGAATAACCTGTCACTCCCATGAGTGACTACACTATAGGTAGTAACTACCTATAAGCATCTGTAAGTCAATGGACTACAGAGCCTAGCTGTTGAGTATGACTCAGACTTACACGAGAACTACCGATCTTCCAATAGTAGCACTCACTAGTGGATTGACTTGCGACAACCTTGTGCTTAACTGTTACCTTTATTCTTATTGTATTGGTTTTTACAATAAACCTTTACTTATTTTATCCACCGTGTTTGTCAAGTATATATTCCTATTAGCACGGAATATAAAATCTACTTAACCTGTAACTGGAGGTGAGGGAAGAAGAGAAGTATTTATGCCTTTCACAAGGGCATTAATTCAAAAGTGAACACAACAATCTAGAATGTAAGCTACTTACTTATTCCCTTTTTGCTTTAATAATGCTTACACTAGAGAGACTAACAAATATTTAGTCTAAATTTCTGGGATGAAGAGTTATATTTATTTACACTATATTTGGACTAATGTCCTCAGGTTTGTTTCAGTCATTGTGCCTTTCAGTCTTTCACAGGTGTATATCAATCTGGGTAGCTTACAGGGAATTCCTAACTGAACCCTTTATGTAATCTATAGGGGTAGACTGTTCTTGTTCCATTGCCCATGTCTAAGGATATTGTCTAGTTCTTATTTTATTTAGTACTGTTCAATTATTGTTCACCTATTTCCATTGAGTGCAAGTATGCATTGCCTGACCCAGAGATTGAACTCAACCACTATGTCACCAAATTCACAAACCAACACCTTTACTCATTGGCCATTATCCTATAAGAACAGTACTAAATAAAATAAGTAAACAATATCCATAGATATAAGCAGTGGAACAAGAACAGTCTACCCCAGAGATTAAATAAGGGTTCAGTGCAGAATTCACTGTAGGTTACCGAGATCGATATACACCTGAGGAAGGCTAGAGGGTGCAATGTCCGAAACATTGTGATAACAACAACAACAAAAATGAAGCCAATAGTAGTCCAAATATAAATGGTGTAAATAAGACTAATAAAGTTGTGTTTGAACCAAGTTAAGAATTTTTTTTTTAAAGTTTGTGGCTTAAACGAACATTTTGTTACAACCTGATATTTTGACCATTTATTTTTTTTATTGACTCTTGGAGTTTGTTTTTTTTTGTTTTTTTTTAAATCTCCCAGTGTAAGGGCCTGGTGTTGAATCAAATCTAGTGTATGTATGTATATATATATATATATCTTTCACACACATTTGAGGACAAGATCCATAGAAGCTAGGAATTGATGTATCTTGGTTAACTCATCATATATGTCTTAATACAAGCATAAAACTGTAAACTCACTTGATTGATGTATATGAAGCAGTACTGAAATGTTCTCAGTTCAATCAAGACGGGATTAAAATAACTGATGTTTGATCTGATTTTGGGAAGTAATTCAGACCAGGAACTTTTCAGCACTCACATTGTACATCTTTAAATACATCATTCTCGAAATGGTTACAGCAGCAGTCAAAGAGTTTCCAGATTTTATTCTTGGGTTAAATATCCACATGATGAAAGTAGTAAATAAAAAAATTAAAAAAAAAAAAACAGCAAAAAGTATTCATTCAGTATATAAATGACCACATGAATAGATAAAAAGTAGATATATTTGAGACATTTTAAGAATGACATTTAATTGTTAAAAAGATTAGTGAGTGCAAGTGTGCATACTTATGTCTGTAAGATAGTGGCCATAAATGCATTTGTAAATACATGTTTGCCTGCTAGAAAATTATATAGTTTAAAACCGAATATCCTTCCCTTTGCCAATTTCTTAAATTCCATTTAGTCTACTGCTTGCAGGATTCTTACCATTAGCACAAACCAATGCAGAAAGGAAGCAAGTTTAATGTGTATTTAAGAAAATCAGTGAATAGCAGAAAAGAAAATTCTGGAAAGGACAAGAAAAATGTTTTTGGAAATAATAATTAAGCAGAAGCAAGACTGGCTCTTTTGCACACACACACACACACACACACACACATATATATTTCTAAAAATGCAAACACTAAAGAAGCATTGTTTGAAACCTTAAGCTGAGAACAGATAAGTAAATAAAGTGGAAATAGTTTAACCAGTAGTGTGAAGTAAGCATCTGTAATTGCAGAAGCCTGCAGCAAAAGGGTTATCAATTCTTGTTACCTGGAAATGTCACAGAAGATGTTGCTCACAGAAGAGGAAGTAGAACAATACACTGCAAACAGAAATGCCTGAAAGTGAGTGTGGATAGACAGAAAGGAGGTAATTGTGAATGAGCTTACGTATCAATTTGGCTACTCTCTAGCCCATTCTGAGAAAATTATATAAGACAAAAGGAAAACTTATCTTAGTCCATGTCTTTCGTCCTCCAATAGATTTTATCAAAGCAAATGTAAAGATTTTATTTTGCTACAAGTATTTATAAACAAAAGTAAAAATATTAGTTTTGCAAAATTTTTGAAGTTAAAAGATGCTCGTAAATATATATCAGGTTAAGTGAGAAGTCTTGGTAAATTATGGAGGATGCTAAGTGACATAATTCAACATCTAATAAATGAAAATGAGTAAATGTTCTTGAATTTTTTTTATGCTGTAAATATTTAAATTATTTTAGTATGGGATAAATTTATGTATTATATATTTTAAATAACAAGGGGTTATCAATTTAATTTTTTAACATTTTTACAGTTATGTATGTTGGCTTTGAATTTTTTCAAATATCTTCATTCCCAAAAGAATTACTCCTTTCGCAAGCCAAGCAGAAATAAAAGTAAGATAGTGTTTGAAATGAAATAATTTAATCTATAACAAAAGTATAGAATCTTTGTATAAATGTGGCAAAAAGAAACTAAGAAACCAGAGTGTGTACCATTGTGGTTTCTTAGTTTCAAGAATTTTTTTGAGCTTACCGGTCTCAAATGTTATCCAATAAATATTTTAAATTTTCATGGAGATTAAAGGGTTGTTATAGTTGAAATAACTTGCTTTTCAGATGGTATTTTTATTTTATTTCCGATTCAAAAATTTTTCAAATCCAAAATCCTCACCTTTATTTTAATTATTTTTGTTCCACAAATTCTGAAATTTATTGGCCACTAATTTTGAGTTATATTTCTGTTCTTATTCATGGAAAATGTGTTTTGGAATATGATGCTAGCCCAATGAAGTAATTCAGTATTTGATCAGCAGAATCTTTTTTGGGACATTAAAATTGACAAAATAAATAAATAAAAAAAAATAATAAAAAAAACCTTGCTTTATAATTGTTTAAAAACTCATCAAACCTTTTGGGACATAACTTCAAGAACAAAAAGCATAGTAATGAGCCTCACTAGATTGTAGATTTTATGATTTTATTCTAGTTGTCAAAGTCAGTTCTGGTGGCTAATAAAAATAATTTTGTCTTGAGTGCAAATGTAATAGTGGCCATAAAACTAAGAATTTTCTAGTCTTTATCAATTCAATGTTCTTTTTATTGAGTTGTGAGCAACAAATGTAAAGATGTTTGGAGAAAGACAAGTTGGAAAGTTTATTTAATCTCATCAATAGACAAGAAAGAAGCTACAGACAATAGACAGTTAAAGACAGCTTCATTTAATCTGAAGATAAAAAAAAATGTTTGAAAATTAGAATGAAAGAAATAGCACATCAAAGGAAACCTAAGGAGAGCAGAATTAGCAGATCACAAGAAACACAAAAATTATATGTGGTTTTTCCAGTGAATGAACAAAAAGTTTCGGCTTGTTTTTTTTTTATCGTCTTAAGCAAGGAAATCAAAACAGCTTTATTTGCTCTCCGTATACCAGATAAACTGAATGCTTTATGCGGATGCAAATCATGTAACAGTAGTCATTTACAAAATTCAAGAGAAGACACATAAAACTAGGGAATCAATTCAATCAATTCTGCAATTTTTTTCCTTTTTTAGTCAATTTACCCCAAGCAAGGCAATAATTCCACTAAGATGCAAGGGACTACTTGGAATGATTGAGAATGAAAAAGACTAGAATGAACAGGAAATCCAATCTTAAACAGGAAACAAGGAATAAACCTCTACTCTGGTCCAAAAGACCAGGGAGGAGTGTGATCTGGATGATTTATTCTTACAAATAAAATATCTACTCAGAATTAAATTGCAAAGGTTTAAAATTAAAGACTAAATATTTTTTTTTAATTCCATGTCCACTGAGAACATGATTATGGCTCTTCAAAGATTCCTTTTCTTCTGTTTGTGAATTTCCATGACTTTGTGGGGAAAGTCAGTGTAGTGCTTTTTCCAGTTTTGAATTCAGTTTTCTTTCCTCAAAACTGGCTGCCATCAGAGACTACAGATCCTAGTCTACACTGTTATTGTACTTGTAATTGGGGGAGTAAGAGATGGATTCTTGCCATTTCCAAGGGCATTAGTGAAAAAGAGGAATGCAATGAGCTTCACTCATCTACCCCACTTTCCATAGTAATTATTATGCCTCTTATATTTTCTTAGGTAGGCAACAAAATAAATTTACATTAATTTAATATTGTACAAGACCAAGTTCACAAGATTCACATCTATCAAGCTAAATAGAACTTATAAAGTGATGGCTCACAAATTAGCCTTATTAGGTAATTTGTTAATAGACAAAGTTTTATTCTTATTCACTTTTTTAACCTTGTTCTATATTAAGCCATTTTATTTAATTATTATCCCCAAAACATCCAGTAAGAATCAAACTTACTGTCAAAGGCTTGTAAGTTTCATTTGGAAGATAAACATAAAAACAGTGATTGTAAGACGAGTCTTCAAAATGTTTTTTGTAAAGGTTTTCTATACCATGAAAAAAGAACATTGTTAGATACCTGTAAATCTTATTTGCCAATATGAGACAATAAGAAAAAAATAGTATCAAATTTTGGGGTTGATTCAGTCAGAATCTGTTTCTCTATTTGAGTAGTGACTATCAGGAGATATGTGGAAAACACTTATGCTTCTCGCTTGTGGAACTCTTTTCTGGATTCTTGTTTACCAGTCAACTTTGATCTTCAGAAATTTAAATGCAATGTGAATTGTTAGCTTTTGTTGTCTTAATTTCTGTTCATTTATTGTTCTCTCCTTAATGTTTTTTCTTTTTCTTATATTCTTTCACACTCAGTGACTCCTTGTATCTTAGTGGCATTATTGCTTTGCTTTGGGTGAAATGATTAAAAAATAAATAAATCTATTTCAAATACATTCATTTATATTCTGTCATTTTTAAAAAATATTCCAGAGACATTATTTAAAAAAATCTAAAGCAGAGTTTTAGAATATGTCTTGTATAATGGTCATTTTGTATAATGGTCATTTTGTGTAATGTCAAGTGTGAAGTTTTATTAATCAATATCCCTGCTTATCTACAAATAGGAATTCCTGAGAAGTGTAAGATCATACAGGGACAAGACCAAAGATGAGGTATACAGACCTCTCATCAATAGACTAATAGGGGGAGGGATGGTCTGTTAAAACTGATTGTCTGTAGATGGGAAGGGATTATTTTTGAGTTATAAAACCACTATAGTAACTACCAGTAGTCATGATTATAATGTAAATACTATATACATATATATATATATATATGGCATAAATAAATATATATTGTACTGTATATATACACACCATACTCCTCTCACTCTTTTGCAACCAAAACTCTAATCTTAAGAAGCTCTAATTTATCACTGATACTTAGGTTTGTATGCTTCCTTTTTACACTTTCCTTCTGCTTTATGCCATGATGAGGGCAGAACAATTAATATATTAATCAAAATTACAAAAATAATAGATTTCTCACAGCTATTTTCTCACGCACATGCTAATGTATTGTACTTTATATGCTGTATACCCATCTTTGTTTACAACTGAAAAGCCCACCACTGCCACCAAGTGGACACTTTGAGAACTAATATGATTTGTTCTGCTAAGCCCACAAATTTTTAAATACATCGCTGCCGATTTGAAAGTTTTTTTTTTTTTTTACCCCATTTATTTTATTTTTTTTATTTTGCCAGCAGATTTTTCTGTTGCATCCAAAATCCATTTTGGGGGGGGGGGGGGGCTGTAGATGAGACTGTTTTAACCAGCAGGTTCTTGTGTGCCATATCCCTTCATGATGTAGGCAATCATAGCTCTCTACAATTTCCTATCCTTTGTAGCTCTTAATAATGGCTGTCTCTTTATTACCCCCCCCCCAGTCCCTGTTGTGTCATCAATTTACCCATGCTCATTAGATGGGTTAGTCTGTTTCCCCTCTGCCCCCACCACCTTGCCTTCAATATGTCCAACAAGTGTCAAATTCTCCATGAAATGTTACCTCATGTATTGCATAAATTTCAACTTTTTCCAATTCTATATACAATTGACCTTTTTGTTTTCATTAACCTTTAAACTTCCTCATTGCTCACATATTGCATCCATGGTAATCTTAGTATCCTTCTGTTTCCTCTTCATCTGGGAAAAAATTGTCCAACATTCACTGCCATATAGGAGCATTGATATTAGTAGTTTAGTAGCAATGACTAGAAATTTAAAACATGACATTTTAAACAACAGCTGTATTTTATATGCTCAAAATATTTGTTAAAAAAAAAACAACTTTATAATTAAATTTTCTTGAAATCTAAAACCCAACCAATAAGACCTATTCCCAAAAGACAAACTTTGTGAGATACAGCTAAAAAATCTTATTTTTATTATTAAAATCTGAGTTTAAAAGTAATACAAAGCAGAAGATATTGGCTTACGTTATTTACTTTGAATATGTATTCCTTGACAAAGTAAGATGGCTTTCTTTCTATGACCTATTAGACAAATAACTTGAACAAGTTTCTCCAACAACTTACCAAGTTCAAGAAATATTAGTAGATAATACCATTCAGCACACACTGTATAGAAAGACCCAAAATATCTGAAGCTATTATACAAATACCAATGCTTATTAAACAAATTATCTTCTAACATAGGTCAGTATTTTTAAATTGCATATAAAACATTTAATATAGTTGTTTCTGGTGTTGTCGACCTCTGTAAAAATGTTTCACCCATGATGTCATGATTTGAATCTGACCTGTAAAATGGGTAAAAATATGAACTTTGGATATTTTATCCACAATTTTGATCTGGATGGGCAACAACTTATTTAAAAATTGGGAAAATACAATTAAAAAAAAAAAAAAAAAAAAAAAAAAATATAAATAAATAAATATATATATATATATATATATATATATATATATATATATATATATATATATATATATATATATGGGAGATGTAGAGAGAGTTGGATTGAAATCCAACAGAGTGATAAGATAAAACCAAATAGGAAACATTTATCAATCTAACACGTTTCACTTTTATTAAAGCTTCATCAGAGACTGAGATATGGAGAAAAAAAAGAAATTCTGGTATTTTTACTTTTGTGTTGTTTGATTTTCATTTGTCAGTCATGTATTCCATGCATTCAACAATTTTAAACCAATGTTAGTATAATTTGTGCTGTTCCAAATTCAAGGAGCAATGACACATCCATTCAGAATGTCAGAAATTATACTAACATTTTGTTTAAAAGAGTTGAACACCCGTCATACATAAATGACCAATGAAAATCAAACACAAAAGTAAAAATACCAGAATTTCTTTCTTCTTTCTTTCTCTCTCATATATATATATATATATATATATATATATATATATATATATATACACACACACACACACACACACACACACACACACATTATGCAAATGAATGGCAAAGTAGAAAAAAAATCCTGTGTAATATATTTCATCTAGGAGGACTTACACATATGCAATTTGATATACCATAATGATGCACTGCACTTATATAGATGATTTAAAACCTTGTCAAGATTAATGAATCGGGGTCAATGGTGGATACACTAAAACACAATTAATGACTTGTCAACCTGTCCGATATTTTCAAGAAGACTAATTAGAGCTTCTTGAGTGTCCATATCTTGTTTTATTTTCTTCTGCTTGGTCATAAATCCAGAAATCTATTTTTTTTTAAATCATTGAAGATGAAAAACATTGAAATATTTTGATAGTATTTTCATTGCTAATTTCATTCTTGGTAGTTATTAATACATTTAGTTTGAATAGACATAAGTCTAGAGCCAAATGGAAACATTTCTTAATGCTAAAATTTAAAACCACCATTCTGAAGGAGAACTTCAAATAATGGTTAAGGGCAAAACAGAATGCACACTTTTGATTGGAGAAAAAAAAATAGTCAGCAGAAAAATTAAACAAATCCTGATTGGTCAGAATTCCTATATAGAATTGAAAAAAAGGTATCTCATTTATATAGACACAATTTTGTTTACAATGCTTGCAATCATGCTGATGCTATACCAGAATGCTAGTCAAAATATGAGCACTTTTGGTTGGTCTCATGAGAGAGAAAGTCTGATGTCATGGAGGCCCAAAACTTTCAATGAACCCAGAATAAACATCACTGAGGAAGCATTCTGGTGTGCAAGATCTGTGTATAAAATGAACAATCAGTGTAAAAATGTTTGTGTCTGCATGCAAAGTACCTCTACATAAAAGAATTTTTAGTAATTGTCTTGTGGTAAATAACCTGACATATAATACCAAATTTAGTATGGGTACTGTACTAGGATGTGCAGGTAGTGTAATGGATATAGTCATAAAAAGTGTAATCGGCAAATTAAGTTTAAATTCCAGGCTAGTTTTCAATGTTCACTTTCACACAAATATCCTTGGAAAAAGCATGAATATAGAACTTCTTTACATATAAGACTTATGTAGAAGTTTTTGAAGCTAATGTTTGGAAAAAGAAATAAGAAAATAAACAAAGCTGAAGTTTTATGAATTATTTTGAAATGAAGTAATGATTTTAGACAAATGAGCTCAGCCCAGTAGCATTATCATAAATTGGGGCCAAGAGGACAAATTCAGTCTTCTGTTTAGTTTTCAGTTCCAGCAAAAGGTGAAAGAATTGAAGCTCTCCTGCTAGCCCTTCCTATAGTGCTGTGGATGTCTATCATTGTGATTAAAGCTATTTGCAATTTATACCAGAGTAGTCATTCTGTTGGCTTATATGTGGTAAAAAGAAAGTCTCTGTTCTCTTTTTGATCAATAAATTTTTGCTCCTAAATGCTATATTAGCAGTTGGTATTTTTACCAATCTCCTTTGACCACTGCTAATAGGTACTCACAATAAGTGAATAAGTATCCCACAAGCAAGGCTGTTTAAGGAATGCTTTGATCTAGCTTTCTGGCTACAACTATTTGGTCTTCAAAGTCATCAAAATCTTGTCCATAATTATGGTATTCAATACATCAAAATGAAGTTTGCTTATATAACTTTGGACCTGATATACACAGCTGTTATGAGATATAGCTGTCATTCTTGTTACATGTTGTTGGTCACAGTGTTTTGGTTCAAGTGTTTATGCATAAAATATAGAAAGTAGTCTCTTAATCCTATTGTAGGTAGTGGTGTTTTTATAAGCATAGCATAGATATAGGACAAAAGTGGAAATATGGACACACAGTGAGAATTGAACTCCCTATTCAGTTGTAATTGATCTAGCAATACAAATTTACTAACCATTACACCACGTTGAAGTGCCCTATATCTGGGGGTAGGTGTGTGAATATAAAAGTAAATGTTCTCTAAATGGTAATGATAAAACTTTGCGATTTCCATGCAGGAAACATTTGGCATTTATAGACTGAAATGTTAGTGTTACAATCAATTGATTGAAAATCTAGCTGTTAAATTTCATTAAATTTCAATATTACAAAAAGAAAAATCCCATTAGTGTATCAGAAAGAGCTATAACATTTAATGGATTTGGGCAATTTAATTTATAAACAAAAAAAAAAAAAGCCTTACCTAATAGTTTAAACTTTTTACTAAAAATATTTTTTTAACCATTGATCTAAAAAATTATGAAAAGGAGAAATGACCATGACATTGACACATATGTACACACACATAAAAAAAAAATCAAGCTATCACCAATAATAAGAGCACACCAACTAGCGCATAAATTAATTATATAAAACAATATAAAAATAATGAAAAAAAGAGAAAAATAGCAGTCAGTTGCTAAAACCTCCTGACGAGTGGACTGAACAATGATGAATTCAAAGTTGATATAATCATTAATTCCAATTCCAGATCATAGTTTGTTTTAAAAACATTTATCTGAAGTGCTAATTCTTGGATCATTTTGTTTTGTAGAGGTTGACACAGAATTTTTTTTTTTTAAACAATTAAAAATGAATGAACCCTTAGCAAACATAGTTTTGGAAGGTTTATTTTCTTGAATACAAACATGTATCCTTTGTGAGATATGTGTAGAGAGATAGAGAGAGAAAGAAAGAGACTCAATATTTCTTTATCACAGGCAGTTATCCTGATTAGTTCTTTTGTAGTTAGAGTGGATTGGACCAGCTTGGTTCATTTACTGGAAAAAGGGTAGAGAAGACTGACCCCGAAGCTGTGTTGTTCTTGGGTTAATATTCTGGTCAAGGAGTGTGATGAGTGCAAGTAGGATTGTCCTTTGATTTGGTACTGGGTTTTAATCTTTAGTTTTTGCTTATCAAAGTATCTGGTTTCAGAAAGTTAGCTGATTGAGCTGTCCTTAAGAATGCTGGTGTTAAGTAGGAGATACTTTTTAGGAGATATAAGAAATATTTTATTTTATTTATTAAACTTTGCATATTACTACTACTACTACTACTACAGTATAAAATGTATATCTGTTGTTCAATATGCTTCTTATACCAACTATAAAGCACTCATGTAATCAGCTGGTCATATGGCATGCAAATAGAATTGTATTTAAGGGAATAAAAAAAGAAAGAAAAGTATCAAGCAATAGTGCAGGTAACAGGAAATATAAGGTCATCTCAAACTGACTGTTTGTCGACAAGAGACAGAAAGAAAGAAAAATGAAAAGGGAAGCATAAGATAAAGAGAGACCTCATAAATAATGGTTGACACCAAATTATAACAGTATGAGACTAGTGTCCTTGACAGATAATATAATGGATATTTGACAGACTACAAAAATGAACAAATGAACTTATAAAATATATTTGACTATTAGAATGAAAGCTAACTCTTAATCTTCAATAATGTTAAAATTTTTCATCATTATATTAGTTTGTACCAACATTTTCCATCTGTAACAAAATATGTGGAGGTGAGAGGTCAAATTTATTTTTAGATAAAAATAATATAAATTACTACATACTTAGGTGGTCAGAATACAAATACATTTTATTGAATTTTTCTGACAGAGTTGGTTTGTCTAATTCATTACACTTTTCAAGTTTGCATATAAGCAGTCACAACCAGATCAAATTTATAAAGAAACTGTCCAAAACGTTCATTTTTAGCTCAAATACTTTCAATTACCACCAGTCATTATCCATAACATTATTGCTCCGGTGACTTTATGAATTTAAATGTACTACTAGATTGGTGGAAAAGTCTAGTATTCTTAAAGTTGAAATGGTTAAATGTAACTAAGTTTATGCTAACAGTTTCTTCTCTTGCTTATGGAACTCTTCCAGCTTCTTTCTTTCCAGTCAACTTTGATCTTTAAAAATTTAATTTTCTTTTTTTTTTTTTTTAAGCATTTCACCCCAAACAAGGCAGGATGCCACTAGCGCACAAGGGGTAACAGAGTGAGTGAGTGAGAGTAAAGAAGAGTGATAGAGAAAAGGAAGAATAGAAGGACAAGGAATAGATCAAGGCATCTGGAGATGTCAATTGACATTACATTTGAATAGTTGGAGATTATAGCTATCAGGGAAACAAGTAATAGGAAGGGAATTCCACAGATGGGAGGTGTGAGACATGAAGCTATTGGAGTAGAAGAGACGGCCACATTTAACCTTTTTGACAGTGAAAGGGTGGAACCGAGATGCCAGCCTAGTAGCACGTTTAAATTCATGTAGTCTGGGAAGCTCGTTGAAGCAGTTACCATGAAAGTATTTGTAGAAAAGACAGAGGGAGGTGACGGCACATCTGTAAGAGAGCAACTGTAGATGAGATGCCAGATCAGAGCCAATCACATTACATATCAATCGTTATCTCTTGTCTTAATTCTTGTTCTTTTATGATTCTTTATCCTTAAAGTTGTTTTTTTCTCATATTCTCACACATGTAGTAACCTCTTGCACCTTAGTGGCTTTATTGCCTTGCTTGGGTTGAAATTATTTAAAAAAGAAATCCAATTGAGAAACGTTTTAATTTTGGTAGGTTTTTTTGGGGTTTTTTTTTTAAATGTTATGAAATTAATTTACATGAATGTATATCAAACTGAAAGTGATATGTAATGAATGATATTTAACTATATGTAAGGGATATACATCTTACTTTAAAAATTACTTTAACAAAGAAAAGAAAAAAAACTTAGTTAAATTCACAAAATAGAAGATGGAATTTCTGAGGGCAATGCTTCTTATTTAATATCATGGAAGCTATAACAGATAGGAGTATAATGTAAGTTGATTGTGGAAGTTTTCAGTTAGAAAACTTCCCTCTAGTTAGCAAAATTGGTTATGCATTTTTGCCAATGATATAAAAGTCTGTATCAATGGAGGTGACCTGCCTTTATTTTATTTTATTTTAATCTTACCTCCTGTCTATACTCACATTGACTGTTTGATCTCTGCAAATGTTCAACTACTGACAAGTATCAGTAGTTGAAATTTTTTCTGCAGTGTAATTTTTTCAATGCTACACCCCTGCTTCATTTATAGTTTCATGTTGGACAACGTTTTACCAGTTGGTTGATTTTTTTATTAAAAAAGTAAATAAATAAGAATAATACAAAGTTCCTTATCAAATTAAATAGGAGACATTAATTTTGGAGTAAGCCTCATTTTTATATATTACACACAAACATTACACTGGGTGCATTTGGGCAACAATTTTTCATTTATACAAGTTTAATTGAAGACCAATAAAAGTTCTTAAGGATTTTGTTTATTTTTATTCTATATTTCAAACCATTTTCTTGGTTTCTGTTGAAAATTTGAACCTAAATTGTTCTAATGATCAAAGAGACATTTTTTGTTGACAATGTTCTAACTATATGCAAGTATTTTGTTTTCTGTGATTTTAACTTTTTTCAAATGTTGCATCTTCATTGCTTATGTCAGCAAACTTCTAATGAGAATAACATGCTCATCTCCACTCTAAAGAATGAACACACTGATTATAGTCATTAATTCCCTAACTACCAATGGATCCACTAGTGGTTCTACTGCAATTAAAAAAAAAAAATACTATTCATAATGAGGATTAAAATAAAATTTTTAGTAAAACTAAAATTGTATAATCCACAGAAAAATGCAATATGTACCAAGAGTTTCAATTTTAGAGTGCACACATACTACACTTTTAACCAACTTAGTATTGCTGATACATGTGTAAATCATCCAGTCATTTTTATGACAGTGTGTACATTATGAAAGATTGCATAAAGTTGAGCAAATAGCTAGTATTTACTAGTAAAGCAACTTGTTTACAAGACTAAATTAAACTTGACCTGGTGCAACATAAAAAATTAGTTTTATGTTGATGCTAAAAAACATTAAACTTAGAATATCTCATTTTACAAGCTGGATTTCTGTTTCCTCCCCAACCCTTTACCAAGACATTTACCCAAATATACCTATCGTATTACAGAAGATTAAAAGAAAAAAACAAAGGCAGATAAGAAAGAGAAATGTAAAGTTTGAAGTTATTTCAAAGACAGGATGTTTACCACATATGGATATATGAAGTATAAACATAGAAATTACAAGGGGGAGTGCTTAAGACTGTTCATCCTGGTCTACTTCCCAAAATCTGACAAAATACCAGATTCTTTTAAAGGCTTCTTGGTTAGGCTATGAACTTTTCAGTATCCTTTCAAATAAAAGTATGTCACATGTCTACATTCTGAACATAAACACTTTCTCTGCCTGCAGCAGAATGTGCAATTCAAAAGACTTGGTCATTGTGTGTTTTCACGGGCTGATGCAACCCCATGGATGCCCCAGGCTTGCTAGGAGAGAGGGGTGATTTTACAGAGTCACCATCTCTAGAATGGTTGTCAAGGCTATAGAACCAAGTCTGTCATGCTATTTAACTCCTAGCTGGGGGCAGAAGAGATGGATTCATACCTTTTTCAAGGGTATTTCCATGTAAGTGACTAATGGACTCGGCTGGAATTCAAATGTAGCACTCCAATTTCTCATTCCGAGCAGCTATACATTACGTCCCCCTCCATTCATTCTGAACATG
This sequence comes from Acanthosepion esculentum, assembly GCA_964036315.1. Lineage (NCBI taxonomy): Eukaryota > Metazoa > Mollusca > Cephalopoda > Sepiida > Sepiidae > Acanthosepion > Acanthosepion esculentum. Next base: position 52,181,383 of record OZ038476.1, on the reverse strand, counting down.
CATATGCACAATTTTGCAAATATGTATTTATATACATATTTATATCTATACAGCTCTTGAATTACAGACAAAACTGAAATAAAACTGGCTAGAGAGAACGAAAAAAAGAGAGAGAACAAAAAAAAGAGAGAGAACGAAAAAAAGAGAGAGAACGAAAAAAAGACAAGGAAAGAGAGAGAACGAAAAAAGACAAGGAAAGAGAGAGAACGAAAAAAAGACAAGGAAAGAGAGAGAACGAAAAAAGACAAGGAAAGAGAGAGAACGAAAAAAGACAAGGAAAGAGAGAGAACGAAAAAAGACAAGGAAAGAGAGAGAACGAAAAAAGACAAGGAAAGCGAGAGAACGAAAAAAGACAAGGAAAGAGAGAGAACGAAAAAAGACAAGGAAAGAGAGAGAACGAAAAAAGACAAGGAAAGAGAGAGAACGAAAAAGACAAGGAAAGGAAAAAAAAAATTTTTTTAAAAATAAGAATAAAATAAAAATAAAACAGCCATCAGGCAACTTGCCAGAACTAAGCAAAAAGTGTGAGTGTTCAATATCTGAGACCAGAAAAATAAAACAATCCAGAAGAAAGAATAGGAAAACAATCCAAAACAAAAGAGATACAAATCTTTGCCATGACTATAAGTTTCACATGCAAAGCAATCTTCCAACAGATCAATACACATGCGTATTAATGCCCAAAGAAAAATATAATTCAAAAACGTGTGTACGAATTTACAATATGCTAAAATGCTACAACCATTTAATTGAATCCAAGCTGTATGATGCTACAGGATTGAAAATTATTACAATCCTTATCAAATTAAGACTAATGGAAATGAAAGTCTCAGTGATTGACATATTCACATTAATGGACTTTAATGATTTAATGTTTAGTAGAAATCTAGCAGAAACTGCTGCATAATTATAACATTTTTGCAATGATTTTTAATGTTATATATCTATCTTTAAAGCTTCATAAAATGTTACAAATGTTATACATACTGATTAAAATTGCCGTAAGATGTATTAACTGATCACAATATCTATCAGAGAGATGAAATTTTAATTTTTATTATTGCATTATTCCAAAATATTAACACATCAGCAGATAGCTATTAATCTGAACGACTGATCACAAATAGTTATTAATTTAAAAAAATTAGTAATTAACATATAATATTATCCATAACTACATGTACAAGAATGTCATTTTTGATGAAAGTTAAAAAATGACCATAAATACGTAAAAAATGCTTATATTGTCGAAAATTCCCTTTTCCACAATATAGCTATTTGTGCTGTGTTATAATGCTTATTACCTAAGCAATAATAATACTGAATAAATCTTTTAAACATTAAAGTATATTTAATCACATCTCCCTAATAGTGTTGCGATCTGTAAACACACCTAAATTTCAGACACATTTGGAGAAATTGCAAATGTTTTTACAAGGATTGAACCCACTCGCAATGATTTGTGAGTTTAATTTATTAACCACAGTATTTATTTTGCATATCCAGAGATATGACATGTATACAAGAAATATGAGATTTTTTGTTTTTTTTATATAGCTTTTAGCTGCAAACATCAAGACATATCTGGCTGCTACAGTGCAATGGGGAGGTGTTTCCTGAGAAATGAATCTGAGGTTACAATCTACTTTTTTGTCTCACTTGCTAACTAGCATGTATAGTCATGTTTGTGATAGAATACAGTCAGATTTTATTAGGAAATTCAGTTTTTCCCAATTAAATTGTTATTACCCAATCAATCTTGGTAAAATTTTCAGGATATATTTAAAGGATAAACATATGAAAATTTTAGATTTTAATTTATTTTTAAAAAGGTATATTTACAATAACTTATTTGGTGGTGTATAATTTTATGTAACTTGAGAGTTGTCCATCAGAGTGTAAATATATATATATATATATATATATATATATATATATATATGGGAAACACCTCCCCATTGCACTATAACAGCCAGATATGTCTTGATGTTTGCAGCTAAAACCTATATAAAAAAAAAGAAAGACATTCGGATTACTAACACAAAAACAGAGAATGTCTCATATCGAGAATATTTAACATTGAAAAACATAAAGGAGAAAAAAATTTATTATTTTTAATAATATGTGGAAACCTCCACCCTTTACCTGAAGATGGTCGTGAGACCAGAAACACGTGTAGAAAAATTATGGAAAATAAAACATAATATTTTTTTAAAAAATCCACATTACAACCAAAAACGTTTGCAGTAACTTTCTTTTTTATATACACACTTTTCTTTCATTGGAACTACTATAACCTCTTCCTTTTATATATAACAGCATATTTATAGATATATATTTTTTTTAATTTCAGATATATAAAGATTGACATGGGTCCTAAGAAAGATATAATCTCTAAAGAGATTATAAGATATTCCAAAGTTACTGGGTAATAACACAACATTGAAAATTGCCAAAAAAGTTGAAGATCATAGAACAATCAAAAAAGAAATTGAAAACAATGGTAAGATAACAAACAAATATGGCTTTAAGGATGTTGCAAAAAAGAAATTTGAGAAAAATTTCAAAGTTAATAAAAAAAAATAAATTAACTGATAAGAAAATATTTGATGGAGTTACTATTATAAATGTAAACAGAGGAAAGATGCATAATATTAAGAATGTTTGAAGATATGAAAAAAATAAAAATAACCAAACTACCACACTTCAAGAGTAATGTGTAAGACAGCCAAAGATGTACATGAAAATTGATCTCTCAACAGTAATTTCTGATAATTGAAGGGAACTGGTCCTTCATGGAAATAGTCAGACAACATAATTTAGAAGACAATAGGATTAGCTGTAGTAAAATCTTGGGTAAATATTGTAAGCAGTAAAATTATAGTTGTCTCCAAAGTCAAGCCCGTCCTGGGTATGACAATAAACTACATCTGCGTCCTGGGTAAGACGATAAACTATATTCAACAGCAAGGTCTTTGATCAGGAGGTGGGGGAGGGGGCGTGGAGCCACCTCTTGATTCCTGGTGTTCCTGGGTCAGCCCTGACCTGAGGTGGTGGTGCCTGTCAGGGTCCCGGCTGTGGGCAAGTGGTTAACTCAAAACACTATGAAAGTATAAAAATAGGTTTTAACGCCAGCAATATTTTTTTGGAGATTATTACCAGAAATACATTTTTGAAGATAAAATTATTCCCTGCAAGACATTACCTGTAGTACATTTTTTTAAAAGAAAAAAATTACCAGCAATACATATTTGGAAAAAAAAAAAAAAAAAAAAAAAAAAAAAAAAGATAAAAAATTATCAGCAATACATTTATGGGAAAAAAAAAAAAATTGTCGGCATTAAATGACCCATTGAGGTTGATATGGCGTAAAACAAAATAAACCAAAGTCAAACAAGTCAAGTTAAATGCAGAGAATTATTCTAAATTCTTGAACGAGATGTTTTTATGAATGCTTTAAGCTAAAGAGCATATTCATTCAAGATAATTCTCTATATTATGCAAAACTGACTATTACCCACCTTTCCAAAAAGATAAATTCCTAGAACAGCCTCCTGTCTCTACAAATATTAATCTGATAGAAAGCTCTTCATCCATCATTAAAAAAGAATGGGAAAAATATTCGAGCAAAGATCTCTGGAGAGCAATAAAACCTTCTGCAAGTCAAAACAGTAGAAAAAAAAATTAAGAATCAATAAAAATAAATAGAATTTCAAAGAACCTATATTAATATATAATAAAATAATTTATTCAGGTATATGGGATATTGTATTAATCAAAATTTGTTTCTGTGGCTGATACCTTTTAGATTTATTTATAAACAAATTCAAATTGAACTTACTGTTTTCACAATAACACCCAACACTCCCAACCAAAAGAAAAGTTTAATATTTTTAATAAAGGATAGACAGGCTTAAACTCAAGTGATATCTATCTTTACGAGAGTAAGACCAGACCAAAACAGACTATTGTTGCACAATCTTCATCTTAGAGCAATCACAGGGCTCGAAAGCACTTACACAGCCTTGTGCATAATTTCCCACCCTACAACCACTTTTCCCCATGGAGAAAAGGTTGTGAGACTCCTTACTATCACTATTTTCATGGCAAATTCTCAAATGAGCTACATTCTCTAGTTCTACGGGCCCAAGCATTTACAGCTACCCCCCCATGCCATGTACAGAGGAGAAAAACCACTCTTTGTATTCAATTGGTAAAAAGGAAGTTCAATTTGGACAGATTCTTCCCAAGAACTGCTACATTATGAAAGAGTCCCAAGAGAATGCTTCCCCAAACACTACAGTCTTAAGCCCTTCAAGTCTAGGGCCAACTTACCTATTGTTTGTATCACCATAATTTACACTTACTTCCTTCTCCTATATTCATGCAACAACCTTATTCATTAATGCTCTACTTTGAGTGGCTCTTGGGTTTTGTATTGGGTGAACATTTAGTAAAAAAAAAAAAATATTGGTCATATAAATATATATCCTGAAAATGTTTACTCAATCAGTTGGCTAATACCAATTTTATTGTCATAACAAGACTTTCACAATAAAATCTGACACTGTGTATATATATATATATATATATATATATATATATATATATATATATATATATATATTGTAGCCAATAAAGAATAGATTGAAAAGTGATGGAAAAATAAAAAAATGAACAGTCATTTGACAAAATCATCTTATTTTACCAATTTACCATTTCTATTGCAAATGCACAGTCAACATATTTCTAGGTTTTTGCTATTTTCAACCAATTTATTCTAAGAAAGTAAAAAAAATAACATTTAATTGATAGAGATTTATTCAAATTTTACAGCGGTTGAAGAACTTAAACATGTTACAGTTAAAACAAATATTCTTTTACAGTCATATCAAAGAAAGAAAAAAGTAAAAATAAAAAACAAAAGCATAGCACTTTTTTTTGTGACAAGAAAAATGAAATTCTAAAAAAAATTCTCTTTAAGTATAATAGTCAAAAATATGTCAAACCAAAGTTATCACAAAACCCAACACAGCCCAAAAGTTTCGAACAAATATTGATAGAGAGGGGTAGGGTGTGTGTGTGTGTGTATATATATATATATATATATATAGGGGACTCTCCCGTCATATTCAACGTATGAGGGTCAAGCAGATCAGTTCCTAGGACAGCCAGACACCACCACATACGATTTGATTATGGTGGTTAAGGCTTTGTTCAGAACCAACCACACTTTTTTGAAGGACCGAATAGAGAGACCTGGTGCAGTGCGTGCCACAAGGTCTCCAAACAATGCTTCGCAGGTTTTGGATTCAGAGTTGTCCTTCTCCTGGAGCAGTTGCCTGCCAAGGCTATAGAACCCAGTCTGTCCTGCTATTTACTCATAGCTGGAGGGAGAAGAAGAGGATTATACCTTTCCCAAGAGTATTAGCACGTAAGTGAATGTAATGGATTCGACTGGAATTCAAACTCAGCTCTCCAATTCCTCAATCTGAGCCACTGTCCACTACTCCATCATGCCTCTCTCTCATATATATATATATATATATATATAGATAGATAGATAGATAGATAGATAGATAGATAGATAGATAGATAGATATATAGATAGATATATAGATATATAGATAGATAGATAGATAGATAGATAGAAAAATACATACAAGGTCAAAATCTTAAGGTCATAGAAAATAAAGAAAAATGCCATTTGTGTTGTTAGATTCAACCACTTATAGTATAGGTTCAAAAAATGAAAATAAGAAAAAGAAAAAAAAAAATAAACACGTTTTTTAGCATTTAATAGGGAAATTTATGTATTTCCAATCTTACATTAGATAAAAACATGGCAAAGGTTAAAAAGTTGACAGTTTGAACATGGCAGAATTGTTGAGCTACAAAAGCAAGGTTTGTCAATGTGCCATCGCTGATGAGCTGATGAGATTTGACATAGTAAAACTGCTGTTAAAAATTTCTTAAAAGACCCTGAGGGATACAGAACAAGAATTTCAAGTGGTCTCTTTTATCGTGCCATCTCATGTTGAGAGAGACCTTGCTTTGCAGCTCAACAATTCTGCCACATTCAACTTTTTAGCCGTTACCATGTTTCTACCTAATGTAATGCAGGGAGATCTTGACTGCACTAATGCTTGAACACAAATGACTAAATTTTGTTATGTATTCACAAATTAAACCCTCGCTTAAATATGATCTTAAACTTTTGAGCAGCTTGTATTTAGCCTAATTTCCCAGTATTCAAATTTTCCCTATTAAATGCTAAAAGTGTTTAATTTTTATTCTTCCTTTTATTTTCATTTTTTCAAAGCACTATGCAAATAAGTGGTGGAGTCTAACAACACAAAAGGTATATTTGTTCATTATTTCCATTGGCCTTAATATTTTTGCCAGTGAGTTCCACTTGAGTTCTGGTGTGAGCTTGAATTCCAGTAGACATTTAAGACAACGTCATTTAAAGTACAACCATTCATCATGACAGGAGAAAACTCGGAGTCTGCACTATAATTATGAACTGCTACGAGCTTGATTTTGGAGGTATTGAATGTTACAAGCCATTTTCTTCCCTACTGAGCTGTGCGAGCAAGCACAGATGAAAAAGGACTTGGAAGAATAGAAAATTTGAAGAAATCTTGAAACAATCTCTACGATAACATTAATTTAAAAAAAAAAACAAAAAAAAACAAACCCTCTCATACTGAAATTGGCTGTGATAAAATCTCCACTGAAAGCCATCATATACTTGCCTTGTATATACTGTATAAGCACTTTTCTTACACAATTTACTGCCAATTTCCCAGTATTCAAATTTTCCCTATTAAATGCTAAAAGTGTTTAATTTTTATTCTTCCTTTTATTTCCATTTTTCAAAGCTCTACTCAAATAAGTGTTTGAGTCTAACAATGCAAAAGGTATATTCTTTTATTTTCATTGGCCTTGAGATTTTGGCCAGCAGTGGTTGGGTGTGTCACGTGTGCAACTATAGAAATAAGATAAAGAGAAGTAAAGGGAATGACAGAAGATCAACTAAGTTTTATAGTAAACAAAGAAAAGGTTTTATTTTAATTTTAATGATTTGGTCAGTGGATAAAAAAGGAAAAAAATAAAAACAAAAGTTTACTGGTAAGGATTTAGAAATACCTCAAAATAACTTCAGTTGGGAGTTGTGGGTTTTTTGTGGTATAGTTTACATGTCAGGTCAGCAAATATTAGTAATTGACTTCTCTGAAGCAGATTTCTGTAACAAGTGACTTAGCAAGCAAACTCACTCAATTTTGCAGCTAACCAATGAATACCTGGATGAAAGATCCCCTCCTTTGTAAGGTCATCTGACCAAATGACTCAGAGAAGTTTCATTTATAAAAAATAATAGATTTTCTTAACAGTGTGTGTGTGTGGTGTGTGTATATATATATATATATATATATATATATATATATATTTTGATGTGTATTTGGGTAACAACCTTCCTCTCATGCATCTTTCATTGAAAATGTCCAACAAGGATGATTTAATTAGTCTTTTATTGAGTTTTTTGTTTAGCAATCTAACATTTTTTGCTTTTCTTGAACTCCATACTGTAAAATTACAATGTAGCAGCCATACAAAGAATTTCACCACTCAAAACACATCCTTGATAATGGCTAGAGAACCAGCTGAAAGTGCTCAGAACAATTATAACTATGGACAATTCCTATATTCTTTAACCTCTGAACAACAAAAAAATGTTAGATTGCTGGAAAAACTCAAAAGGTTAATTAAATCTTCCTTGATGGATGTTTTCAATGAAATATATATATATATATATATATATATATATATATATATATATGTGTGTGTGTGTGTGTGTGTGTGTGTCAGAGTGAGAGAAGAGATAAAAAATTTATTTTAATGAATACATCAAATCAATGGGAGACAGAGTTATTTTCCTTGATTTGGTTTGCCATGTAAAAAGCCTCTACCATGTGTCAGCAAAAAGGAATTTTTCAATGAAAAATGTCAATCTTCCTTAGAGATATGTTCAATGAGAAGAGCATCAATCCTCATGCACACTGACATTTTTTCTTTTAAATCTTTCTTGTTTGTAAGGTAAAACATATCTGGCTAAATGAGAAATGTTGATAGGAAGCTTACTTTGGAACCTCAAGAAATAAAATGAAACAAACAAAAAAAAACCTCCACTGTCACAAAAGTTGGTTGATGTGATCAGATTTTTCTCTAACTGCTTGTCAACAGTAAATGAAATAGCCAACTGTTGGTATCCAGCTTTTATTATGATTATTTCTTGCTTAAAGGCTGCCAAAGACAGCAAGCCATAAAGCTTGATGTCAAATCAGTGGCTATTTATAGAATCTATTCTTGAATATAAAACAATGTGACTATAGGTCACATGTAAACTCCCCTTTGTTAGTAATGAAATATTCTGATGTTATGGTAACAGAAGGCATTATTTGATGCCAATAAGGAAATCTCATTAGTAAATAGTGGAGGGGGATCAGGCTGCTAATACATTGTCTTATTTCTTTTAACTTGGAATATTTTTTTTTTACTTTTAATGATTTAAAAACAAATTCCTTCATATATGCAACAAAAGAGTTAATTAGTATTCATAAAAAAAATACTTGATTAATTAAGCAGAAAATATAAGTAATACAATTATTTAAAAAAAAAATCATTTCACCCTAAGCAAGGTAACAAAGCTACTATGCAGGGGGTTACAAAGTGTGAAAGAATATAAGAAAAACATTAAGAAGCGTGAAAGAACAGAAATTAAGATAGAAGGTAAAAATTGACACTGCATTTAAATTTTTGAAGATCAAAGTTGTGTGGAAAGTAATAAGCTGGGAGAGAGTTTCACAAACAAGTGAGAGAAAAGAAACTGGCAGCATAGAACGTATATTTACATATAGCCATTTTGACTGTAAAATGATGAAATCTGCCCACCAATCTAGTACTGCACTTAAATTTATAGTCTAGGTACTACAGAGGAGAGTTTATCAGTATAATTACCATGAAAGTTTTGTGGGTTTGTTTGTCAAACTGAAAGGAATATCAATATTGGAAGAAAAAAAAAAATGTAACATCTGCCATCTTGCTTTTAGAAGATGGACAATTTGCTGTGTTAATTTGGTTTTCCTTTTTAAATTTCTATTTATTTTTAAGGATTATAATTTGTTTAATGAACAGCAGCGAGAAGATGTTAGAAGGGAATGATGGATACAGGCTGGGAATTCATTAAAAGCCAGTAATGAATATATAAATGGATGAATATCATTACAAAGAGATATGCCAGAGGTTTAAAAAAAAAAAAAAGAAACATATCTGCCCTGCAGAAAGAATCCTAGATTGGAATACATGTAGAGAAGATATGCAAATTTAAAAGATCATCAAAGCTATGCATGAAACAAAAATATATTCTTGGGATGTTATAGCATTCAAATGCATCAATATTTACCTAGATTAGTATGGCACAAGGCCAAATAGGAGTAAAAGATTGTTATGCTTCTCTCTAAAGTGGAGGAGGCCTCCTGAACAACAACAATTTTTGCCTAAGTTAGAGAAAAAAAACAAAATAAAACTGCTGTTGACAAAGCTAGAACATTAGAATTTTTGCAGATAATAATAAAAAATATTTTTGTATAACCTAGAACACCAACTTTTCATGTATATAAAAAAAAAAAAAAATTTAAAGAAAAAATGTTTTCATTGCAATATACTTTGAGTTATTTAACTATTGCAAGATTTCTTTTAATTCAATGTTGTTTTATTTACTACTTCAGAATAAATTGTTTTTATTTGCCACCAAACTTAGAAATGATTTTTTGGATATGCTGACTGTAGATTTGTGATGGAAACTGTAAAAAAAATGTACTTAAATCAATTTTTGTCAAATGACTAATCACCTTTTTGATCTTTTTTTACAATCTATTTTTCATTGACTACAATGTACATACAGCTACATTTTATATTGAGAGTCAATATTTTCACAATTCATAATCTGCACTTCCTCCTTTTAGGTTCATACAGTCTCAGTCAGTAAACCTCCACATTGAGTGGCTCTTTGGTCTTGGGTGAACATTTATCAATAAATAAATAAAAATTAAATAAAGCTGTTATTAACTAAATGATTTTAGTAAAAACTATCAGAATATTTTTATATGAGCAATATACTATTTGACTTTCAGTTAATTAATATTTTTAATAAAAATAGATGTCATAACTTGCTTTTTTTTTCTTTCTTTTTTTGCTTTGTTTAATTCATTCTAATTAGTTTGTAATATAGGAATATAGTATACAGAGCTTATGGAAAGGTTGGCTCAAGGTTAAGAATAAATTAAGTTGTCTTTGTAACTATACCATGACAATGACAATTGAGAGAAAGGGTACTTTTGTTTCGATATTTGTCTCTTTCCCATGATTCTGAAATAAAAAGTTAAAAAAAAAATACTGTGGACTGAACATGTGAGTAATGACAAAGTTTTGGAGAAAATAGAAACAAAAAAAAAAGGAAACTAATATTTAACATTAGGAAGAGACAGCTGAGGTTTCTAGGGCATATAATAAGGAAAGAGGGCTTGGAAAATCTAATACTCACAGGACAAACAGGGCAAGAAGGACAGAGGAAGACAATGCATAATATACTTAATGAGCTTGAGTAAATGGATTGTATAACAGGCCTTAGGAGAAAGAACAGAAGGATAAAGTTTATCAAAGGCTATAAAAGGAGAGGAAGTTATGGAAAGCCATGATCGCCCATGTTCAGAGGGGGACACAGCACAAAGAAGAGCAACAAAATGGTGGCAAGAAGTATTTGTTGTAGTGTAGGGGTTAGTATGTTGATTTGTTAATCCATGTCTTCCCATCAGTCAAGGAGATTTGCTGATGGAAAAGAGAATTCTAAGTCCTGCAGACTCTTCTCTAGAGTGTACTGTCACAACCTGATCATGCTAGGCATTGCTACTGTGTTAGGTTTTTACAGGGTGAAGGTACTCATCCTATGCCCAATCAGAATTAAGAGTTTTCTTTGCTGACTGCCAACCTGGATCCTGTTTTTTGATTGTCCTTTCACCTCACTAAATTCTCATTCTCTTTCCCTCCCAGTAATCCCTTGCATCTTAATGGCATTATTACCTTGCTTGAGGTGAAATGATAAAACAAAGGCAAAAGCATTAAAAATGAAACAGGGACCTACCTTATCAAAGACAAACATTGCTCAATGCCTATCATATAAAGAGGCCAGAAATGTCTCCGGTGTAAAGAGGCTAGAAATGCCTCCGGCGTAAAGAGGCCAGAAATTGGAACCTAAACCAAGACAGAACTGTAATAATAATAATGTAATGCTTACTATCTATTTTATAAGTAGACACTACTTAAAAGTTGCATTAGTGATACAATTTGGCTTAGCTCATTTCTAAATATCTCTGTATATAATACTTTCAGTTCATTGCAGAAAATAGACTAATGACAAATAACAATACTGTACACCTGAAGCACAGTAGGGTTTGTTTTTTTTAAAGTTTTTGTAGACTCCAGTTTACTTGTTACAAAAGGATAAAAATATTCTGAAATGAGCGCAAAAGTAGACAAAAAAATTAGATCACAACTATGACATTTCACAGCTATGAGAGAGAATAAAAACTCTTCCATACTAAAAAAGATCAATAATTCTTCCAAATGAACAATTCTAGAAAGTGCTGTCTGGCCAAAGACTCATCTTGAAGGACATTTTTTTCATCCAGCCTATCTTACAGAATGAAATGTAGTAGTGATATTTGATTGTAAATATAACAGCTTTTTTGTTGCTACTTCTTTGGCAGATTCAGTATTAAGTTTAGTGGAGTCTTTTTTTTTAATCATTTCACCCCAAGCAAGGCAATAAAGCCACTATGATATAAGGGGTTACTGAGAGTGAAAGAAACAGAGGATAATAAAAGAACAGGATTGAAGGAGTGGAATTTTGAGACCTAGCTGCCAATCTAGTGTTGTACTTAAATCCATAAAGTCAGGGTACTAACACAGAAAGCTCATCAGAATAATTACCATGAAAAATTTCATAGAAGAGGCAAAGAGAAATTATGTTATGGCAGTGGGAAGGTGACTGAAGCTGGGATGCTAGATCAAGACCAATAATGTTACCAATTCTTTGGAGTTCGTCATGAATCTCTGGATACATAACAGAAGCACCAGTATGGATGTAACAGCAATATTCGATAATAGATCAATAGTAAACATATAAAAGCCCAAGACAAATTTTCTTGTCAGAATCTAACATGACATAGTGAATCAACTTTCCTAGCAATTAATTCAATATAAACATTCCACTTCAGTCAGTGGAAAAAGTGAAATGAAGAATGTGCAGAGAGTTGCTCTTCTGTAGGTTAGCATCACCCATGATGTTTTTTTTTTTATTACTGATAGTTTACCTAAAACAAGACCTAAGAGCTTCTCAAGGTAAAGAGTTACTGAGTGTGATAGCTGTAAGGGAGTGGGAGAGAGGAATTAAGAAATGCATATTATAAGGACATGGAGGATGGATATTGGTTGACCCTGGATTTCAAGACGCCAATATTGTAGTTGTTTGGGAAATATTCTTTTAGGAGTCTATTCCACAAAGCAACAGTTTCTGGGAAAGCAGCTCTGTGAGTGGTAGAAGACAAAAACAGCATTCTCATTTTAGAGGCATTAAAATTGACAAGCCACTTCTTGCCCCAGTTAACAGACTGCAGGTCATTTGAGATCAACTGCCAATTTGATTTTATTGAACCTATCAGATTTAATAGCAAATCATAAGTAATTTCTGTTTTCAGGAACCAATTGTAATGACTAATGGATCATCCTAGCTACTAATCATGTGGCGGTTAAGAATAAATTTCCAGTACACTAGCATACATACTTTACAGCAGTGTACAAAGTTGAATTAAAAAGAAAATTGTTTTCCTCATCCATGACAATAAATAATGGTGAATATATAACTAAATAAAATGTAATTGTACTTTAGTTTTTGAAGAATAAATTTGACGAACAAGAATGGAAACTATGATTCAACCAAATAATTATGAGAGAGCAGTTTACTAGAGTTTTTAGCTCCTCACTCTTCTGTCAACCAGCACTAAATGTCAGATATCTAGCGATGAGACAAATCACAGGGATGAGCAGGATTTTTACCTTTCTCAAAAGCATTAGTTCATACAAAGAGAATATATAGTGGCTGTTTAAGATTTTATTTTCTGTATTAATATCGTTACTAGCAGAACTCGATTTACAATGGTAACCTCAAACTGGCTAGAAGGTGCCTAAGACTAAAAAACATAATATGACCTCAGGGTTACCTACTGGAAATAAATGAAGGCACACCTATCCATGCATGACATGGCACTGCAAATACCCTTATATTATGTGACTGATGATCGGAGCAACCTCTCTAAGTACTATTAAAGAGCTTGAGCCCTTTACTACCAGTTGGATGCAGCAGCCAGAAAACTGCCAACCTGGTGCCATCATAATGAAAAGTCACAGCCACTGATCAGTTAGATGACCAAAAAGTTAAAACAGTTAAATCATTAAGGCCACAAAAAAAAAAAAAAAAAAAAAAAAACGGAACTGGCAAACCATATCATAAACAAGGGATAAAACTCTGCTCCTGTTTGAACTGATTTTTAATCTTGATATCAACATTTTATAGCTATCTCGCAACAATTGTTATATATATATATTAAATAATAAAAAAAAAAAGAAAAAATAATTAAAATTAAGAACATAAAAAATGCTACATTTAAAAAATTTGAGTAGAACCCTATGCAGATATATTTTTAAAGTAGATGAAAGACATTTCAACAAATGTTACAAGTTTATTTCAATCTGGCATCATTTATGTCTACTAGAAATGAAATGAATATCATATGTATATGCACACACATTACATAGTAATAGTGTACATTTCATCTTAAACAGCAATACTTAAATAGAATGGTCCCCTCCAAAAGGAAAGAAAACTAAATTCATGTCAAAAATGAGAGATCAGTTTGATGTTGTATTTATATTGTAAACAGGACACACTCATCTAAAATAATAGAAAATTAATGTTTCCTGATTCTGACAAATTGCTTGAGTAGACAAAGTTCTTCTGAATGATAGGCAACAAAAATTAGTTGTAGAAATATTTTTATTTATAAGAAATTACTAATTAATATTCATAAAGGAACGTTTTGACATTTACTGTACATATTTTTTGTTTCAATAGTTATTTTGATTTTATGCCGAAAAAGCTTTATATTTTTATACAGTAATACAACAATCTCGTTCTTTCTACAATATATTCTAAGCTAATGTTGTAATGTTTGACGTCTTTTTGAAAATGCTTCACTGCAATGTATCATTGCTAATAACTCTAGTCATCATGACCTATGATATGTGTCAATAAAAATATTTGATTTTAAAGCTTTTTGTTTATTTTTATCAATTTTTAAAGATTTTACATCAATATTACTTATTGTTTATCAAAACAAATTTTGAAAATTTAAAAAAAAATGAAATTGCCACAGTGCCCTCATTTTTAAGTTTATCCTAAGAGTTTGTGAATTTTATTGGTTTTCACATTGAAAGTGGAAATGAAGGAAAAATGAGATGCATTTTCATCATTTGACAGTTGTTTCCAGAAAGGAAAAACATTGTACAAATGAGGTGGCCAAAAAGATGTGTTATTTATAGATATGGTGCCATAGTTGAGAGTGGAAATTAATATGGAAGATAAAGAACAGTCTGGGAGTCATTAATAATGACCAAATTGAAAACAGGATTAAAAACTGACCAGATCACATGACATTGCAGAGATACTCCACATACGAGTGTTGTAATGCATTTGAAAACAATTGGATACATGAATTGCTACAATGTTCGGATACTCCCACGATTTAATGACTGCATTTCCATATGTGATTTTCTGTTTAAGCAAAAAAACTGACCCATTTTTTTAAAGAATAATTGGCAATGAAAAATGGATAGTTTACATCAACGTGGAGTGAAAAGCTCCTAGGAGAAACAAAATGCTGTCTTGCATCTGAAGAATATGTATTTGTGTATCTGGTGGGATTGGCAGAAAATTGTATATTATGAGCTCTGTCCACAAAATCAGATGTTGAATTCAGATAAGTACTGTTTCCAATTGAACCTATTAAAAATGTAGCAATCAATGAAAAACATTTGGAATTGGCCAATCAAAAAAAATGTCATCTTCCATCAGGGCAACACCAGACCTCATATCTTTTTGTGGATCTGACAGAAATTGGTACAGCTTAACTGGGATGTCCTATTACACATGTCATATTTATCAGACATTGCCAATGCAGATTAACACTTATTTTGTTCCCTACAAATTTCTTTTCATTGGAAAAATTTCAATTCTCTGGAAATTTGTAAAAAACCCCTTAGACCATTTCATCACCATGAAAGAAGCCACATTCTGGGAGGGTGGAATCATGAAGCTCTCAATGATGGTGAAGGGTAGCGAAACAAAATGGCAGATATGTGGTTGAATAAATCTATTTACAAGTATCTAAATAGTGTCTTTGAAATTCACTTGAAAAATGTCAAATTTTTATTGTATATATGTAATATCTGGCCACTCTTATTCGAGGATACCTGTCGACTAGGGCAGCTAGTGAATCCCTATTGCAGACGCTTCCTCCGGCACATTTCTGTTTGTTCAACATTCACAGAGCCAACCTGTAGTTTTTATTGCAACTATGCTGAGCAGTCCTTAGTTACAGTTTCTGGGAGAGAGCGTGTTATGTAGAATGATCAAATATTTCAACAAGGTCAGCATGCTCATGCTCTTGGCCACAATCACTTGTGGCTTCATGCTAGCACAGCAATCGACAGCCTCCACGTGTTCTGTCTACCCAATTTCACTCACAAGGCTTGGGTTAACCCATGGTATGGTTTTCAGGTACTTTCCAAAGGTGCCACATGATGGGATATATATATATATATATATATATATATATATATATAATTTATATATTATATATGCATGGTACTTATTGGAAAGTGCTTGATATTAGTGATAGAGCTAACATATTTAGTTGGAGTGATGTGAGTTTGTGAAAATTGTCTGACGATCACAGAGAGCATGAAACCCAGGGTCACACACTCACATCAATCCAACTATATATATATACACACACACACACACACACACACACACACACACACACACACACAGGGGATGCAAAAGTAGGTATATAGTAACTATGATACCAATATTATAATAGTGGTTCTAGAATTCATTTTATCCATTAAAATCATTTTTAATATTTCTATTTTCATAATTTTTATTATAATACATTTATTATAATTTTTATTTTTTTATAAATAAAAAATAATAATGTTTTGAAGTTAAATAGGAGTGTGTGAATGACGGAGGCAAACAGTTTGAACATTTAAGGGATTGATATGTTGTTATTGATATGTTTGTATAATCAATACAATATATTTTGTGCACATGTTTTGTTTTTCATTACTGTATACCTGCTTTTGCATTCCCTTGTATGTTATAGAGGTATTTATCATAAGGAAACTAATTTATTCAGTTCTGAAAGTACATCTTGACAAAGTCCCAAATCTCAAAATTAAAATTAAAAAATTAAAAAAAATCAAGAATTACTAATTCTTAATTGAAAACTTCTTCAATGTATGATGTAGCAGATTCTTACTCTTTAAGTGAAGAAAATTTTATGTCATGTGATCAAGCTGTCAAACTATTCATTTGAAAAGACAACTGCTTCTTCTGAGCAAATTTATTCATTATTAGACTTAAGGTTTGTCAGAATAGATTCTAAAAGTTGTTATTGTTTTATAATTAAGAGGAAAAAATTAATTGAATTTAAATGGTTTTATTTGACACAAGTTATACAAGAAATTATAACACAAGACCAATATTTAGCCACATGATAAAACCTTTTTTCTTAAACAAAATCATAAAAAAAAAGCAAAATAAAAACAGTTTCATTGTTACCTGATAACAAGGAGTATTTTTCATAGTGCTGTGGTTAATATACTTGTCTTGCAAACAATTCAGGGCAAGTCCATTTCTTACTGTTTACTTCATACATATGGCCTTGCAGGAATTGTCAAAGAACTACTATTATTATTATGACAACAAGCTTTACAGTTAATAAACAGTAGATTCCATTCATGCACACAAATCTATACAATAACAGAAACGTTGATGCCTAAAATAGATATATAAAAATAAAAAATCTGTGCTGACAATAACTCATTGATAAGCCGTGATTAAATATGAACAAAAAAGGAAAATGACAACATCAAAAGAACAAAAGCAGAGTAGAAATGCCCGTTTGATAACAATATAAGATAAGATCATAATGTGTAATTCTGTTGATACTGTCTGGTCAAATAAAATCTAGAGAAAATAACAGATAAGCTTAACTCTTGTGTTTGTATTTATAGCAGCTTGTGCAACAATCTATTTTAATATTAAAAAAAAAAAATCATAGCATTATTTGAGAAGACTGAACAAAAAAAAAAAAAAATTATAATTGCTTGTTATACATACTCATTTCTTTTTGTTATGTGAATTTATCCTTTATAGTAACAATAACCATTTGCAACCATTCAGTATAAAACTATAATTTCATTACATTAATGATGTGCAAACAATAAAAATATGTTGAAGCAATTTCACAGAAGTGTCGTGCCTTCAAAATAGATTTTCTATTTTCCAGATTTCTTTTCAGTGGAATTCGCCAGAAACAATTTGAATCTATCTAATTTTCCTTTTAGGATATTAATTGATTATGGGATTTTCCAAGTGTAGCTCAGATGTGGCGCAAGGCCGAAAGTGTGGGGCACCCAGTGAGGATCGAACTCACTACTCAGTCGCAATTGTGCTAGTGAGACGAGCTTGCTAACCATTACACCACATCGAGGTACCCAATTAATTGATATATATATATATATATATATATATATATATATATATTTTACTACGTTAACCAAAAACACCGATCAAAATAAAAAAAATAAATAAATATATAAGATAAAAAATAAAAATAAAAATTAAAAAAAAAAACAAACAAAAAAACAAGCAAAATAATTTGACATAAATAAACAAATAAGCGACTTCCGGTAAAAGTAACCGCCAAAATAGACTACCCATAATGCACCACTGACCCTTATATAAATAGCCGAGAAAAATAACAGCACTAGTCGCCTGACGATTGCACTAGCATGAAACAGACTTTCAGTCTTCTCAAATAATGCTATGATTTTTTTTTTTAATATTAAAATAGATTGTTGCACAAGCATTCTGTGCGCATCCACTACCGAGAATATAGGAATAATGTGAGTGAGCGGCGCTATATCGAGTCTGATTTGCTACCTCTTCGTCACCGAGGCCCGTAGAACAGTTGGTAGGGTGTTCGCTTGACAACCTAACTGTCAGGGTTTCAATTCTCGGTAGTGGATGCGCACTGCTGATGAGTCCCAAATATAGGACGAAACGGCCGTCCAGTGCTTTCTGCATTCTGTGACAGTGCTTTCAGCATTCTGTTGAGGTTTCAGACTCGATGAATTACTTAATTACATTTATCAAATCCTCCTAATTATTACTTATATATATATATATATATATATATATATATAAGAATTTACTATAAGCACGATCATCATCCATAATCTGGTGTTAGTAAAATGAACTGACAAACTGAATAGCACCAATATGAAATTTTTAAATGGCAAAGATGGTAAAAGAGACATTTCTAAAATAGACATTCACTTTGGTATAATGTGTTTTGTGGATCTTCAACATAGCTAAATTTCTAGAAATTCTGAAAATATACTGCTTGAAGATACCATCAGAATGTTTATAAACAATGATTTTTTTTTTTTATAAAAATCTATGGACTATATATATTTATTCACATAACTGTCAGAATCAACTCTTACTAATTCACCCTAAATACTAAAAAATTGTTTTACTATCAATATAATCAGCTGTCATCAATATCAGAACTTCTTACCTGGCATAGATGAGTACTTCAGTTTATATATATCAAGAAATAGAATGAAATGTTCAACTTGTCTTTGCTGATTGAGTTGCATGGATATGGTATTTACTAATTTAGGAGTTTGATAGTAAAAGTGAAATGATTTGCAGAAGCCCTATTTCTTTAATTAGGAATGTTACTTAATTTTAAAACTAAATTAAAAAAGAAAATTAAGTAACATCTTTTACAAAATATATGGATTTCAGTAAATAAATTCAATTTTATTATCAAACTCCTTGATAGGTGGATATCTTATTTACCAAAAGTCTAAGTATATATAAGTGGACACTGAGGTCAACACTGAGCAGTGATAGTAATTCAGGCCTGAAGATGGTGTTCAAGCAGACTGTTGCCACTAGGTAAAAAAAGATCACCATGACAATTCACTCTGCCAGAAATTTGGAAACGGCCTGCTGTTCTGCTTGGCATTTGCACTGGAAGCTCCAATATGAATATTTCAAAGTGTTTGAGTGTCAATCTTAGAACAGTGCGGAGGATTTGAAAAGAGTTGGATGAGTCTAATGGTGATTACGAAGGTGCAGTAGCTTGGAAAACTCACTGATTGTTCTGATAAGAAAAGAATTCCAGAATTTGTTGGTGAGATCCAAGCCACAATTGACAACGATCCCTCCAAGTCAATCAGGTTCATAGACAGGGATACTGAAGTATCTTTCTTATTAGACATGTAGTGCATGAAGACATTTGGTGTTTCTCATAAAGAAAGGGCCAATTTTTATCCCAAGCCATGAAGGAAAAGAGGAAAGACTGTGCTACAAAGCTTTTGAACAAACTCAAGCATAGCCTCCATTAGTATTTTTCTTACAACTTTCCTATAATTCAAGAAAAAACTTTGTATATTTTGTAAATGTTCAGAATAAAAACAAAACAATATTATTTAATGGGATACAATAAGTAAAGATTGCCTTTTTTTTTAAAGAATAAAAGTCATTTTCCCAATCGATGTGAAACTTAACTTTTTTTTTTTTTTTAATCAGTTCACCACAAGCAAAGTGATAGTGACGCTAAGACGTAAGGGGTTATCAGGAGTGAAAGAGAATGAGAAGACTAGAAGGAACTGGAAACCCAATCCTAAACAGGAAACAATGGATAAACTTCTACTCCTGTTTAAAAGAAATTTAATATAATCATTTTCTTATTAGTTAAGGAAGGGGATTATTCCAGGTTGTGTAATATTTTTGTTCGGGACAGGCCCATCACTAAGTGGGGAGGTAGAAATGTAGAAGGGAGCCTGCCCTCTTCATGAAAATCATATGAACTAATTTTAGTGTACAAATTCTTATCTGCAGCCACACTAACTTAACCCCTGCCTTACAATTCTAGGCATTTGTACAGTGGGTCTGGTTCGAAGGTAAAATGGGCCAATCACTTAGTGCTAAGAATCTCCATTAGTAGTGTTAGTAGGTTCTTTATGAAAAGTCTTGTACCAAATGAAGTGAAGACAAAAAGATGGATTACAAAGACTCATCTAAGAAAATCAAGACTTTTGTTTTTCCTAATAGTTTGATCTGCTTGGCCTATCTCTGATATCCTGCCATTGCTCACAGAATCAGCAAGGCATTAGATACATCTCAAGGGCAATCACATTAGACATATCAAGAAGAGTTTTCTCATTTATCAAGTTCTTCCTATTAGGTAGAATCCATGAAGGTAGGCCCATGAGATCAATGCAGGCATCCCCTAGGGTTTGCTTCTGGGTCCAACCCTCTTCCTGCTTTATATTATTGATCTAACAGCATATACCAATCTTTTGTGAATATCTACACAGATGATACAATGGTATATGAGTGCACCTCCAAAAATCTAGATGACCAGTGTCTGGCAGCTGATCTCACCTCTGACCTAGCTTTAACAACACATTGACGGGGAGAGGGGGGGGGGGCTGGCTGGCCACATACAATACCTCAAAAACCATATTAGTAACATTCCATCATCACCGAGCTGACCCTGGATTTCTACCACAATGAACAGGTGTTCCCTCAAATAGGCTTGTTGGGACTTAATCTCACCCAAGACCTCAAATGGAATTCATATATACAACTCATCACTAAAAGATGCTGTAAAAAAAAAAAAAAAAAAAAAAAAAAAAAAAATGGCCAGTTCCTTGTACTGTTCCAATAAGTACCTGATGCCTCCTGCTATGCTCTATTCTTATAAGAAGCTGAAAATGGAGTACTGCTGCTATATTTGGGCTGGTGCTGCTCAGTCTTGAGTCCAAAAGTGGCCTTGTGGGTGATGTATTATTTTCCAACTTATTGCCCCAGTCTCACACAGAATGTTTGAAGCCTCTTGCTACCCTACCACTATTTCCATAGAAAATGCTTAAACAAGCTATATTCCTTAGTTCCCTCAACCCTAAACCTCCAGGCCAAGACCTACCATGCTCTGTACTTTGAAGTGAAGCACATTCATTCCCTTCATATTCCTTTAGTCAGGATAAAGTTCCACTTTGATAGCTTTTTCCTAAGAACTGCTGCTTTGTGGAATAGAATCCCAATCTTAATCTCTGAGTTTTTAGTCTTTCACACATATCCACATAAACTGTGCCCCTTACTCCCATCGCTCACACAACAACCGTTTTTAGTTACCCTCTACCTTGAATGGTTCTTGGGCCTTGTATAGAATGAACATTAAAAAAAAAAAGAAAGAAAGAAAAAAAAACAAAAGTCTTTCTCATTTTAACTCAAATTATCAATTTGAGAAAATCGAAAGTTGCTTAAAAAGAAATAATTTTCGATGGGAATCAATAATCTGTCGACAAAAAAACATGTGCCCAAAATAACCACTTGTCGATTTTATGGCCTGCGTTTACTGAAAAATTGACAATAATATATAGAATTTTAAAAATAAGAGCAGATTTTGTTTTAATTGATTATTGTAAAAACTCCGAAACCAGCAATTAAAAACAAAATGTTACATAGCCTAGCCAACAAAAAGGCCCGGTAAGGAAAGCGTGGGCGGCAGATGTGTAAATTATAGGTAATAAATGGGACCGCAAAGTCTGGAATGATACTTTTTAAAACCATCGACGTAGTTGCAATGTGCCGTGTTATTACCAACATTTTTTTTTTAATCAAATGAAACGATATGATAAATGAAAAGTGCGTGGGTCGGTAGTGTTGTGGTTTAAACTAGTTACTAGAGATTGCGTAGGTGTTTGCCAGTTTGTATAAAGAATCATTATTACCGATAGCAATGAAAGTTGTTTTAATTATCAATGATAAAAAAAGTTTTAGCTCAAAGTTAAGTTAATCTAAGAAGCAATTTCTGTGTGAGTGTCAGCAAATAACTAATGAACGAACGAGACAATTGGTGTCTTTCGGCAAAATAAGAACTTCAAAATAAAATACAGGAACCGTAGACTTGACGCAGGCACAGCAGTTATGAATGAGATTGTATTTTTATTTTTTATACAAGAAGAGAGAGGGGAAGAAGCGTAATTTTTATTTTATTTTTATTTTTCTAATAGGTTTCCAGGTTCAGATTTCATTTCGTGTTAAGGAAAAACAAATTTGCCGACTAAGATTTACTTTTCCCAACCTGAAACCGAAACAGTTTTTGTGCTCGTTGAAATGAAAATAAAGACGAGAAATCGCGACAGGTGTCATGGGTTATCCTACTCAAGTCCCGTAAAAGAAAGTGCAAGAAAAACAGATGCAATGATTAAAAATAATTCAATGAATGAACAGATTAAAGAAATAAGCCTGGAGCAGCAAGAAAATCGAAATCAAAAAGCGAATGTATGTGTGATTGGGTGAAGCCGCAAATTGAATTATTGGAATAACTTAGAAAATGCAATTAAAAAAGCGGCAATGAATGTAGAGGTCAAGGACAATTTTATTTTACTATCATTTAAAACATTATGCAATCTCAAGAGAGATTTTTTCTCGTTTATTTAGTAATATTATTGCAGTGATTAGTGTGAGTTTATTCACTTTTTAATTCAACGAAAAAAAGATTTCCTCCTAAACGAGCAAGAGAAAGAAAAAAAAAAAAAAAGAAGTGAAACTGATTTTTTAACATTATTTTGTAAATGTTCTTTCATTTTTTAGTTTCTGAATAAAGAAAGAATTTTCGAGTGAACATGAATTTATTTAGTGCACTTATTGATGTGACTGATATTGAACACAGTAGTTAGCCGTGTTGGAATACTGAGAATTTGGTGCATTATTGCACGATGAGAATGCAAGTGAAAGACATGCACTTAATTTTAAAAGAACTTCATGAGTAGAAAAGCACGTCACAATTTTTCGTATCTGTTTCTCAACGACAGAATTTTTTTTTTAATTTATACACAAATTTTTAAGTCTTTACGGTTTACTCTGGCGCTTTTGGGGGGTATTTTTGTCACTATTCATTTTATTTTATTGTAAGGCTAAAAAGGAAAGCCGAAAGTGACATGTGTTCACGAACGAAATAAGAGCGTTTTACACAATTTTGTGGCGGTAAAAAGAAAACTAATGATAAAACACAAACACGAATTATACTGTATACAATGAACAAACCCAAGAGATAAAACTAAAAGAAAAAGATGTAAGGAAGGTTATTTTTTAAAATCTAATCGAAAATTTACAAATGATCACACAAAGAAAGTCGAATTAAAAAAAATTCGAAAAATAACCAGGTATATACACTCGTTAAATCTTTTTGTTGCGCAATCATTTTTCAAAGGGGCCAAGGTAAAACATTTTAAATTATGTAAGCCTGTTTTTTTTTCATTATATATGAAAAATTGAAAATGAATTATATGAATTTTTACGTGTTCCTCGAGGAGGATCGTCATTTAACTTACTAACAAAAAAATTGTTTGCCAAAATAAGTATTTGAGACTAGTTTTGAATTAAAAAAACAAAAAACAAAGCAATGTTTTTCGTGTATAAAATAGTTAAACATTTTTGCGTTTTTGTCACAACACTAACAGCCACTAACTAACATACATCCATTTCGATTTTTTAAAAATTTTAATTATTATTAACGAATATTTCTCAAATCTTGACCTGATATTTCCAAAAAAGAAAAAAAAATATCTAAACTTGTGAATAAAAGATTTATACTCTATTCTTAAAATAAACTGTTTGTCTAAAATAAAAAATGAACAAAAATATAAAGCTTGTTTTCTTTTCCAGAAGAGTCATTCTTGAAAAATAACCCATAAACCAACGTAAACATAAACAGAAAAAAGTTCAGAGTAGAGACTCTAGAAATGATGACGTTTTCATAAGAAATGTGTTGGAAGGTAGCAACAGGAACATTTAATAAAAACATATTTCGTAATAGCAGTAACCACAAAACAAACAAACAAACAAAAAATAATCCAATCCAACCGAGGTGAAAACAAACTAATTCCTGCTGCTGCATTTTTAAATCAAATTTGCAATTCGTCAAGATTTTTTTTGTTTTTAAAGACTGGGCATCTTTTTCATGCCTTTTTTTTTTAAGAAAAGTTTTTTTCCTTAGGCTTGCATAGGAAATAATTATATTTATTTATTTATTTATTAGTAGTCTTAATTAAAGAAAGTTTTGTTAATGCAGATCGCAATAGCTCTCCTTTTGGCAACCCGAAAATGCTTACGTTGACGAACATTTTAAAACACATTCAATACAAAAATAAATTATATATATATAAGTAAAAAAAAAAAAAAAGAAAAATTTTATTACTTTAATTGATTATTTTTAATTGAAATAAGGTCCCAGAGCCAAATTGTAGTTAAATAAATCAAATTCAAATAAAATACAAACAAAACTCGTGATTTTTTTGTTCAGGTGTAATATTGTTGCCCATTTTCATCTTGCTTGACAAAATTTATTAAAAACTTTCAAAAGGATTGTAATTTTTAAAAAAAAGAAAAAGAAAAGAAAAAGCATAGTAAAATTAAGAACTTTTAAAAAGATAAGAATGAACAACTTATGCAGCGAAACAAGCTGTCGGCCCATCACGATTAAAAAAATAAGCGAATAAAAAGTGTAACCCTTCCAACGGTATGGATGGACTTGTTAGCCGAAAGCATTACAAATTACTAATGTACTCCCTCCCACGTAAAATTGGAACGGACTTTGTAGAAGGCTCTTTAAAAAATAAAGCATTTTTTTAGTGATCGATCCAAAATAAATATTTATTTGCACTTAAGGAAATCAAAGAAATATTTTTAAAGATCGGTCGATAGTCGGTTACATATTTTCTCTTAAAAAGTTTAATAAAACAATTCCCCGGTTAGCTTATTTAACGATAACTGAACGAACATCGCCAGCATTTAAAAAACTAAAAGCAAAACATATTTTTTATCCTATTTCATATTGCGGCTAATACTTTTATTAAAAAAAGTTCTGGAAACGTTAGTTACTAATTTCAATTTCAAAACTGAAAAAATGAAATTGATATAAAAAAAAACTTATCCTACCTGTAAGTGAGGAAGTTTTTGTTTTTTTTATAGTTTTTACGATTTTTTAATTTAAAAAAGTTAAAATTAAAAAAAGAACCTTTCTCAAACTTATGATTGATGCATAGTTTGAATTGAATACTAGAATAAAAATAACCAAAAAAAAAAGTGAGTTTTCACATTTTTCACTTAACAAAAAAAAAAGAATAAAATTATATATGGAACACAGGAAATTTGTTTTTTTAAGACTAAAAAATAAAATAAGAAAAAAATGAAACGAAGTTAGAAAGGAGGGCAACGTTAACAAGTTTTTAAAAGCTTCATTATTAATTTTCTGAAAGAAACGATACGTAAACTTTTTTTTGTTCTCTACCCCCCTCTACTTACTTGATGTTCTTCAGGGGCCATGAACACATGGCAATGGTAATCACTGTTTAGCTGCGGTCGTGTTAGGTAAGCAAAACACCTGGGTTCTTGATGCAATTTGGCAAACCTCGACACTCCATGAAGTTTGTGTTCAAACAATATCACCTGCCTCCCTTGCAGAGGTGCAGTACTATCGCCATGTCCAGTCCCACCTGACAAACAAACGTTGTGTCCTGGTGCGATATGGTCAGGGTAAAATTCCCCTTCATCGTTAGAGATGATGGTCCCACGTAGACTGACGTCTCGCACTTCTAGTTTGATCTCTCGGAAACCTTCTGTTTTTTTACGTTTGACTTCAGCCATCACCCAGGGCATCACAAAATGAGGAGATGAATACCTTTTATCGATATCGGTAGAGCCGAGGTAGAGAACTTCGAAAATCTTTCTGTGATTACCATTATTTGTGCTATTATCAGAAGAAGCAATATTTGCATTAACGCACAAGTTACTTGACGCAACAGACGACATCGTCATATTTGCCGTGTTTTCGGTTGTGTCTTTCTGGGAATTATCTCTACGAAGAAGTGTATTTTTATTGCTACGGTTTTCGCTAAACGTGTTTTCATTTGGGTACCTTTGTTGTTCATCGTCTGCCGCGGAAGAGGATGATGTTGTTGAGGTCTCCTGTAGGGTAGTTTCTTCTGGTGATGAATTTAAATTGTCCGGGTACATTACGTCTTCTGTAAGGCCAGCAAAACCACCTACTTTTTCTTCTGAAGTCATGATTATTACAATATAAACAATAGTATGCAAAATAAGGAGCTACAGTAACAATTCGAGCGAATAAAAAAATGTTACCTCTCCCTAGTCGACAGAGATTTCATTCGTGCTGTCTGTGTGATAGCACTTGCTTAGCTTTCTTTCACGTTTTACTCTCCCTCCCTCACATGCATTCTCTCTATTTCGTTTTAATACCCCCTCTCTAATATCTTGACTTCTCCCGCTATCTCTCACACACCGACTATCTACAATAAGTGGGCGCATATGTATATACATCGACAAGATCAAGAATGATAACAAAGAATAAGTACAGTTGCTTTGAGGGCGAGCTCAGTTTTAACTTTTAAATCATCACCCATATGATCGTTTAGAGCCCAGTCCATCAACTGAACATTTTATTTTTACCTTAAATAACAGTTCGGTTATTGAACAATCTTTTGCAACGTCATTCATGATTCGCTTTCCAACGAAAGTCTTTGTTATCGTAGGTAGGAAAAAAATAAATAAATAAAACAAATAAAATAGCATCATAAACTCTACTAAAAGAAAATGATTTTTTTCATAGCAGTGTTGGATACTTCGATAACTTCTCTCTGTAATGCTTCTTATAGCGTTTGTTTGTGTTTGTGTGTGTGTGTGTGGGGGGGCATTCCTCTTTCGTTCGAGTAAAAAAAGTCCATGACATACATTTCCATACGCTCTTTTTCGGTAAGGTTGTAGAATTTTTAAGATGGGGGGGGGGCATTTGGGCAGAACTCAACATGAAATAAAGGAACGGATAAAAATTAAATTCAAAGTCGAATAAGTTCCTGAATGATACATCGTTTAAAAAAAATATCGCCTCAGATCAGCTGGACATGAGTTCGAGCCCAGAAAGGATCCATGTTTTTTTAGTTCGGTTATTCTTTATTTAAATATAAATAAATTTATTATTTGAGAAAGAGACGATTGTTATTGTAATGTAAAATAATGATCCCTTTTATTAAAACTAGTTTCGATTTTCTATGATATTTCAAACCATAGAGCATTGTGAAATTGTAATGAATTAGTAATTAGTTTTATCACCACTCACCAGTACAAGAAGTACTGTAAAAACGCATGGCATTTGTATGCCATGCTTTTTTACTTCTTGTATTATTACTGGTGAATGGTGATTATTACTAATTCATTATTGATAGCGCAGGTAATTTAATCACACACCAGCAGTCATAATTATTTATTGAAACATGAAATTTTAATTACATCATATAAATCGACGATTAGTTACGATCGGCTTAAAAATAATTACTTTTCTTTTTTTTCAGTTGTTTTGCAATCATTAGCACCGAAAATTGGAGATAAAAAGCAATATTGAGTTTCTTTTATATTGCTAAAAAAGAATAAAGGATCAATTCTGAAAATACAGTATTTTGTTTTAGCATTTGACAACGCATCCGCCAAAGAGTACCACTCCATTGCACTTTAGTTTTTTTTAATTTGCAGTCATCATATTTGTGATAGAATTTAAAAACAATCTTTTTTTTTTTTAAAATTTTATTACCTTGTTCAGATCAGGATAGCTACGCTTATAGGAGAAATTTATAAATTACCAAACCGGTTAAGAAAATGCTTTCTTTATTCTGTTTTTTTTTCCATTTCTTTTATTTTTTTTGCTGAAAATATTTCAGAGGTGTTTTAGTTCATTGAACCATGTGTGTGTATGTTTTAAATGAAGTTTTTGTTTAGAAGGTGGGTAATGCCAGACATCTTAAAATCATGCTGTAGAAGAAGTTGGTAAAAAAAAAAAGAAGAAATTTATCAGACAAGACAAAAGATTTTAACATACTTAAAAAGAAAAAATTATTGGTAGCAACAGAAGAAAGAAAACTTTTAAATCCAATTTTTGAGTGTAAGGGAGATAATTCTTACTTTTCCTATTATACACAAAACAAATTAGCTTTGATTCATTTAACATAAATAGGTACACTGTCGTTAATTTATAAATTGGTCATTTTTAACAGTTAGGGAAAATTTAAATGAGTAAACGTGATCGATTTACAAAAGATTATTTTTTACTTCTAAGTCCTATATTCATTATTTTCTTGATTCTAAAATATGAAAAGGGCTAAGAAAAATCCTGCTGACGACAGTTGGAGTAAAAAAAATGAATGGCTTGCACTTTAAGAAAAAATGCCGGCTTCTTGTGAATGAGGTGATTAATGTTAATTGTTAATGTAGTAAATATATACATAATTACATTTATAAATTTATTTATAATTGTATATCATTTATAATCTTTTTTTTTAATTGTTTCACCCCAAGCAAGGCAATAAAATTAAAGTCATTAAGTCTTTAAACACAAGGCGGCAACTCACATGAGAAAAAAAGAATGAAGTTAAAAATAACATAAAAATATAATTACATTTTACTGAACTTAAACAGCTGGGAACTGTCTTAGTCTAGTTAAGTTGCAATAGCGAAACATGAATATGATTTTTAAAATCCCGAATAGAACTGCTGGTGAGAAAATTAACCGACAATCTGCTCTAAACTAAACAGAAACTCCAAACATTACTCAGACCGTGAATCTGTTAGTTATGTGATACTTCGAAGCATTATCTTACACTACAGTTGGCGATGTTCAGTTTTTATTTATTTATTTGTAAGAAGTAAAGAAACTAAGGAATAAATAAATTGCCTTTTAATTTAAAAATTCCCCCTGGTAGTCTCATAAAACTTTAAAATTTTAAGTTTTTTAAGAGTAGGCTAGAGGGAATTTCATACCGTACGCCAACAGATTGGGGATTTGATAAGTTAACCGTTAAAATAAATGAATGAATGTGTTTTTGAGGGGCTAGGTTTAAATTAAAAAAGCTTACTTCAACTAAATTATGGCTTAAATTTCTTATTAGAATTAAACCAGATTATTTTTTTATTAAGTATCAATTTTGTAGTGATGGATTTTCTTTCAAAAGCAGTTCGATCGGGCAACGTGTAATAAATTAAGGAGACAAAAATGTTTTTACAATTATCTCAAATTATCGCTATTTTTTTGTAATAAATTAAATACGTAGTAAGTAGTAACAACTGATCTCAAGTTTCAAAAAGTTACAATTACAAACATTTTTCAAAAAGTTACAATTACAAACGTTTTTCAGTTTTGTTTTCGAAGTTACAAATTAAAAATAAAACACTTTTTAAAAAAAAATTGTCTTTATAGTCTTCCATTATTTAAAAAAAATAAAAGGCATAAAATTAAAAAAAAAAAAACTTTATCTTATTGGGATTACGTTTACTTTAAGGCCAGCTTAAATTTGTGTACGCTTTTTCATCATATTGTCCTATTGCAATATAAAAACAAAAACAATCGGGAAAAGAAGAGAATGAATCCAAAATCAGATTTTTTTAAATATTTTATTTGGAACGACATAAACACAATAGGAATGAATAATAATCAATAAAATAATATTAATTCATGCTTAAAATAAAAATAAATGCTTTTAAGTGAAGTCTCGTGGATGGAGTTGGAGGGTGTCCTGTTACTATAAATAGTAACAACCAGACGGCTAAACTAGCTTTGCAGTTAAAGTGGCAGCATGGCGTCAGATGGGAACAAATCTTGGTGGATACCGCTTGAATCAAATCCAGAGGTATTTTTTTTTTTGTTGATATTGTTATTTCAGCAAATTTTCATGTTTTGCTTATTTCTAGATAATAATTTTGTCTTTTTTTTTTCTTTCTCCTTAGGTTCTTAATAAGGTAAGTCACTGAAGAGTCTAGCTTGGTCCAAGTCAGTCTCTATTTTCTTTGTCTTTGCTTTCTTCCATCTTTCGTGACAACGAAGACGACACTTTAATTTTTTTTACCTTGCCTCATATCAGAGATGCTCTACTTGACAAGGTTTATGATGGCGTTAAAACCCCTTTTATTGTCAGGATGGGAAGCAAATTAATAAAAAATAAAAACAAACTCTAAATATTTCTTTTCTAGTTAAAGAATTACGTTATTAAGCATAATAAATATTACAGTGCGACAATATCACATGATTACCGCATTGTGAAGATCAAGTGAGAAACGTTATTGATCCCGTCCACCAATTCTACTTTCATAAATTGTTGAAAGACTATTAGCCCTCTCTATTTTCTTTTCTTTATACCAAAATATTTTGATTGCAAAAATCAACCTAAAGTTCTTACATGTTGCAATTTTTTTTTGTTTTTTGCTTTTAGTTTTAAACATGAAGCAAACTGCAAAAAAACATTGTAAGTCTCTTTATTTTTATTTTCTTTAGCATCTCCCCACACACTTTTATTATCCCTTTTTGTTTGAAACGTAAAGTATTGAAGAAAAAATAAATTTACATTGACAAACCACTTGTTCTGAATTCGAAATTCTATTTTCTGGAAAATAGAAACGAAAGCAGAAATGAAATGGATGATGTTGACCGCGCGTTAACAAAGAAGCAATTCAAAATACTATCCAACAAAAAATATAACAAAGAAATAGAAACATGTTATCTAGAAAATTTCCATTTCATTAAAAAATCGTGAGACAATACAATTATGAAAATTATTGCATTTTTTTTTTTTTTTTTTTTTTTTTTTTAATGGTCAATGACAAAAATTCGACATATCCTTTTCTTTTACTTTCAGTACTAACAGCTGGCCATAGTCCGTGATTAGTTTCTTTTTCACTGCAGTGAATCACTTAATTTCAGTTTCTTCTTTGGCATCAACAATGTCTTTTTTTACGTTAACAATTGATTTGAGGTATAAAAGTGGAATTTATTTATTTTTTTTTTTTTTTTTTAAACCATTTTAATTCCCCCATCAGATATGGGAACTCGCCCCCTGAAAATTCATGTTTTTCTCTTTAAATTGAAGTGTTTTACCGGTATAAATATTTATTTACTTACGTAGTATACGATGAAGAAATTTTTTTTTTTTTTTTTTTTTTTTCTCTTGTCACATTAAAATTTTGAAACAATTTTTCACGGTTAAAAAAAAAAAAAAAAAACTTTCCGTTGCTAATTTGTTTGTACAACGAATCTTAAAATTTTGACTATTCTCTTGAATTGTTGATGGGCACTTCGACCTGAAATAACTACAGCTTTTTTTCCCCTCCTATCAGTAATAATAAAAAACAAAAAAAAACAGGCTATAGGTGGGAAGAATATTTAAATGTAAATAATTGTAAATTAACTCCCACTTCAAAATACAAAACAATCGTGTTCATACGTTTTTCTTAAAACGTAAAACATGACAAAATCGTGAGTGCGTGATAACAATGAAAAGAACTCCCGATTACAAATTTTAAACGTATGACATCAGCATACTGTTTTGACTTTCGTAGTGGCATGGATTTACGACTGGACTCCTTAATTTATAAAGAAGAGTAAGGCCTTATGACTGTATAAAAAAATTTTTGGTCACACTGCCTCAACCCTTTTTTACCCCCTGGAAAATGCAATGTGAGCCGAGTTCAAATTCTTGTCTAGTCATTTAACTTTTTTGCACAAATACCTTTTTTGCATTAATCCCTTCTTCCTTTAGGTATGGGTTGAATAGTAGACTAATAAATGGTAAATTTTGGTTTTATTTCCCGAGCGCTAAAAATCCCTTAAATTTTTCCAAAATTTAAATTTCCGTGCAAATTTAATTGCTGAACTCTAATTAACAATTATATTTATGAAGAAACCTACCGTTTTGGAGTTATCGACAATTAAAAATCGGACTTCTTGTTGGTCATTCGCCCCCCCCCCCCAACTGCCTTAGGGTTCACTCATTCACTGCTGACTACTTTGTTGGTGTAATCATAAATTTGGGCCTATTTACTTCTTTTACAGACTTTCCTTGCAGAAAATCACTACGCACTACCGTAAAGAAATTTTTTTTTTTTTTTTTTGGTAAGTGTAGTTTTAAAACAAATAATACAATAGAACCTTCTCCGTTTCGAATAGCTGACAAATTAAAAACAAATTAAATAATAAAAATAAAGCATTTTTTAATTTAAAATAAAAAAGTTAATGCACAAACTTGGTAAATTATTTCATATTTTTTATTTTAATTTGTCCCCTTCTTCAACACAGAAAATCCCACACCTAACCCTAAAGTTCTTTAGGGTTAGGTGTTAGGGATGGGGTTCTTCTTTCTGTGTAGAAGGGGACAAATAAAAAACATTAAATAATTTATCAAGTTTGGTAAATTAATTCGTTTTATTTTCAATTTTAAAATATAAAAAATGCTTTATTTTTATTTAATTTGTTCTTTTAATTTGTCATTGCTATTCGAAATGGAAAAAAGGTTCTGTTGTATTGTTTTTGTTACTTAGCAAAAAAAAATTACATTTCTTTACGGTACTGCGTAGTGATTTTCTGCAAGGAAAGTCTGTAAAAGTAAATAGGCCCAATTTTTTTATTATACCTGCGTAGGTATTACGCACTGAATGACTGAGCATGATGGCAGTAATGGGGGACAAATGACCAAGAAGTCCGATTTTTTTTTTTTTTTTTTCCCCCCCTTGTCTAACTCCAAAACGGTAAGGTTTCTTCCTAATTGTTAATTCGAGTTCAGCATATACATTTGCACGGAATTATAACAATTTTGGAAAATTTTAAGCGATTTTTAGCATTCGGAAATAAAACAAAAATTTACCGATTAAATTCTGTAACCTTGAATGGCAGCCAGTCTAAGACAACATGAAACCCTCCACTAATTTTCATGACAATTTACTGATAAATGAATGAAAGCTGGAGAGATGATACCATGTCCTTAAGGCTTAAGGGATATGATGCTAAAAAAATCTTATGGCTTTACGCTTAATTTTCCTTGGGCCACAAAATATCTGATACTGATATAACCTTAAGAATATCAATTTGTTGACATTTTAAATTAAGATCACTCCCTGATATCCTTTTCATTTGTAAAAATTAGACTTATTTATTTAGCTTAACAAAAATGTTTCCTTTTGACGATAATTAACTCAATTTGCCTATAGAAAAATTGATTTGTTCCATGTTGACTGACATTAGCCATAGTTTTTCATATTCATTATGTTGATAAACTATACAAATATTATATGAAATAACTTTATCAAAAGTTTGTTTTTTAAGGACTTAATCCTAACAATTCAAGAACATTAAAGTAAGATTCACATAAGGAAGCTTCTCTCATTAAATATACAATAAAATTTTAAATACCGGCAATAAAAGTATTGTATTTGTAAATTTATACCATATTGCCACTATATAATGCAATGGATCTTGTATATAAATAATTCAGACTGAAAGAAGTACTTGACTAGACAACATAAATCAATATGATCCTCTTCATGAGATGATTATGACAAACTTAAAACGTCTGATCTTCTCAGGTTTCTAATTTTATTTTTTAAATCCATTTATAAACAATGACAAGTAGGATTAATATTCTTTCAGTAAAATAACACATGATAATCCAACTTGGTGTTACTCATAATATCCATTTAAAGTAAATGAATGCTGACGCAAGGCCAGATGTATAATGCACACCATGTAAGATGACATTAGCTAGTGAAATCCTTTTCAAGCAAGTTCTCTCGCATTATATATATATATGCATGCTACTCTTCAGTTTGACTTTCTTTGAATTTTAATAACTCTTTAGAGTAGAATTAATTCCCTCCCTCACCTCCCACTCAAGTGAAATGTTGCCTCCTTCAATCTTATATTGGATATAGTAACTGAATGTCCATGGAAGCTTAAAATGATTTTTGCAAAACTTTATAATTCTCTCATGTTGGATTAATGCCTCTTTTAATCTAACTAGGGAATAGTTATTGGAATCCTACTCTACATGTTAGGCCCGAACAAGAGACACCTGTTTGTAACTAATAAAAATTAGTAGCTTGAAAGAGTTTAATTATGAAAACTTCACTGTATATGGATTAACTGCTTTCTTCCAAGAAAATGACATTTAATCAATGTATAAACTTATCCAAGATTGGTAACCAGATAATTGGCAGGAAATTGAATATTCCTGATTGTTTGTACTGAATCACCTTACAAAAAACTTTCAGCAGACTGTATTATATTTGGTAAAGTTAAGGCAAATCATGTTCACTTGCTTTCCTATATTGGAGAAATAGGCCATCTTAATAAGAAATTACTTTAATGGATGTTTGTATATTTAACAATGTTGGTTGTATTTGAGCTTTTTGCATATTAAATTTTTTGCTCTTTTTTTTTTTTTCATGAAAAAAAAACAAAAACTTTGTAAAGATTCTGCCAGAACTTAAATCAAACTAGAATATTTACTCACTAGCTCTTAGTATTTTTCTGGAGGTTATGGGTCTTTTTTTTTTTTTTGTTAGGAGGAAGTGAATAAATAAATTTGACTATTGTAAAATGTATACTCCTTTCTACATGTAATTTTAATGATAATACCAAAAACTAATTTCTTCCCAGTTTAGCTAATTGTATGTAACTTGTCATCAAAGCTTTATTATGCTAGTGCTCTTTGCCTGTAACTAGACATACTTAAACTTAATCTCAAAAGTTAAGTTTGTTTTGTTTAGTGCCTCCCATTTGAATATTGAAGACTTGAAATTGTTGACTAAGCCAGGAGTGGCAGTCAATAAATTAGACTGATCATTTACTGAAAACTGTTAATGACATTTAAAAAAAAAAAAAAACAGTAAAGATTAATTTACTCAGATACTGAGAATTGATCATTTGAAAGTTTACATTCAAATTGCTTAATGTCCTTTTGTCTTAAAAACCTGTCTTGTAGAGAATTGAACTAATCTTTACTTACAAATTTGAGAAATCTGTAAAATAGTTTTCAATACTTCTAAGTTCAATTTTGGACAAAAACAGAGCACTTTTTAAAATACTTATAAAACCTACTCCCCATTGTACAAAATCTATCGGTTCAGGATTTTTAGGTGCTATAAAAGTCTTAAATAAGTTTCCTCACTTTGAATTGTTTTTATTCAGAACTTTTATTTAAAAAGTAACTTTAATTAAATGCTTTTATGTATTTATTCTTCCAAAACAAACCACTTCGGATTTCTAAAAAAAAAAAATTTACTTGGCTTGTAAATATAATTTGTATCATGTTAATCTACTCATTGGTGATCATGGTGAAAATAGTCTTCTGGTAACATCTTAAGGTAGAATTACACGCAATCTCAACTGAAAGTTTCCTGAATTTGCCTCATACCTCAAGGCAATTAATATTTTGGGTGATGTTTTTCATATTCAAATCGTTTTTCTTCTAACATCACAAATGTGTGTGCATACATATTATATATATGTTTGCTTTTTTTTAATGAGACCAGGTTCAAATCTTGGCATGGCTGATTTGTTAGGAAGGTGACTTCTTGATATTATTAGCCTGGAAAAGTGATCAGAATATGCAGCATCTTTTATACATGAGTAGATGCAAACATTGCCACAGGTTGACCTAAGCCATGAGTGAAATTGGATAGTTGAAAGGTCATCGATGATTGTCCTAGCATCAAGTCACGAGTTATGACCCAGGATTTGAGCATAGTGGCTTTGTTCAAACTTTTGATCACACCAGATACAGTCGGCTAGAAATTGTAACTTAGGTCTGCTCAGCATAGTTGCCATATAAATCACACATGGGCTCAGTGGGGGTTGAACAAACACAAATGTGCCTGAGCAGGTGTCTGCAACAGGGATTGCCTAACCACCCTCGCAGATGTATTTGGAAATGAGTAGCCAGTCATGTTATCACTGATAATTTAAAATTTTTGCCCCCCCCCCTTTTTTTTTTTAACGGAAAAAAAAATATCTGCAATTTCAATAAATTTCTGAACTTTGAATTAATTTTATCATGTCATCTAATTGTTTGCTGTTTGAGATGTCACTTTATAAATTACGTTTTGGTATGATTATCTGTGTTTAGGTATCTCTTTAAGATTTTTCTGTCTTCATTTTTGCAACTGGCTAATGAGATAAACATGGGGTACTGACAACCTGCAAAGTTATTTGCCAACTTATTTTTATCACCTTTTCTCTACTTAATGTCTTGTATTAGCAGACAAATTAAATTGCAAGCATGTGACAAACCTGAATGCTAAATGTTTTTGACACTGTAATTAATGTGCTATAAAGTTACTAAAGAACACAAGAACATTGTTTGCATAATAAGCAGATGTATAGCTGCATGTGTAGCAAACGGTTTTCATTCTAAATGGTTTGTATTATTCTTAACACTAAAACAATTTAAGGGATAGTGATATTGTTGGTCCACATATGTTAGAAACAGGTGAGTATTTTCCCTGAATTATAAGGAAGGCAACTCTTTGCATTCTAAAAATTTAATTTCTTTGAAAAATGTTTTTACTATCATGAAAACTGGTAGCAATCACTAATCTGACATTGCCTCAGAATACTAGTGAATGTTAGTTTATAAATAGGGTATCCAAGAAATGTTCTTGAGTGCTTTTACTATTTAGTTGGTATAACATCAAAAAGATTAATGGTTAAAGGTAAAAATATTTCTCATTAATTTTTTGTCATGGTACTTGTCTATAGAAATTCTGGAAGGAGGGGTTGTAATTCATTAAGTGTTTTTTTTTTTTTTTTTTTTTTTTTTTTTTTTTTTGTGTGTGTTAATACAAATGGTGCATATGCATACATGTCTTTATGTATAGGTTATTAGTTTATCTGTAACAATTTATTTCAACTGCCCTTTTTGTTCTCTTATGGATGCCATGTTATTTGGAAGCTTGTTTAGACCAAGTTAATTGTTTTGTTTTTTTTTTTGTTTTTTTTTTTTTGCTTCCTCCATGTCAATAGGAGTTCAATTTTGAATTGTCACCATAGGGTGGATGGCATCAAGATTTAAGATATTCTTAGGTGGGGCAAGGCCAAAAAAAAAAGGTGTGTGTGGGGGTGGGGTGGGGTGGGGTGGGGGGTGGAACCAATGTTCTAGATCAAACATGTCTAGTAAAGTCTTATTCAGCCCTCCTAAATAAGAGCTTCAAGTATGTATCTGCACACTGTTGTCAACCAGTATTTGTAAGTTAATGAAAGCTTACTACTTGGTCTTCTGATTTGGTCTATTGTTAGTAGGGATCTTGCTTTGACTGAGCACTTGACAAGTTTATCTACATAATATTTTGATCTATGGCCAACATATGAATAGTATGTATATACACTGACAAAATAAAATTGCAACACCTTGAATAGCATTATTGACAGTTACAATATATGCAGCTAGTAGGCAGATTTCCTGATGAAAGTTTAGT
Source organism: Acanthosepion esculentum (assembly GCA_964036315.1). Classification (NCBI taxonomy): domain Eukaryota; kingdom Metazoa; phylum Mollusca; class Cephalopoda; order Sepiida; family Sepiidae; genus Acanthosepion; species Acanthosepion esculentum. The sequence continues at coordinate 52,143,528 of OZ038476.1, read as the reverse complement.
TTTCACCCATTTTGTGACACTTTAACACCACTATAGTGAAAGTTTAGTGTAAGCCGGAATCTGGGCTGCATGCTGTTTGTTCAGTTAGTACCATTTGAGAGGGACTTGAATGCTACATTTCAACAAATGTTAATAACAAATAATTTTTTCATAAACCTCTAGATAAATACAAATATTCATTAAAACTGGTCTACAACAAATATGTGCAAATATGGCCTCGGAGACTGTTTATATGCAGGACTACAATCCTGCATTCCTCTAGCCAGACTTCACCCTATGCCACAACGTTATTATGACTGTCTCCAGTGGTGTCATAAGGTGAGATCTGGGAGATCAAATGGTGTTTAATGATGAGAGCAGGTTCTGTCCTCATGCAACTGATGTTTGCATATGCTAGATAAACTTTGAAAGAGAAATCATCCCGCGCTTATTCACTCATGGCACTGGCCTGATCTCTGCATAAGTAATTTACCATCTTCCTCTTTTGAAAATATTGTTCAAACAATTCTGTCAATCTTGTAATATGTACTATTCTATCTGGATAATAGTCGATCATCTGATAACTGTGCTTATTAACAAACTCTGCAAGATATTTAATGTTCCTGGCTGGGGTGATGACTATAACCTATTCAGTTAGGCTTGAGTATAACATTTAACTTTGGCAAGAGGCTTGGAATAATGTATTTCAGACTGGTACTCTTGACCTGTACTTTAGCACAGGCCTGTTAACACTGAAATAGGCTATACATTCTATTAATATGGTAGCCTTAGTATGAGTATACAATCTATTTTGGATCTTGTGTACATTGAGCTGTACCTGAGACAATTTACTGTAATCCAGCTACCAGTCTGCTTGAAATTCTCATTAAATTGAAAAATTGTGTGTGTGTGTATATATATATATATATAATGACAAGGAGGCACGGTGGATAGTGGCTTGGATTGAGGGCTCAGAGAGCATAGTTTGAAATTATATTTGCTTAGATGCTAATACCCTTGGGAAGGGTATTAATCCTCTTCTCCCTCCAGCTATGGGTAAATAGGACAGACTTGGTTCTATAGCCTTGGATGGCAACTGGTCTAGGACAACTTTGAATTCAAAACCTGGAGGGTTGTTTGGGGACCTTGTGACACGTAGTGCACCAGGTCTCTGTATTTGGCCCTTCAAAAAGTGTGGTTGGTTCTACACAAAGCCTTCACCATTATAATCAAATCATGTGTGCTGGTGTCTAGGCTGTCGGTTCCTAGGAACTGAGCTGCTTGACCCTCCTATGTATCATGATGGGACAGTACACCATAATGACAAAATACTGTTTGACTCTTGGCTTCCCCCAAGTGAAATGTAATTAAGCTGATTCTACATAACAAACTTATATAATGTATATTTCAAAAATTTCATGAATATTTTTTTATTTTTTTATTTATAAAGCAATATAAAAATAACAATATAGTATCTGGAAAAATTAGGTGTAATGTTAATAGAATATTTGCTTTCAGTGGTTGCATGGTTAGAGAAAAATTCAAAATGGATTCACTCTTATTGTAAATGTTCTGAACTTGGTGTTTAAGTATTTCTCTAAGATTTACAGTCTGCACAGAAATGAATTGGATTTTTTTTAAATTGCTAGCTATCAACTGATTCTTTTTATACTTCAGTTTCTGTTTAAAAAAAAAAATGCCAATGGAATGGTGTTTGCTTGGTTAGTGGCATATCTCTCTGGGTTACTTAATGCTGAAATCTAGATATTTTGTGTGTGTGTGTGTGCAACTTTTTTGGAGATGATTTAGTGATACAAGTTTTACTAATTACCCTGAGAAAAGGTGGATTCATACCTTTCTTGATGGTATTTGTGCATAAGTGGATATAATGAATCCAATGGGAATTTGAACTCTGCTCACCAATTAACAATTCTGAGCCATTGTCCATGACTTTACCTGCACATCTAACCCTATGGCACCTAGTATTCCCAAGTGGTCACCCTTTTAGGTATTGACCAGGCTTGACATTTCTTAAATTCAGTTGATTGTATGGTAACCTGTGTTTCAATATATGGCTGTAAACTTCCCATGAAAGGAAAAATTCCTAAAATCCAAGACGATTGTTGCTGTCTAGCATGCATGATCAACACTTATGAAAACATGTGAAGCCTTTTATTTTAAATGAAATACATTTCAGCTAACCATTTAGACTTTAAATATTTTTTAATTCTATATTATACAGGGGAGGATGCTGATATTTTTTCCATCACTGATTCAAAAATTCTGGTCAGCATCTCTTACAAATAGAACTAATTTGGGTATGAAGTTATATAAGCCAAAATGTCTGATTATTGGTTAAACATGATCCAAAAGATCATGTCATATTTACATGGTGAGTTCATAATAAAGCAAATGGCTGCACTAATTTGTGTTTATGTGAATTTATATTTTCTAAAGATAATGAAAAGATCTTTACATCCAATTAGTCAATATAAAAAGTAATGTAACATGAAGAAAAATGATATATTAGCTTAAAAGCTACCCTATTGGGTGGCATTTAAATGCTCTCCTGTTGGGATCTCTTAATTATGCCTTCATCATAATAGGAAGGAGTAGATGTGATAAGCAACAAACTACAGAACTCAAAATTGCTTGCTGCATTTAAGTATTGCATACACATAAGCTTATCCTTTAAAAGTTCAACGATAATTCTTCTGCTGCTACTTAGACAATTTGATGTACAGAGGTTCTTTATGTGCAAACAATTATTCTTATTTCATGGGTGACTTTTGCTATTAATTTAAATTATTTCCATGTTATCAAATTTATTGTACAAAAAAATTCCACAAAAAATGGCCCAGAATATTTTACTTTGCTCACAGTTGGCCTGATTCTAAAATGTTGGGCTACAGTCTCTAGGAGTAAAGTTGAAAAAGTGACACACTGACATTTGCATTTATGTATATTACCAATTTGACAGTTGCAGATATACTAGTACATGTATACCAATCATAAATTTTGAAGACACTATGGATGAAAAAGTTATGGGCTCCTTAGCAGTAACTGATTCCCTGACTTTCCCTGGTGATTGCTTACCCTATTAGGTCTAATATTGAGTAGAAAATTATGAATTCTGACAATTCATGATTAAAACTTTTAGCTTAATAAAATTGCATGGTCTAATTGCAAATTGCTTCCTTTTACTTTTCCCAGTATTTTCTACAATGGATGCTCTGAGGGTAATGCCTCCATTTCCATGTAAATAATATGCAAGCTGTACAATACATGGTTAGTTTTCAGCTCTTTTTTTTTTTTCTTCACTTGTCTAAGCATTCTAACTATGAACAATACATTGCATGCTGTGTCAAAAATTGGAAGTGTTTGCATGCATGTGCCTCCCCCTCCCACACACTCTTTTGTCTGAAATTTAGCAAACATTGCTAACAGGTGAATTCCTCTTTTCTGCATGGAATAATTCAGTTTTAAGCTTGTATAAAACGGTTTGCCTCTACAAATTGATATGGTTTCTCTGAATTTAAAAAAATGAATACTCTTTTTTTCCCCCCCCCCCACTTAATTGCACTTGTTTTTCATGATTAAATAATGCTTCAATGTTTTTGAAAAATGTAATTAAATGACATGCTCATTTTTCTCTGTATCTCTGTCCTACACATTAACTTCCTTCTCCATAGAGAAGGAAATGCAAATACCTGTGAGGTATACTGTCTATGCGCCATCTTCATGGAATCTGTATTTAACCCTTTAATCCCTGCATTCCTGGACAATTTTAACCCTTCTGCCTGAACTCCCAAGTCAAAATTTGCAAATAATTGGTATGTAATGTTTTATGGTAGATATAATTGTTACAAGTGTTTACCCACCGTTCAGCTGGTAGCTGGGCATTGTCATTTTTTTCTACCACTGGTAAAACTGTGAGTGGGCTCAAAGGCAGAAAATAAATGATATGCAGTTTGGTTTGCAATGTGGAAATGGCTGAAAGAATGGGCAGTAAAGGACTTATGGAATGACTGGTTGCTGCCCTCTCCTGATAAGAACCTTGGACCTCTCAAAGGTCTGATTCAGCCTCATAAAGTAAAGATATTTCTCAGTAATGAACTACTGGGAACTTATGTGGATGTATTTATGGTCAAGCTAAAAGTGTCATCAGCAAGGCTCACATATTGCTGTATTAGTTCTGAGGAAAGTGTACTTGCAATTGCCATTCAATATGGTGGTGACTAAAGAAAACTGGTACTTCACATGAATGGAGTTTGGTGTCAGTGGAATTATGTCCTCAATTATTAATAATATACTTTATCTGAATTAATTTATTGAAGCATAATTAGCTTATATAATTGAAGAAGTGATGTTAGAGCTGTGAAATCATTGATGCATTAATTTCCACTTATTAATAACTGCATTGTTTCTTTCCAGGTAAACTGACATCTGACTGTTCAAAGAAGACTTCGGAAATAACTGGTAACGATTTCTCTTAAAAATGTAGAAAATTTGGCATTGTGGTGTTGTGAAGTACCTGCAGAAAAAGGGGAGCCCCCAAGGACATTCATTCTGACATGGTTGCAGTATTAAGAGATGATGCTTTATCAACCATGCAGAAGTGGGTAGCTGAATTTAGGAGGGAGAGGGGAGTCTTAAAGATGACCCAAAGTCTAAACATTCTGCGACTGCCACCACCACCGAGGAAAACCATGATTGTGTTCACCACATGGTGACGAATGATGAGCGATTGGCTATAAATCCTATAACCCATCCTATTAGCACATCCCAATAGAAATGAGAATATTCTGCATGATGAACTTGGCATGATGAAAGTTTCTGCTTAGTGGGTGGCCACATCTTAGGTCTGATCCAGTCATGGGAGGAAAATCTGACACTGTTTGAGGCAGATACAGCTGGTTTCCTAACCTAAGGTGTGTTGGGTTCATCACTTAGACAATCCATTCACCTTTTTCTCATCTGCTCTAAAGGAGGCCAAGGTCATTTCATCTGCAGGAATGGTGATAACCACAGGTTTTTTTTTGTTTTTTTTTTTATGCAAATGGCCTTTTTCTTTTGACAACTATCTTCAAAAATAGCTACACCATCAATGGAGAGTACCATGCCAACTTGCTGGGATAATTATGAAAGGCTATCAAAACCAAACACTTGGGAAAATTGACAAAAGGCTCTTGTTTCAACAGGACGATGCTCCAGTTTGGAAGCCCTTGGTTTCAATGGCTGTGAATATGACGGTGACATAATGAGAGAAATTGGGCTGATTGTTTGACCAGGGTACTGCAGAATACAAACTGAACCAGTGCAAATAAGTTGTTTCCATAGACAACATGGGTTGTGATCAAATAAAGACTCACTGACAAGTTGGGCATCCTGGTGTGAGGCAGACCTTGTACTTTGACAGGCGCATATGTATTAAGATATTCAGGCAGTGATCAAAAACTGAAGTTTGCCACTTTGCAGACACTTCACCTGTGCATTGGTAAAAAGGAAAGTTTGAGTGATGCTTGGAATCATTTGGATAGACATCTCACTATGGTAGTAAATATTGCATGATTATAATAAATTGTGGTCCTACACACTTCACAATCTGACAATTGATACCTCACCAATACTTTGTGTGCCATTTGCTAACTGGAATTAGTCACTATCTTATGTCTGCTTAGGGGAGTTGTTAACTGACAACGACTGTTTATTTTGAAGTAGGGTGTGGCTGAATGGGACATTTGATTTTGTTGTGACTATGCACTGGCAGGGAACAGCATAATAGAAGTGTAACTCTGAAGGACTACACTTCAGCTTCACCCCCCCCCCCGTTACTGTGATTTACATCTAATAGGTGAAGATAAAGAATGACGGTATTGTACTTGTTTTGCCTAGGACTGAAATGTATGCAGCATATATAGGGTAGCATCACCTATCTGGGTGAAAGCTCCTGTAACCAGCATACATCCAAATTTGCGATGAACATAGTGATTGGAATTGATTGTTCAAACTTGGTCATAGTCAATGGGGGTAGGGATGAGTATGTCGACGCTTGCACATCAGAAATTGAAAGTGATTGAGCGCAAATAGAATATATCCGAATATTCCTCACACACAATGAAAAGTGCAGTTAAAGTACAACCAACTCCTTTGCTGATGCATCCAGGAACACCAGGTAAAAGACCAGATCCATGAATAATGTAGTGGAAATGAATGGTGTGGATTACCGCAAAAGAAACTTTGATAGTAATAAAACTAACTTTGAGCCCCAATTGGTTACAGGTTACTTATTGCAAAATATGCAAGTAGGATTAGCAAATATTTAAAATTTATTTTTAATATATATATATATAACTTTATCCATTATTTTATGCATGTTTGGGTAATGTAATGGATATTGCTACAGAAAGTGAAATCTGAGATTAATTAAAATTCAAGGTTAGTCTGTTGCATTCACTTTTGGATTAATGTCCCTGTAAATGTTTGAACCATCTCCTCTTCTCTTAGCTATGGATTAGACTGGGTTCTCTACTAGTGATTTCCAGAGGCTCCAAAGTTTTCACTCATTCTCAAAAAAAATCTTTTATAAAACTCCTCATTTATAGCTGTTAGTAGCATAATACAGACACTGTTAATGTTTAGAAAATACTTATTTTGATCCATTCAATCTTGAAACTAGTTTCCATGCCCTATAGCCACTATTCCAAAATTAGTTTTTAATGCAAGTTGTAAAAAGTGTAATAAAGTGAAACACCTAAAATATTAAAGTTTTAAGATAAATAAATGCAAAAACAAATTTTACTGTAATTTTTATAAGTCACAGCTTTATTTTTATTTACATATTTTGGTTAAATCGCCTAAAATAATTTTGCACAAGTGTCCCTATTAATTCTCATGCTTAGATTATTTAATATTTTAAGAATTACTCTCCATTCATTTTCTTTTTAGAATGAATAGAAGCACATGCAAACTATTCAAAAATATTTTTAAAGTCTTTATTAAAAAAAAAAAAAAAATTATTTTCTATTACATAATCTGTCAACTAAATTTAATATTCATATTCTTTCTTGTATTTTCAATTTAGTTCATGAACAGAAAACAAATGTTAAACTACTCATTGACAGAAAAAAAATTATAGCTTTGTTTATAATTATACAAATATCTAAACTAGTCCTTCATTTGGACTTTTTCACCAGTTTAAAAGAAACGCTTAAGTTTTGTGATTTATTAAATTCCACCACTATTTGTGAGAAGTATGCATCTTGTTTGAAGTAATTAGTTGCTTTTAGAATAAATATAAAATTACTTTTTAAAGAAAAACAACCCTAACCAGTTATCCCCAAATTAATATCATTGTTCCCAGGTTAATTTCAAATCTTGCCCCAATCCTCATTACCTTCAGTTTGAATTTTAGATTTTTTTTCCCAGTTGGTTACTATCCAGACTTTTCTCAAGAATACATGGCAATTTGAATAAAGTCTATGGAATTGTCCTGAAGGAATGGACACTTATATAAAATCTCTTAGAGAAATTTTTCATATTATTTTGAACTTAAAATATGCTTGAAGGTAACAAGATTTTTTTTCTTCATTCTCACCTGAAATAGAAAAAATTTTCAAGTTCTATCAAATTTTGACTTTAATTATTTTCCTTTTCAGTTTAGTAAAAGTATAGGAGTACCAGAAGAATGGGAGTTTACCGATGTTTATGGTACAGATGAAGCGTTATTGGCTATGGTACCCAAGCCAGTTATTGCTGTTATGCTTCTGTATCCGCTAACCAAAAATGTAAGCTATTGAACAAATTTTTTACATTTTATTTTATTAAATGATATTTATATATTTTTAAATTTGTTTTAATTAAAGGGAGGCAAACCCATATGTGCAAGGGAAGCAACTCTTAATCACGGAAATTTATTTTTATGCTCTTTGCAGTATCAAATTATCACTTTATTTTATATAAACTTATTTTATTTTCTCTTTCAATAAAATTACATTAATATAAAAGTTCTTTTCTCCATGTTGAAGTTTTAATTTTTTTATTTGCAGGCTACAGATAACCAAATTGGTTCTGTGAAGGAATCCACTGACTTGTATTTTATTAAACAAACTATTGGAAATGCTTGTGGAACTATTGCTCTAGTTCATGCACTGGCAAACAATGCAAACCAAATTAATTTCAAATGTAAGTATTCATTCAGGTACTTCACGTTTCTGCATTTGTGGCTGAATTTATAACCGGTTCTCATTAGTCTTAAGTTAAAATCTGCAGGTCATTCACTAGTGGCCAATATATTTTAGGTTTTTTTTTTTTTTTTTTTTTTTTTTTTCAAGCCTTAAACTGTCATTTTACTCCTGCAGATTTCTAAGGAAATCATTTATTCTATCTTGATTGTATGTTAATTGCTTGACCAGACAGTAATGTTTCTGCCAGTACTATAAATGCTCAAACTAGCTTCTACGTTGACTGAGATTAAAGCTTTAAATTTGACTCCAATCAGTTAAATACCATTTTGTCATACACACTTGGACGATCATGTTTTTCAATTCATGACCGACTAGGCAGAAAATCTTCCTGCAGTATGTTACCATTTCTTTCTATGGTAGGCTGGCTGTAGAACCCAGTCTCTTCTGCTATTCAACCCATACTGAGGGATGGATTCATACCTTACCCAAGAGTATTTGCACGTAAGTGAATGTAATGAACCCGATTAGAATTAGAACTCTGCTCTCCAATTCTGAGTGATATCTTTTAAACCACAACGCAATTTGACACTCCATTACTTTAAAAAATGGGGTTCACTATGACTACAATTTTCAGTCATCAGTTATGTCCCATGCGTGATACATGTGTAGACAATCAAGTACCTTTCGATACATGACTGACGTGGCAGATTTTTTTTCTCCCGAAGTAGCTTAACACTTCTTTTTAAACCAGTTGCCATCCAAGGCTATAGAAGCCAGTCTGTCCTGCTATTTACCCATAACTGGGGAGAGAAGAGGATTCATACCCTTTCCCAAGGGTGTTAGCACTAAAATTTTAGTATTTTGAAATTCGATAATAATTGGGGTGTAAGGGAGATAACCTTCTTTTTTTTCTCTACAGTAAATTGAAGATTAAAAAATTTAACTGTCAATTCATCGTGATTTAAAATTACCAAGAAATTATATATATATATATATATATATATATATATATAAATAAATATGATAGCATGATGTTGCAATATTGTGACTAAGTTAAATTCTATAATCGCAGGCAATTATAACTGTCCAAACAAATTCACTTATATTATCCCCCACTTCTATGTTTTAGGAATCCTGATGCAGTTTAAAGAATGTTCTTTATAAAAAAAAAAAATTTTCTTAACTGAAGTGAGGAGTGAAAGCAATTCTCTATTACTAATCCTCACCATCAGAATAAAGTTAATTGGCATAATCTGCTCTTGATTTTAACTTTTTATTAAATCTGCCACATTATCTACAAAAGTTCTTATCCTAATAATGAAGTAGCTTGCACAACAGATGTTTAACTTTTTTGTTGATGTGTTCAGCCCAATATGCATTTTTTATTTTGAAGACCACATAGGTTGAATATTAGAAATACCAAATCAAAATTCAACTAATTTTATGTAGCTATAGCCAGTTGATTTTTTTTTTTTTTTTTTTTTATTATCAACTGGCAAAGTTTAACAGACCTACCTGCCCTTTCCCCCAAAAGTATTAAAATAATCACCCTCTTGAGATTGTGTGTTTGTGTTATATAGCAGAGGGCTCTTGACTGCAGCTTTTTGGCTTGTTTAAGAGTGTCTAATTCTTTGCATATTCTCAGCATTGGAAGCTTTCCTGGCTGCCATTTGATCATTTGTACAGGTCTTTTTCCTTGCTGCAGCCTTGGCTCTTTTGATTGCAATCTGGTCCTCTGTTGAATATTTCGTTTTGCAAAGCATACTGTTGCTGTATGCATTAGCCAATGATAAACTATAGAACTCCTAAAATATATATATATATATATATATATATATATATATGAGCTTTTTTAAAAGTTCAGCAATAATTCTTCTGCCACCACTTAATTTAAAGACAACTTTATGTGCATACGTTCTTACTTTCTGTAGTTATTTTTTTATTTCATGTATGACTTTTGGTGGATTTTGTAATTCCTATTATTCCCAAATTCATTTCAAAGTTACGAAAATTTTTGTACAAAAAATATTTTTTAAAGTTGCCAAAAGCAAAGTAAAACTTGGAAATCCAAAATTTTTGTAATATGAGCTTTTAAAAGTTAATTGTGCCTTTTTTAATTGAAAAAAGTCACACACACACACACACACACACCCCTATCTCTGTGTTTTTTAGGCATAAAATATTAAAATACCAACTTGAATAAAGCGGCTCCAAATAAAGTGTTCCCCAGGGTTCTATCCTTGGGCCTATGCTGTTTTTAATTCTCATCAGTGACCTTCCTGATGTCCTTAGTTCTCAACTTGGTATCTATGCTGATTGCACTACTATTTACTCCTGTCTTTAATAGTAAGTCGGTTCATCAAATTGGCAGCTGATATCAAAAAATGACCTACAATCTGTTAACTGGTGGCAAAGAAAGATTTGTTAATTTGAATGTCTCCAAAAAGAAACTCTTTTAATTGTCAGAGATAACCATTTCAGCATGGCTGATACTAATCTTCAGGAGTCTCTTTACACCTTCTCAAACTAAAGCTTACCACTGAATGAAGAGGAAGGATTATAGTGAATAAATTTCTAGTTTAACTGCTAAGAAAGTTGGTTCACTGTGCTGCACAATTTTTTTTTTTTTTTTTTTTTTTTTTTTTGTCATAATGTATTTTGCATATTTATAAGTCTACCATTCATCCTTGCTTTGACTATTGCTGCCAAATCTGGTCTGGTGCTCCTGCTACATATTTAGAGATTGTTGATAAAATCCAAAGCGTCTGCAATGTTACCTGGCATCTTGGCTTGTTACTTTACCATGCTGTAACATAGCTTCCTCCGCCTTTTCTATAAATACTTTCATTGTAATTGCTCTTATGAACCTTCTACTGTGGTACGTGGCAAGTAATCATTTTACAATCAAAATGGGTAGATGCAACTGTAACTACTATGCTAACAGTTTCTTCTCTTGCACTTTTCACTTGTGGAACTTTCTTCTGGATTTTTGCTTCCCATACACCATCAGTCGTTTTCTGCCCTCATTCCTGTTATTTTATTGTCATTCAGTAATCTCCTTGTGGCTTTATTGCCTTGCTTGCAGTGAAATGATTTAAAAAAAAAAAAACACACAAAACTCTTCACTGGTGTTTGAAAATTTAATAGTGGAAGTTTTCAGTCTGATAAACCGATTCTTGTCTGTTGCAAAAATTAAAAATATCAACATTGAAAAAGGGAAAGCAAAGATCACAAACTGCTGCATGCAGTTTCACTAATATATATATATATATATATATATATATATATATATATATATATATATATATATAGATACTCAGTAATCTTAAAGTATGGGAAATATTCTGTAATCTAATTGTAGGAATTTTGACTTTAAATTTACTATAGTCATCACTCTTATTTTCTGATGTCATGTATGGATAGCTATACTTCTTAAATGGGCACGTTTATACACAAAAAAAAATCTTAAGTCTTGGTATTTGAAGAAGAGTATTAAGCTTTTAATTTTTCATTACTAAAGCTATTTCTTCACTTAATAACAATACCACCTAATGTAATCAAAGTAATGCAGAAATATAACATTTGAAACTTTTTATAAATTATAATTAAAAATTAAAATATTTAAAGAAAAAAAAAAATCATCATTAATCAAAATATTAAGACAATAGTGTCTTTAATACATAAAAGCTTTCCTAATGTCATTTTTATAGCTTTTTTTTTTTTTTTGATTCAGAACAGATTTTCAGGAAATGGGTAACAAAAAAAGCAAACTTGCATTCTCCAAAGTCTTGCTTTTAACTAATAAAAACATTTCGCGATCAAAACTTAATTCCATAAAATTAAGTGTGGGTGTAACAGACGTGTGTGTGTTTTTTTTTTTTGTTTTTTTTTGTTTTTTTTTTTTTGTTTTTTTTTTTGTTTTTTTTTTTTAATTTCATTCATTTGTGGATAAGTCCTGAAAGTTTCATTAAAATCCAATATGATTTTTGCAAGATTTTCAAAATCGATCTGTTTAACAGAAAAAGGTACTAAAACTCATCAGCATCATTGACTTACTGCTGGCACAATTTTTTAAGCAAAAAAAAAAAAAAGTCGAGGTACCTAATTTATTTGTTCTTTACAAACAAATTTTTATATATATAATATATATATATATATCCCTGAAAATGGGAATTCATTTGATATAGAGCTTAATGGCAGCCTTTTAAAAAGTTTCTAATGTATTGGTTTGAATTAGAAATTCAGTTTAATGAAATGACTTAGCACTGAAAATTAAAAACTATATTTACTAACACTATCTGTTTAACTTTAATTGAATGCTAAATGAGTAAATTCACCATTTCCAGTAAATAAAATACCCTGATGTATCTCAAACAGAAATTATATTGATTGGAATCAACTTTTTGGTCACTTTCAAAAAATCATTTAAATTTGGTGCTCTTGACACATTTGTAAACAATCTTTAAACTCAATTTCACTGAGAATTAAACTTTGTTTACAAATGTGCTAAACAGATAGATGAAAAAAGCTCTCTAAGCTATAAAAATCCATTTTAAACAAAGGTATCAGAATGTAGTAGAAGTACCTAGTTTATATGGTCACTGCTTAAGATTGGTTTGTGGCTGGAGGCAAAACCTCCTTTCCTAGAAAAGCTTATTTAAGAAATGGTGTTGGTGAACTTATTAAAGGGCAATCACATCATTGCCATAGTCTTGCAAGTGTTTCTCTATTGTCTTATTTTCTTATTTTCAGCTGATGGATACATGAACAAATTTCTAGCAGAAACAAAATCCATGTCCCCAGCAGAAAAAGCTTCATACCTGGAATCTAACAAGGTAATTTGAAAAGGGTGTTTCCTCTAGCCACTTTCATACAAAAGTGATATGTAATTTGTAATAATTCTTAAAACTAATTTTTTTTTTTTTTTTTTTTTTTTTTTTTTCATGTGTCATAGATTAAAAAAAATATGAAAAACAATTTTTCTTCTATATCTAACCAGAAATGCATCTGAAATGTTAAACCTGTATAAAACATTTACATGAGAATTTTTCAGGCTAAAAAAAGTCCACATTTTAAAAATTACCAAAATATTTAATCTCATTAAAATATTTTGATACTTATGAATGTACATATGAATCTTGCTTTAGTTCCCTGAAATGACAATTTCTTTTGGATACTAAAAATATTACTTTTCCTCTTTTTTCATTATAAGAAAGAAATAATTGGTAAAAATTTTAGTGTAAACTTCCACATATGTAAAAGATACTCCCTGAAAATATTTTGTAATGCCTTAAATTTTTTTTTTTTTTTAGCCTTTGGACACTTATGAACATTATTAAATAAAATGTAATAAAAAAAAAAAAAATATATATATATATATATATATACACTAAAAATTAGTGCAGTTACTTAGTCCCTGTTGCAGACGCAGTAATGCGTGTGAAAATTACTTTTTATTTTTGTGTGCAGAACCTCTAATCTGTATGTAGAGAAGATTAAGAACAATAATAAATTTGCTCCTTTGACATATTTTAAAATGTAACCTCATACACAAAGAAAACTGGTTTTGTCATTTTTGTACTTGTACATACCTCGGCTCTCTCTCATAAGACGCTCATAACTTTAAACTGATTTTCATCAATTGTGGTGTCATCTAAGTAATTTGGGATAACAAAATTCCTAAAACTGGCTTTAAATAATTCACCCCCCCCTCCCCCACGCCTTTCTCTATATTGACTTGTACATTTATTCTTCCCGTGCTAATTTTTTAATCCTGGGTGTTCACTTGATTTATTCTGTCAGATAGCAAAGATTTCTAAAGCTGAAGATTACTTGAGCTTTTAAATGATTGTTTGAAATATTGAACTTTTGTGCGTAGCATTTATGCAAAATTTCCTTTCATTTTAAGGAAATGGGAGTTGTTCATGAAGATTGTGCTCAAGAAGGACAAACTCAAGTAAGGTTACTCCTTTTTATCTTTTATATAATTTGTCTTTCTTAAAGTATGTTCTCATTCTGTGAGATTTTTCAAGTTTATCCTCATAAAAGATAATTTGAATATCACTAGAAAATGTCTCAAATTTGTATTTGGTTTCAGATATCAATTTCTTTACAACTAGGGTTAAATTAATAAGTTACTATGACAGCAATAGTTGAGACAACATTTGTAAGTACAACTGCAATAGAATGTTCAATCACTGATTAACTTTGTTTAAAAAATTGAGTCAGATTTATTCATAATAATTCTTTAAAGTAGTGAAAAATTATGGAATTACATTTATGCACATGTATGTATATATATATATATATATATATATATATATACACACGTTTTTTTTTTTTTTTTTTTTTTTGTTTGTTTGTCTTGTTTGCATGGAAGATTTCCAGACTCATTGTTGCTATGCCCATGTATTTAATTTATTTTAAAGTACTTGTCATCTCTGATGATGGCTTATGCAAGCCGAAAGCTTAGATAGGATTAAAAAACATATCAATATGGTGATTATTCTTTCAATGATAATGTTATTAAGCTTTTCAGATGATATGAAAGAAATTTGCTCAAAATAAATAGACAAAACTTGTCTATTATTTAATTATATTATATATGATTAAGTTGCTTGTAAAATCACCAAATGTAAAGTAATAATGGTGATTTGAGTTGATAAAAAGGATGAAATGAACCTACTTTATTAATCAATACTATAAGTGTTGGTAGAATTAACTAAATTTTGTACTAACTCTCTTTCAGGGTTCTATCCTTTGTCCTACATTTTTAATTTTAACAACTTTCCCAGTGGCATCAGTTCTCAACTTAGTAGCTATGCTGATGACAGCCATTTACTTCTGTCCTTATAGAAAGGCTGATCAGTTTGATATGGTCAAATTGGTAGCTGATGTCAACTACCTTTTAGTCTGTTAACTGGGGCAAATGATGGCCTGTTAATTTTAACACCTTCAAAACAAAAAAACAACTGCTCTTATGAGCCCCTTCTCTGCCTTCCATCAGCATGGCTGATGTTAATCTCTAGGCAAGTGACTCTTTCTCTTGGCTGACTTGAAGTGGAAAGACTATATGGAATCCATTAGTAGGGTCAAATAAAATCATGTAACCAACCAACAATCAAACTCTTTAATGATATTAGTCCATATAGTATCCTACAAATCCAATTGTATTCCAAAATTTAACTTCAACATCACCACCTGAAGTAATTATGTCCGCGCAAACGTGTATCAGCACAAAAGCTGAGAATGTGAAAGCAGAATAATGTATCATTTTTTATTACTTCAAAGCTACCAAGAAAATTTTGGCATTATGTCTTTGGACACTTTCCGAGTGCTGTAAACTTGCCTCCCTGTGCCTTTCCTATAAATACTTACATAGGAATTGTTTGGTTGAGTTCTTTGCTATGATACCTAAACTTCATGAATTTAAGCTCAGTACTAGCCTGGCAATGATTTCTCCTCAGCTTAATCTAGATGCCTAGATGTAAATGTAAATTCTCAGCTAACAGTTTTTCTCCCACTTCTTTTTTGTGGGACCTTTTTCTGGCTCCATGCTTTCCAGTCTTCAAAATTTTAAATATCATATCAATTGCTATCTACTGTCTTTCTGATTACTCTTCTATTGTGTTGTTCTCAGTCCTTGTTAATGTTTGTTTTTTTTTTTTTTTACCTTCTTGCACACAGTCACCCATTGTGGCTTTCAAAGCTTGCTTGGGATGAACTCTATTTTTTAAAAAAAACTTTATATTCAGGGCGTGATGGGTAAATTGTGGCCATTTTTATATTAATTTCACGTGTTTTTTTTTGTTTTTTTTTTTTTTTGTTTGTTTTTTTTTTTGTTTGTTTTTTTTTTTGTTTGTTTTTTTTTTTGTTTGTTTTTTTTTTTTTGTTTTTTTGTTGACTGCACAGTAGTTAGTTCAGTTTCTCACCGTCTCTGAGAAAAAGAGAACCATGACTCGATTTACTCCACCAGAAATTTGGAAATGGCATTCTGTACTGCATAGCATTTGTGCCGGAAGCTCTAATACAAATGTTTCAGTGTTTGGGTGTCCATCTGAAGAGGGTTCAGAAAGAGTTAGCCGAGCCTGATGGTAAGTACGAAGGTATGGCAGCTCTGAAAACTCCCTCTGATTGTTCTGATGAGAAAAGAATTCTGAAATTGTTGAAAGCTTCAGATTCAATACGAAGGCATACATCAAGTGACTTGAGATGGTAGTGCTGCTCTGGGACAAGATAATATTTTTGTAATTTTGGTAAATATATCTGTTAAAATGGTATGTCTGTTATTTTCGTTTTTCTATGATGTAGACTGCAATTTATCGTGTGTGAAAATATATTTGTTTAAAATGAAAACTGTTTTCAAACTTTAGGCAATGGGTGTGGTATTTTATATAGAAAGATGCTGAGAATACCGTGGATATAGGTAACCTTGAAGTTGAGAAAATCAAAATTGGAAAAAGTAGCTGAAATTTCTGAGATAGCCTAGAAAACTTGACATTAACAGGACATAGACTGCAAGCATGGCAGGAAAGCAGAGAATAACTTGCCTAATGAGCTTGTGTAAGTGATGGCAGAACCTGGAGGCAGGTAGGATAATAAAGAGAAATATTGCTGAGAGCTACAAAGGATAAGAAATTTTGGAGAGCCATGATTATTCACATCCTGAAGTGGACACACCAGAACTAAATTTTTTTTTTTTTTTTTTTTTTTCAAAGAATTGAGTGTTATAGATTAAATAGAATTTCATGACTGTTGGTTGGGAAGAGTTCTCATAACTTTCTCCTTACAAAGATGTAAAATATAAATGTGTCCATCAGCCTTCATTATACAGGATGGTAACTTTTTTTATTTTTATATCTTTTTTTTTTTTTTTTTTTTCAATTACTTGGTTAAAATACAAAAATTAAAAGCATGTGGTATTTATTAGAAATTTGATTGTGTCAATGTTTAAATACAATCTAAATGTTATCACTAACTTTTTTTTTTTTTTTTTTTTTTTTTAGGCTCCTCCTCGGGACCAAGCTGTCATTCGTCACTTTGTTACATTTGTCTGTCATAACAATACTTTATATGAACTTGGTAAGTATGGTTGATTTTAAGACTACATTTGTCATATCTCAAGTTGTTAATCATTTACTACTTCCTATAGATTTCCTAAATTGTTTATGTATTTAACTCTGACACACTACTCAATAAGAAATGAATCTACATTAGATTTGCTTTCCGTACTAAGGGGAAGCAAATGTGTGCAAATTTCTTTATTACAACACCCTATGCAAATCTTTTATAAAAAGATATCTAGAGAAGATAATGCAAACTGAGCAGACATGAGCTTATAGAAATAATTTTGCATATTTGTTAATGGTATTAAAATTGACTTTTTTTTTCTCTCCCCCCCCTCTCCCCCCCTCTCCCCCCCTCTCTCTCCATTGCCTAAGACACACTAACATTAGGTTCTATATTTTTCACTATGGTGCTTTGCTTTATTGAAATTGTTTAATAACTCGTGTGGTCAGTAATCAACCCCAGGTATTGGAGTGGCTTAGAACTGAACTTGAAAGTTAATGTTTTGAAGCAATTTTTCTAGTTCACTGAAATGAATTTTCAGTGTCTTTACTCTGAATTTCTGGATGAAAAAGTTACTATTGTTTTCTATGAAGCAAAAGTAGTTTTTTAATTTTAAAAACAATGGTACAAATCCTATTCTGATAGTTTCACTTTATTAGTTCGAATAATATGATGCACTTGTAATCTTTTTGATTCTGGATAAATTGACTTGAATTTCTCTTTTCATGAGAAATCAAACCTTATTTCATGACCTGTTAGCAAGTGAAAGGTGATAACACACAATTAATCTAGGGCTTTGCATGCAATTTCCCTCACTGATGTATATGGACACTTCATTTGATTCCCTGAAATAAACTTAAAAACGTCATTAACAATTGAATGTTAATGTGTAAAACCAATGAATTTCGAGGTTATTTATGACTTTTCTTTTGTGTGTGTGTGTGAAAATAGGAAAACTTGTTGGGTAAAGAATCCGAAGTTCTTTTGGTAATTTTTTTTTTTTTTTTAAACCGTGCTCGATACAAAAGTAGAGGCTAAATATAATTATTTAAAAATGATTCCTCCACTACACAAGAGTTCTCATGTTTCAAAAACAAGCGTTGAAAACTTCAATATAATTATAAGAATTGAATTAAAGTACCAAGCTCTGTTTCATCTTCAAGTGAAATTTTTGGAATAATTAGTCTTGAAATTTACGCGTGTTTATAAGCATATTCATTATTAAAATTAAATTACTATGGAAACTGCTAGAGCAATTCTTTAAATACGGGGCGTAAGGGTTAATTTGTATCAATATCTTGGTTACTTTCGGAAAGAGGTAAAGGAAGGGTTGGGGTGTTCAAATTAAAGCGGAAGATGGCATTTAAACGCCTACTGTCTAATCTGGTTCACTGTTAAGTGTCTATGGAGATTTATCAATTTTTTTTTTTTTTTTTCCTAAAAGGGTTGTGTGTATATAAGTGTCGTATTGAGTTACAATTTGTTTGTTTTTTTGTTTGTTTTTCTTCATTTCATATAAATGAATAAAACTCGAGTAAAATGGAAAATTATAAAGAGAACAAGAACTTGTAAAACCTGGGATGACCCATGCCCTTTATGCCTACATGAAAAACTACACATTAGGTTTCTAAATAATAGAAATTTATTAAACCATAGACATGAGTTAACGGTTTTTTGCTCACATCAAATTTTTTGCATTAAATAATTAGCATAATAAACAAACAATTAATACAAATTTTAAATTCCATAGTCTAAATAAAAGGTTTAAAAGCTCAACCCAATCATTAAAAAAAAAAAACTACAAAGCTGTGCTCCTATATGAAATGGACAGGTAATGTTTATTTGTATATTGTAATAAATTTTGTCTACATTGAAATTTCTACAAACTTTCTGGAGAGTTATCTCCCTTTCACCGTAAATCCTCTGCAAACTGTTTACACATTTGAAGTAATTTGTTCATAGGACATTACTAACTTGCCATTTCCTTAATTCTTTCTCTTCTACTTGACTGTTAGGGTTTACTTAAATTTTCTTTCTCTCACACTCGGTGTAATCTAACTTGTTAAATTATGTAGCTTTCCCGAATTCTTTCCAAAGTTTAAATTTGTTGAAACTTAATCTAGTTCAGAAAATTTACTGAACTTCTATATTTTTTTTTTTTTTTTCTCTCCTGTAATTTACCTGAATATTTTTCCTTTGTTAGTCTTTCATCAGCTTGCAACCAAGAATAACTTAACCTGGTGAGATTAATGCCTGAATTATCATAAAGTGCTTATGATCATGTTATGATTTAGAATCTGCCAAATATATTTGGCATTTTACATCTAATACTTATGCAACTCTTGAAATTAACAAGGCTTTCACTTTTTTTTTCTATAAACTCGGTTTATCTAGATTTCATTCATTTTAAATGGGGGAAGAAAGACTAAAATCTTTAATGATGATTTCATAATCACTGTAAAACAATGACTTCAGTTAGTAAAGACCTCTCTTCAATAGACCTGTTAATAAATGAAGCTTGTGGGCTGTAAAAGATATTTGTCTAATTAGCTGTCATTACCACTGAATTTGCTTGAATTCTAAAAATAATTACTGGCAATTAATGTTTTTGTATGCACATGCTATAAAGTAAGATCTGTGGAGAGAAACTTAGTAAAATTGTAGAATATTAATTTGAAATTTTCGTTTACATAGGTCTTAAATTTTTTATAGCTGAAACTTTTTTTTCTCTCTTTTAGATGGTCGAAAAGAAGGGCCAGTCCATCATGGAGAGACCACAAAAGGCAGCCTTCTTGAGGTAATGCTTTAAGTTATTAATATACATTTGTGAAGTTGTCTTTGTTTAATCTGGGATTTTATTTCAAATGTTGTGTTTTTAAACTAAAGCAACACTTTTTAACAAGTGTTCATAAGCATGTTCTATCCGCAATATTAGAACATTTTTTCTGCATATATCAATAAAATAATAAAAATCAATGCTTGTCTGGTATCAACATGTCTGAAAATGGTCCATATCCTATTTATATGGACCTATCCTAAAAATCTTGTTAGCATTAAATAATCCATTGAGGTTGATATGCTACTAAACAAAATCAACCAAAAATGATCATTAAAGATCTAGATTTTAATAGTCAAATTTGAGCCTTTATAAATGGAGATGTTTGAATCCTTTTATCTTCCTTTGTATATTTTCATGAAATGCTCTTAATTATGAATTTTTGTATAGATTTTTACAAAACTGATTTTTAATTCATTTTTGTTAATTTTACAGTATTTGTATGTGGGTCAACAAATATTTTCATTGTTAATTATAATTATTTACAATGGCTCTTAAACTCCTCCTTCACCAACTTGGACAGTGTTTCAAACATACTTTAGGTCCCTATTGCATCCAGATACTTTTAAACGATGCTGGCTTATATGAAGTTTGTTTATCCCCCCCCCCCCCAAAAAAAAGGTGAAAGTTTCACAGTAATCTTAACTCTTCCTGTCCAAATTCTTTGGATATAATTAAACTCTTTCAATTAAGTAAATAAAAATTCAAATGTTGTAATAAAATTCCTCTTTTCTTTCTATTGAACAGGATGCTGTTAAAATTGTGAGCAAATTCATTGAACGAGATCCAGGCGAGGTGAATTTCAGCATGCTAGCTTTGGTCAAGAAGACCACTTAGAGCCCCAAAACTCAACATCTCTGGTATTCCTCATGTGGCTGGTACTTGTCTTGCTCAAGTGATCAGTGCTTACTGGACAGTCTACATGCAGCAGCTGCCTGAATATTTCTCATAGCACCAATAAACACCACTAAAAACAAAATGAAACAACCAATAGCAACAACAGTAGCAACATAACTGGCTTTCCTTGCTATTCTTTTGATATTTTTTTGTTTCTATTAAGAATTAATAGAATGAAAACAAATTATTTTACATAGTAATTGCTCTGAATATATTCTCAGTTTTCCAAAAATATCACATTTTGATATTCTATCTGTTCAGCTATATCTGTTCAATGTTGGTAGAAGACTGAATGACATGTTGAATTTAATTTGATATTTGGAAGACTGATCATGTAGCCAGAACAATTTCTTTGACATTTTTCAGTTATTATTTATAGCCTTGCCTGTGTTTGTCTTGGCCATAGCACTTAAATTGTTTATTTTTTTTTTTCTTTTAATAAGCATCAGCAGAACATGAAAAACTCTCTTAGAAGTTTAATGACTAATATATTCTTTGTTATATAACTTAGAGAGATGGGATGTCTTGAATGTATTCATACTCTACCAGGCTATAACTGTAATGTCTAAAATTTTAACATTGTAAAAAAAAAAAAAGAAGAAAAACTCCTACACTTTATCACCATAGCAACTACAGTTGATAAATTAACCAAAGAGATATATATAATCTCTATCAATCTCTCAAATTGAACTTGTAAAGAGTTAAACTGCAGTCAAAATTAGATCTAAAGTATTACCTGTTAATGTGTGAATGCATTATAATTGGACATGATTTAAAACCAAAATCCCTTATCTCATGCTGCTTAGTCTCCAGTTTGCTTTTAAATGGGAACATTGCCTCTGACTTGTTTCAATGTTGCATTTTTACTTAGTGACATGTGCTAAAAGTTGGCTAATTATGATTTTTTGATCCAGGCTTAATCACGCACACAGAAATGGAATTGCAGATAAAGAATGTTTCCTGGACTTTTCTGCCAATTCTGTCTCTTAGGTGAGGCAAAAAGTTAACTTTGCTGATAATCATGTCTTCATCTGTATTGTGGCCTTCTTTGTAACTGGTGTTCCAACTTTCTTTCTAACTTAAATTACAATTTGGTCCACTAATATCTTTAGGCTTGTGTAGTGGGTGGAGTCTAAGACCGTCCTCAAAGTACATTTTTATGTGACGCCTTCACTATTTATTTGAGTTCTTATGCCTCCATCTGATGGTTAGTATATTTTTTCCTTTTTTCCGTTTTTTTTTTTTTTTTCTCTTTCTTTCTCAAGAAAGATAAATTGGAAAACCCATTAAATAGATGTGTAATGACTATCATTACATGTATTTTTGATACTTCACTTGGTGCAGCAGAAAACCATGGACTTAGGAATTCTTCTGAAAGAGCTTAGAAAACTCTTGTTGTGAACAATCCATTAGGTGTCCTGCCTTTTACTTAGTTCCTAATTAATGGCAATTCAAACCCACATTACTCCCTCAGATAGCCTGTAAATATCAGAGATTGACTGAAACATCAAGTGATGTTTGTTTTTTTTTTTTTTTTTTTTTTTTTTTTTTTTACTAGATCAATTTGCAATACAGATATTAAATCATGTAACTGACATTTTTGTAGTTTTCTAACTATATATATATATATATATATATGAACCAAGCGAAATTTAAAATTATTTCAAATATCAAAAAATATCTTGAATTGATAGCTATTCAATAAAAGGAAAGCTTCTCATCACAATTCATTAGCAGTTAACGGATTAATATAAAAAACAAAATCAATGGGTGCCTACATCTTTTTAAATAAGTATCAAGTTTTGTATGTATCGATTTAAATCTCTTGAGCCAGATATTTTCTTGGTCTGTGACTTTTTTTTTTTTTCTCCTTGGAGAGAGCCTGACACCCCTAAGAGCATTGCTGCACAAAGACAATCTGTCAGACGGCTGGACTACTGCTTTTGATATCTTTTTCCAACAGTAGCATTGGTGAATAAAGTATTTTGCTTGTTACTTTCAGAGTTTTGTCTTTAATCTTTTTCACTTGTCTATTTCAGCTTTTTTTTTTTTTAATCATTAATTTACATACTAAACAATGTATTGATCTTTATTCATACATTAATGCAGTTGAAGCCTTCACTGAAAGTTTTGCTTGTTAAAATTATTTGAATGCTAAAAATGATATTGTTGTTTGTTTTAAGTTGAACAACTTGTAGACTGATGTGTAAAGAATTTCAGAATTTTATGGTTCTGCCATTTTACTTGTCAAACATATAACTGAACCTGTATGAAAGGTAGTGTGACTGGAATAATGAAAACAAATGTGAATCTTTGTATTGAGTGTTAGAAATCTGGATCTGCTGGCGTCTGATGCTGCTTTCCTGCAATGCACAAAAAAGTGGGAACTGTAACTAGTCTTTAGGAGTAAATGACTAGTGTTTTTATTTTTTATCTCTATATATATATATATATACGCACACACACACAGTGTGTGTGGTGGGGGGAGCATATATTTCAACCAGTTTTTAATATTCAGGTAATGTCCTACTTAAATGCCACAATTCACAGTAAATATAAGTTGTGTAAACAGTTATCAACAATATTTGGCGATTTTTGTCAGGCTGTGCAGTGGGAAGAGTAGTTTAGATATGGCATGAGGCTGGTAGTATGGAGCACTCAGTTAGGGTTGAACTCACTACTCGGTTGTAATTGTTCAAGCAAGACAAACTTGCTAACCATTACATTATATCTAGGTGCTCCTTCTGTACTAGTATTATTTTGACATCTCGCATTTGTAGCTTGCATCTTGGGCTTTTTCTCTTGCTGACAACCATACATCTTTCCTTTTACTGCCTTGTCTTGGAGGTTCAATGTCATCTGTGCATCATACTAAGATTGTACACACCAACAATAATAAATGTTGGTAGGTTCTCCAGCTTCCCTGCTTAAAAAATAAACATTCAAATCATAGTAAATATATATGCAGGTGATAGTGCAGTTTATGGTTACACCTCCGAAAATTCTTGAGGACCCAATTTTGGCAGCTGATTCCGCCCCTGGTCTTGCTCTGACAGCACTATGTAGGAAGAACTGGCTTCTAACATTGAATACCTCCAAACTCAAGGTAGTAATGTTTCATCACCATTGAACAGACCCTAAGAATGTCTGGACTCACTCATTGTAACTATTTACATTGAACATTTTGTCCTCCTCTTTATTGTCACATTCATAACATTTTGGCTGTTATATGCTCTGGCCTTCTTCATGTGATATTCATTGGAATTTCGAACTGAACTCTTTATTTTAATTGTCCTAATTCTATGTACCATATCTGAGCCCAGTGGATAAAAAAAAAAAAAAAAATTGTTTTATTGATCCTAAAAGTGACTTGATCCAAAGAGTAGTGAGTTCAATCCTTGGCACCAGCAAAGAAAGAAAAAAAACTTAAGACAAATTAACAAAAACGGAGAAATCTAAGAGCATGGTAGGTGGAATTAGAACAATCTGTCCATGTGGACTAAATAAACGGTTCAGTTCGAAATTCCAACAGATATCACATGAAGATGGTCAGTGTACAACAGCTGAAACGTTGTGAAAGTGACAATAAAGATGAGGAAAACGGTCAGAACAACATAGTGTAAATGGAACTCATATAATATATATATATATATATATACGAACCATCACTAGAAATGCTGGAAAACTTGTCGGTTCCTTGCACCACTAGAAAAGTAACTGACTATTTCTGCCATGCTCTATCGTTACAAGATCCAGATCAGATAAAAAATGGAGCATTGTTGTCACATCTGAGCTGGAGTTACCGCTTCACTTTCCAGCCTTGACAGTTTGAAAGCATATGCGCAGCTTTGTGGGTGATGAAATATTTTCCACCTTACAACCTCTTTTCCACAAACAAAGCTTTCCTAGTCTTTCGCTACTCTACCGCGATTTTCATGCCAGTTTTTCAAGTACATCCATTAGTTCCACCAATCAAGTGTATGGGGTATCATTATATTGGTTTTCATCATGCAAGCGTCTTTAGCTAGCTTGTTTGCTATTTCATTGTCTGGTATAGAATCCAGTCTACGATGACTGATTTTTGTGATTCTAACTATTTCATTATAGATTTTTAGTATGTCAAAGAGGTATGGACTTTTGGACTCACCTTCTTTCAAAGATACAAGACTTGACAAATTATGAGTGAATTTCAAGTTGAGTTGTTAATGAATTCAAGCGCCATCTTAATGGCCTGTTGCTCGAATGTAAATATAGAAGCGTGATTTGATAGTCTGTTTATGAGGCTGTTGTTTCATGACTGCTGTTCATTTGACATTTCGAACCATCAGTATATACGGCCCGATATTTGGGTTTTAATGTCTCTATATCTCTGAGATGAGGTACTATGGTGATTTACATTATTCGAACTGTTATCCTAATCTTCATTGTCATATTCACAACGTTTCGGCCGTTGTACGCTCCGGCCTTCTTCAGGTGATTGGAATTTCGAACAGAACCCTTTATTTCGTCCACCGGGTCCAGTGGATAAAGACGTTGGTTAGACCCAGTGACTGGACCCAAAGAGTTGTGAGTTCAATACCAGGCTACAGCAGTGGTGAATCAAAAACTTGGAGAGTTGAGTTAAATGGAAATAACTGATACACCCGGAAGAGGTATAGCACGTTAAACTAGAACAATCTACCCCGGTGGACGAAAAGGGTTCGGTTCGAAATTGCAATCATCTGAACAAAGCCGGAGCGTGCAACGACCGAAAAATTGTGTATTTGGGTTTTAGTTCGGCAAATTTGCTTCTCTTTAGGATTTTATTTGTAGTGTTTTTTGCTGTGTTGAGTTAGTGCCAGCTCTAAATGAGGTTTGTCAAGCATTTATGGAGGTGACTTGATAATGTTAAAGAGAGCTATGATGTTGGGGCCTTTGTTTATTTGTATAAGTGCGTCTTTGATTCGGTGTCAAAAGAAGGGGATGTTTGATGGTTTGCTGGTGTTAAAGTTTGTATATTGTTGTGACACTATTTAGCTACAGTGGTTAATTGATTAATTAATTAATCACAGAAATTAATAACGGGAATTACTAAAGCAATAGATAGGTCGAAAGACATACTGAGCAACATTATTTGTTGTTTTTTTTTGGAAGCAGGGAATGAATGGGTGGGGGATTTTTTAAAATTTTCTTTTCGTTTGCAATGTAGAAAAGCGGATCTCAGTTCTGTCAACATTAATTAATATCCTGATAAGAACAACGGTTTTGACCACACGTATCGCTTGCACTCGAAGTTCCGAATGTCGGTCAGGCGCGTATGGGGAAACGGGGTCAACGAAATTCGGTTAACAAGGAAGACGGAATTAAGCGAAACAAAAACATTGATATGGACAAAGACTGTGTATACGACGAAGGATTTTTGTCGACAGAAATGGTCACCTGACGGTTGAAACGAGAAAAGGATTTTGTTCGTCAAACGAAAACCACCCAGTTAAAGGTTGATTACAATAGTTGAAAAGTCAGCAATAAATGGATGATGTCCAGAGTAAGATAAAGATAATTCTGTGGACATGCTCTGTGAGGTCTAGAATTCTGTTGATAACAGAAAGGAATTTTTTTTATGATGACAATGTGACATTTTGAATGACCACGAGAAAAGAATAATTTTTTTTCTTTCTTTTCTTTTCCCTTGGAGTGTCAATGTAAGCTAACACCAGCCTAGCCACACCCATACCAGGGTAGCATGAAGTGGTAGGCAGAGGTGAAAAATATGGTAAAGAAGGAGAAACTTGTTGACGCCCACGAGGAGGTTAGTGTGAGGTACCAATGTGAGAAAGGAAGAGTCTTAGGAGGATAATTCTGCTCCGATCTCTCACAGAAGGTGAGGATATGAGAAGGAAGGGAATTGTTGTTGACGCCCCTCGAAGAGTTTGGTATGAGGTACCGGTATGAAGAGGAAGACTCCTAGGAGGGCAATTCTCCTCACGAAAGGGGGAGAACCCCTTTAAACAAAGAGCAATAGATTTCCAAAAATGGAAAGTGATAAATTTTCCTGTCAGAAAACAAAGAAAATCCTTATTGGGGATTTGAAATTATCGAGGGTACCCAGGCCGCGTCTGGCCCCACACCGGGTTTTGGTCGACGTCCATATAAACGAACGTCCCCGGGCGTTCATTCAGTCCAGTACCAGTTCCAGAGAGTTCCAGCCACTTTTTGAGTTGCAGTTACTGAGTCACAGTCAGAGTGAGAGTTTGAGAATAAGCCTCGCAGCAGATGACCGCAATGAATGCCACGCCTTTCGACTTAGACTTCTAGCCAAGAACAGTTCAGTGAAGTCCGACTTAGATTTTTCCACCAAAGCCAGTTGACAAACATCGATTGAAGATACCAAGGCCAGTTTTAGCAACATCGATTGAAGATACCAAAAGCCGTTTACTGAAACACAACTTAAGATACTAAAACTCGCTAAGAACGCAGAAGTGTCACAATCCATAGACGTGGGCTGGGAGCGAGAGACGTACTACTGTATCCAAGAAACAGATAGAAAGTAAATTATTATTCCTTAGCAACATTTGAACTCCTTGAATTGTTCCTTTATTTTTCTTCCATATTCATTTGTGCAGCATCACCCTTGACCCGGATTCGGCTCGCACTACGGCCCGACGCCTGATTGATCTCGTCAACCTAAGATCAAATTACAGCGTGGGTAGGTTGGACCGAGATCAAAGTAGTTGCTTCGGTAACCAGACGTTGGAGGCGAGCTGGGGACGACAAGGCTAATGCCGTATCTAACCAGACATCATCCGCGACCAAAACAAGAGTTAGAACCTCACATCCGATGCCATGGTAACAAGCAGGGTTAGTGTCACATCTGTCGTCGCGATAAGGACTTCAGCGGGTGTCCCAGGGTTATACTGACTCACATACGGTGTCGTGATTGCAAAATCACACCACCCACTCGGGGTCAGCGTCTCAAGTGGCGCCGCTACCAGGACAACACCCTGGATCAGCAGCTGTCACATGTGTAGGACGTCACATTGTAGTTTGAAAGTTCTTTCATGGGTTGAACTATTTTAAAAAAATCGTGTTCACCACAAACAAGGCAGTAAAGCCACTATGACACAATAGGTTACTGGCTGTGGAAGAATTAGAAAACAGAAACATTATTAAGGAGCGAGAATGAAAGAAACATAATCAGGAAGACAGAAGCTGAAATATGCCTAGAAAGTAAGAGGCCGAAAGAGAGTTCTGCAAGCGAGAATTGCGAGGAAAGAAACTGTTAGCATAGAACGTACGGTTGCATCGAGCCAATTTAACAGCATATTTTTTGTTATATTTTGTGCTGATTGTTTTCACTTTCTTCAAAATGAATCAAAATAAATAAATAAATCGTGTATTGTATATACAGTATGCAAACCAAATAATGTAGCAAATAGAGAGCAGATGTGTTTATTACGTTTATTCTTCAGTACATTTTTAAAAATCTATCATCGCATGCAAAGCAGTAAAGCCACAAGGGGTTACAGGGTGTGGAAGAATTATGAACAGAAATATTAATAATGTGTGGGAAGAGAAAAGAATAATCAGGAGCACAGTAGTCACTAGTCGGGGTAACTAAAATGTATAGTCTTTTTGTGAAAATTTCTATTTGTAGTTCTGTTCATTAAAACCATTATACTTCACAGGAAATGTGCAGCAATCAAGAATTTTTGTGACAGTCACAAACCATGAGTAGTTTAGATAAATGAAATGTGTGTAATTCTAAATTTTCAAACTGTGCAGAATACTACACCAAATGTGTAACATAACCAGGTCTGCATTCATTTGTGTTTTTTTGCCTTCAAAACTTTGATTTCTTCACTGCTTTCAACTGATCCACGTGACATGAATTACTGGAACCAGCTGTATCTTTTCTTTGAGCATCTCATCTGTCAAATTATTAAAAGATAAATCAAAATTTGTGTTTTTCAAATTGATGACCATTCACTTCGCGCAATAGCCCTGGAAATTTTTTTACACGGGTCTGTGGGAACCCTGGATTTGAGTTTACGAAACAGAAAGAAGTCAGATGGAGCAAAGTCTGGTGAGTAAAGTGGGTGCGGTAGCAGTTTAAAGCCATAGTTAGCTGCTTCAGCTACTGCAACCTGTGCAGTGTGAACGGGCGCGTTATGCTGAAGCAAGAACGCCCTGCCCTCAGCTTCCCTCTACGTTCGACTTTATTTCTTCCTTCAGTTGTCTTAATTCTGATGC